>CARXXK010000001.1:173484114-173933012 GCA_949089665.1 Macrosiphum euphorbiae | reverse complement strand
AAAAAAAGTTTTGAATATTTGTACTCATAATTGAACTGCAGTTGTGTCTCATCACGCTCATTCACTCTCTTTATTTTCTCTGTCTGTCTCACTCTCTCAGCTCTATCTTTCTCCGTCTCACTCTCTCTGTATCTTTCTCTCTCTCTCTCTCTCTCTCTCTCTCTTCCTCGCACTATTGTTATTTTTCAGGCTGTTCGAACGCTTACCATATAGTATGTTAATATTTAAAGGCTTAAAAATAAACGAAGAACGACAAACTCGTAACCAAGAATCATTTTCTACATACCTACCCATACTATCTTTTTTCAATCTGCTTATGAAAGTATAATGCTTTATTTTAAACAATCTAACGCACCTGCTGGTACCTATACTGTATGAAAAAAAAAAAAACTTTTAATTGAAATAATACAATTCATACAAAAAGTGACATTTGTCTCGTCATTTTGAATAGTTTATTAAACCCACATTTATGATATAATATTATATACATAATAACATTGTAAAGAAGCAAACAGAGCGAAAAATTCATATTTAATTACCTACCTATTCAGTTAGCCTGTCACAAAGCGCGATTGTTTTGGAACATTAGGCAATACGTGGGCAAATTACTAATAATGAGATCTTAAAGGTAAAATAAGCATTGCAAACCTAAAAGGATAGAAAAAAGTGGTATTATTCTAAACAAAATGTTAAAATATTCAAGTCAAATTATGAAATTTGTTTTTTTTACGTATTAGTTATTTGTGTATATTATATAGTAATAATACACATAACAACTAAATATAAGTATTGTATAAGTAAGATTTTAAAAAAAAAATGTTGTTTTCCTATAAAAAAATAATTATTGAATTATAAAATATAATTTCCACGATAACATAATATATTATTACGATTACATAATTTTTAATTATTTTTATCGATAAAATCACGTAACCACAAATGTTTCAAAACAAAAAAATAACTTAAGCTTTTTACTGTTTTTATATTTAAGAAAAAATTTTGTTGGTTTTGACCCAAGCAAAATACTAGCTGGACACGGCAATGCGTTTACTATTGCTAGGTTTTTGTGATTATATTAGCAGTATATTATCAGGTAGGCAATCCACCTGCTGTAGATCGAGGGCCCCGCGTGTTCCGTACGTAAGTGTATAGTTTATATCTATAAAGTATCAAAAAATGCAAAACAATTGATTCTCTAGACCGTGGTTCGAACTCCATACATTCTATACTAAAATCCACAGGCTTATCGCATTAATAATTTTTTAATCATTATTATTAAAACCAATAGCAACCATTTATAAGCAATAATAATAATAATAATCTCAACACCCCTGTTTGAGAACATCTGAACATCACCGGGTTGGATATCTTATTTACCTTTTATCGAGACAAAATGTAGCCTATCTTTCTGCCAATCTATCTGTACAAAATTCGTAAAATACTCATCCAAAATCGGATGAGCGGTTTAGGAATGCATAAATAGGACATAGTCAGACGTAAACATTTTTTGTCTTTTATATAGGTATATGTATAGATTTAATTTAACACATATACTAATAAATAATAATATATTGATTCAGATGGGCAATATTATTGTAACAGTCATTTAAAAAATCACACTACAAAAAAACAACACAAAAACACTCGCGGTGTACAAAGTACTCATATAACATGTATATATAATATTATATTATATAATATACTTGTATACTAACTATACAATCAAAAACGTGTACTCGTCGTGTATACTCACACACAATAACTAACTAAAATAACAATAATTCTTCAACCATAATTGGGTTAAATTAAATTAAATTTTAATCGGTATAAGGTATATTCGATTTTAGTCCAAATATTTAATACATTTGGTCAAATATTGAACATGTCTCGATACCATAAAAAAAAAAATGTATATTGTGTTTACTTACTATTTATGTTATAAATCATTAGTAAATTCACACTCTGCTAAGATGTATATATTTAAAAAAAGTAATTGTAATATTACGTAATTATATAACCATAACCATATAATTATATGCTTACTTTTTTGAGTTTTCTTCGGAGTTTTCTCGGATCAAATATAAACATACAATTGAAGGCATGCAGTAACATAACACCTATATACTTATACCTTAGAAATTATAGAGTAAGCATAGCCGTATACACTTTGTAATAAATTCGTATGATAAATTATTAATTTATACAAATTTTGATATTTATTTGTCATTGAAAACCACGACAAAGCTATTAGGTACTATACCTTAAATATTAACTCAACATCAAGATATAATTAATATACAATGGCAATGTGTATGCAATGAAAATATTTTATCTGAATAGTTATTTTGCAAGCAATGTTTTTATTGTGCATACGTCTATTGAGAAGAGATCATACATTTTTTTGCAACATATTTTATGTCAACGATTTAATGTAATCAATAGTATAAATTATAAAAATAAAGAAATTGAAAAATTTGCAACAGCAGATCACCTTGTGATAAATGCAAATATAAAATACAACAAATAAATTAATTTATACATATGATTTTTAAGTTATTATCTACATATGTCTAAAAAATCGTCCTCTTTAAGTTAAACTATGGTGTGTTTATGTAATTTTGTAACTATATTAATAGGTAGGTGTTTATAATTAGGTGAACAATTAATTAATTAATTAATTAATATTACACATGATACATTCACACGGGTATTAAATCTAGTATCAAAAATGTAAAACTCATTAGGAATGTTAATGAAAATATTATAAATTCATGAAAAGATTATGAAATAACCAATAGGTAAGCTTAAAATATAATAAATTATTATTTATTCACAAAAATGAAAAAAATAGGGTGGTTCAATGTAGAATTACTAGTAATACATTTTAAAATAAACCTAATACGTTATTTGGAAAACAAGATGACTATAATTAACTTCGCTGATATTATTCAATTATATAACAGAACATAAAATATAAATAATACATAATATATATATATATATATATATAACAACTTCGCATCAAATTAAAGTTAAAACTAGTATGTTTAATAATAACGATAATAATAATAAGTAAGTACCTACCTATAAACCTAGACCATTATTTGATGTCTTCTATTCTATATAAAAAAACTTACTGGAACTAAGTATTTTATAATTATATATTATTATTATATGATAAAAACCTTCATAAATATATATTTTACATTACCAAGTTCATAATAATATAGTAACAAACGAAAATTATAGAACTTGGGGAGTAACTAATATTCTAAAACACATATTATGTAAGAAGTTAGAACATAGGAAGAACTTTGGGATAATGGGATCAAATATTATATAATTGTAAGTACAATTTCAAAGAATCACTTTAAAGCACCAAAAACCATGAATTTATAATTCTGATTTAGAACCTACTATAATGTCGTAATTTTGGAAAAATTTTATATTTATTTAACATTTGTAGTTTTATAGATTTTCTTAAAATACTTCTGGTGTGAAAATAATGTTGAGGTTCTTACAGTCAATGGTCATAAACAAATTTTACGCGTTTCGTATGTAGTGCATATTCCTAATACAGTAAATGCAGCGTAAAGTTTTCTAATATTTATCTTTTTATGTCCTGAACAAAAATATAAAAATAAATAAATCGAGATATTTCATTACAAACAAAGTATTGCTTTTATTATTTATGTTGCCGTACAATAAGTAAATAAAATAATTATTTGTGTTGCTTAATGCGATAGGTATGCCAATATCTATAATATTACTAACCTATAATACGTATAATGAAATGAATGTATAGAAACAAAATAACATATTCGATGACTTTAAGTTTCCCTATACAAGGAATAGGAGAATTATTCTTGACACGTTTTTTTTTCCCCATTAAATATTTTTTTTATTACACAATCAGTTATAACATATAAGTGCATATCACTATATCAGTGTATGTTCTATGATGAAATAAAATACATATATATAGGACTCTTATATTAAGACTCTTCCCACTAGAGGAACTCCAAAAATTCTAGACATAAAATTATTTGTCTACTATTTAAAAATTCGTAATAATTTAAGGTTAGTTAAAAAAATCCATCACTTAATTAATTAAAACATTTCTAAATTGATCACTTCGATATTATTTAAATATTCCACTAGGTATAACTATTTTTGGGCTAACAGAAAAAAAACTTGAATAAAAAAACTATTAATTATTGATTATTAGCTTTCGTTATTTATGGCTTAACCTATATATATACGACTGGAATACTGAAAGATTCTTCTGAAAATTAATCTTTCTAAACATTTTTAATCCCGATAATTATTTATAAAATAAATTGAATATAACATTAATATTATATAATAGCTATGAATTTACAGTACCTACGCTAAAATCGGCAGTGTTATCAATCTTTGTCTTTTATAACGTTCATACTTATTTGGTATTATAAGTAGTATAATTTATCAGGATTTGTAATAGATTTCCGATTGATCTAAGTTTTGAAGGTACCTCTACTTTCTTATAAATCATGATCCCCATATAACATTATCAGCCAAGAACTGTGTATGGTAATTATAAATTAAATTAAATTTCCCTTAACCTGTTTAGAAATAATATGTGCAACATAATATTATAAGTTATAACCAACCTATATGAAATTAAATAATGTAAATTTAATTACTACGCTTTGAAATATTATTATACATAGTACCTATTTGGGTATCAGTAAATGTGTTTCCTGCATAGCGATATAGTGACCTTTAACCGTTGCAAATGTATATTCCTAAATGAATACATAGGTACCTAGTTATATAAAGTAAATAGAAACAGAGTACGATTGAATGTGTATTTAATCCAGTATATTAACTATTATTAAATAATCACTATCAAAAATAAAATTATTAACAAATAATAAAAATAAATGTAATATAGGTATATAATAGGTTAATTAGTATTTTAAAATTGATATAAATAATTATTATGCAATTAGTCCTTAAATAAAAACTACTATTCCAAATATTCAGAAAAAATCACATTTTGTCAATTTATTTGATAATTAAGAAAACCTTAAAGCAACTAAATTTAATAAAATGAACACTTCAATAAAAAAAAAAAGCATCTGTCTTTCCAAATAATTGTTTAAGTAAGTACTGAATATATTTGTTAGCTCGTATTAAACATTTTCATACATATTTCCACATTAAAAATACGCATTTTTTTGTCATTTCCTTTAATGCATTTTAATTGCAAAAGAAAATATTATTTTCAGGACTCCAATTAATTATAACAAAACAATCGGAAAAAAACAATAATAAATTTAACTAAAACACGGAACCACAATTTTATAAACACGGTTTGTCTCAGTATTATTCACTAGATAATTTTTTATTACGAATAAGCGGTACGACGATATGACAATTTTAAAAAAGATTCTAAAAAGATTTTTTTATGATTACTGCAAAGTCTGGAGTAGATAAATACACTGTTTTACAATGGCAAAAAAATAGATCAAAGAAATAAAGAGTAATAAACACTAGTGTAAAATAGATCAAAAGAAAAAATAATAAGAATTAAATTAGCTAAACGACTAAGACACACAGAAAAAGCATGGATTAGAGGTTATGCATATAGATGAAAAATAATGACCTAGACAACTCATTTGATTAATAAAGTCATTAAAATTGGTTACTAAAATCTGGATGTATTTTTGTTTAAGCCCATTGTACCTAAAACCTTTCAAATTAAAAAAGTTGTATGCTTGTTGATTAATTTAAAAATAAAGAATAATTATGTCAAAAATAACCGTTTTTTCTTTTAAAAAAACATTACATTTTTACTATTGCTAAAGTGTTTTTTTACTACGGATTTTTAACTTGTCGTCCAAAACTGGAACTTTTTGGAGAATTTCGATTTATAAAAATCAAATTTAGAACTAGCGGTTACTTAAAATATTAAACAGCTGTTTAATATTTCAAAATGAATATTTCAAGTTTATACGAGCGGAGCGGAGTAGCACATTCTGGTAACTTGTAAAATGTTAGTCTATTATCCAGCTCATCAACACTTTAAATAGGTACCTAATTATAATGAATTAACTAGTCAACATTTATGAGTCCACATTTTTAGTAAATAGGGTATACCGTCTAAATCTTTCTAAAAAGTAAAAACATTAAATTTATTAAAAACGATGATAAAATTAAAATAGTAAAATATAAAGTTAATATTATAAGTTTTTTGACTTTAAGAAATGTAAAAGAAATATTTTCAAAAGCGTTACTAGCTCACACTTTCGATTGCAAGTGGTCAATGTTAGAAGAATATCACTCAGAATCACTTAGTTTTCCAAGTAGGTTTTTTCATTTTTTACTGTAAGCATATTATAATTTCGGTACACAAATTGCGATACGGATACAATTCCAGTTTATTACAGAATATTGTTACATTATTATTACTGCTAATATTATTTATGTTGTATGATATTTTAAAATGGTATAAATCAGAAATTCATGGTAATTACTAATTAGTTAATGAATTTTGTCATTCATAATTAGTATAGATGAACATAAATTTATAATATCGTATACGATATTATTATTTATTTTGGCTCACAACGAATATTATTTGAATGTACTTTTACAATATACCTATAACCTACAGAAATATTATATGCATTATAATATTATATTATTACACATTCATTATACCGATGAATTCATAAAACAAATTTACGTCACGTTGTTTCAAAAGAAAAATTAACGGTGTTTGTGTAACCTATTATAAAAAAATATAAATATAAATTTAATTATTCATAATGTATATTTTACTTTTTCGATATAATTTATAACAAATATTAGAAAAAAAATCATCGAAAACAATAGTAGGTAAATATATTGTATATTATATTAAATAATTATTACATTCAAACTTTTTATGATTTCGAGTTTTTGTATAAATATGTTTTTACAATTATTTATCGTAAATTATACCCGAACACCAAGGCATACTCGTTATTCTAATAACATATACAATAATTCATAAATATAATTAAATCCCTTATAGTCCTATCGGTGAATATATAATTACTACCTATAATGTGGCTTATGAATTTTATGAAGGGGTTTTCTCTAGTACCTAATCGGCTAGCTAATCGGTTTACTTTAACAGATAAACTGTAGTTTAAAATAATAATGGCCCATAAACGTCTCAAAATCAATTAATTATAATTTATAAATAACAAACAACAAAAGTTTAAAACGTATCCAATGTAAAAATAATTATTGTAGTATGACATTTAAATATTATCTTATTTTGTACATATAATTCCGTATTAATTGATTTGTCGATTAAAATTTCGAGGAAAATAATATTTTACAATATTTTATTTATTACAGATACATAAACGTTTGAATGAAAGTACATTTGAAAATATTTATCATTCAATGTAAAAAAAAAGGTTAATCTTAACCTAACGAAAAAAACATCATAGTACCTACAATGTTCTGTCATAAAATCAGTGGTAAATAATAATAAAAATAAACAAAATGTTTCTAGTTTCAATTACTTGTTTTGGCTATTTTTACTAAATTTTGTATTGTATACACGATTTGAATTATTTTGTTTGCATCAATTTAAATATTAGGAAAATAACGTCCACCTTAAAATTTGTAATATAAAATCAAATCAATATCAATAAAGAATGGGAGACTCTTATAAATTACAACCAGTTTTTTCTTTCAAATAATTTATTAATACATACAATTTATGAAAATTCTAAAATTTTGCATATAATATTTAATATGTCGAAAAAACCCCTTTTTCATTAAAATATGATGGGTATAATTAAATATGTAAACTGCACAAAAATTGTCATACCTGAAGGACCGAAACACATAGGTACATTACGGTAGCACGCCAAAATTATATTTATAGTGCCTTAGGGATTTGGAATAAATATAAGCTATAACATTCGTACAAGGTTCCTCTCGTTGATAATCAATATTCGTTCATATTTCGATCGATATATTATTAATTTATTATAATACATTTAACACCAGCTATATGGGTGTATACACTTGTCTCCTTTGACTTTGAAAGTATCGTATGGTTGCAATAAATAAAGTTGCAAAGTAATAGCTGTAATATTCGATCATTAAATTTAAACGACGATAACGAAACATAAATTAACTTGCAATAGCTATTATAATTAATTGATAAACATTTTTAAAGCTGTACGCTTATATTGTCATTAATATTATGTTTTGTACGGATTTTTGGTGGAAATAATTTTCGGAGGTACTCGTGGTGGTACTTAATTACGTTTTCAATAATTCTAAAATTATATTGCCCCAAGTTAGATTAATAAAAATAAATATAATGGTATAAAATATATACGTTACGTCCGGAATTATAAATTTTTTTGCGCGGCAAAGTGGTCTTGTTACTTAATAATAATATGTACACGTAATTCATTCAAACCAGGTGCCTATTTAATTAGACGTTTCTTACCTGCAACGGACGAACTGTGCGTTCTCTTGACGTTAGCGCCGTCCAACGTGTCCTGTAACGGACGTTTCCTGTTCTCGACAGCGTGCTGTTGCTGCAGCTGAAGATGGTGATGATGTAGATGGTGATGATGATGATGATCGTTGGCCGGTGACGCCGGGCACGCGTCCATCATTTTCACGTCCCCGGCGGCGGCGGTTGTCGTGAAGCAACGACCGCCGATCGACGGCGTCAACGACAACGATAACGGCGACGACAACGATAACGGCGACGACAACGATAACGGCGACGACGACAACGACGACGAGGACGACGACGATAACGACGACGGCGATGACGACGATAACGGCGACGACGACGACGACGACGACGACGGCGGTGACGGCGGCGACGACAACGACGACGGTAACAGCGGCGAACACATACCGGCGCCGGCCGCGGCCACCGAATCGAACTGCATCGCGTACAACATTCGCTGGCAAAAGTAATGGTCAGGCGCCGACGCCGTGGCCGCGTACAGCTCCGCGCCATCGGCGCCGCCGAACATACCGCCGCCGCCGGCACTCGTCTGCGATGTACCGGTCAAAAACTGCATCGCGCCCGTTCGTTTGTTATTATTTGTGCCCCAAGAAACGACAGAAAACGAAAATTTATTTGAAAAAAAAAAGAAAAGGAAATTTTTAATAATAATATTATTTTATTATTATTGTATTTTAAGATTAACGTTGAGAACTCTACGAATCGCGCGAGTCGTGATCGTTGGGCAACTGAGACGGTTGCTGATGCAGTGCTGCGACGACGGTGTCGTTCTGTTGAGCGCGGTCAGGGTTAACACGTGTGCGTAACGCGAGTGTCCGCGTGCTCCGACGAGTAACTCGCGACCGTCCGGCGGTATAATAGCAATTTATAATTTATATAGCATTTATAGTAATAATAATAATACGATGTCGATGATATTTATTATTATTATTACACACTGCACGTCTTCACGGTCTTCTCTCCTATAGCCGTGTGTCGTTGTCGCTGTTGTTGTTGTTGTTGTTGTTGTTTTAAAGCCGGTTGCGCGTTGATGATGATGACGACGACGACGACTGCAACGACGGACGATCACGCGGGTGCATGCGACTATGCGAGTTTAACGATTAGCGCGCGCGACCGGTGTGCCGCGGGTCCGCTCTCAGTGGCTGCCGATCGGCCGGCCGGTCCGCCCGCCCGTGCCCTTGCCGCCAAAAGACCTTGCCCGCGCAGACCCACTCGCCGCCCGCGCGCCCTTCCACCCGCGCCGTTATCCTACTCGAGCCACGGCCGCCGCGACCGCTCGTCCGTCGGCCGGTCGCGGGTAGGTCGTCCGACCGGTCACGTTGTCGTCGTCGTCGTCGTCGGACGATCGCAGACCAAAATGATGGCCATGGGAGGGGGGGGGGGCGGCCGGCCGTCGTCGTCACGATCAAGGGCGCCGGGCAAGGGGCACCCCGCCTAACCGACATTTCGGTCAGGCATCGTCTTAGGTATTGGTACGGTGACTTTCCGATATGAATATTTTTTTTCTAATAAAAAAAATTACCGTCATTAAAGCCATAATATTGTTGTACTATGATAGTCAGCCGCTGCTATTAGACATCGCGCTGTATTTAAATATTTCAAACTGCACAGTGAAGTGATAATTTTATTATTATTTTACATCACTTAAAGTTAACATTATACCATAATATTATGTTCGACGAGACTAGCGTGGGACGGAAATCCTATAATCGCGATACTTTAGACCAGGGGTCGGCAACTAATTTCTATGGCGGTCCAGATGATTTAAAAAAAAAATTAAATATTAGTTAGTGTTTATTAAAAATACAGTTTAAGCTATTCAAAGCAAATTATTATTTAATGTAATATAATATTAGCCAGTTTTTTTAAAAATGTGTACCATCTCTTGGAGAACAACAAATGCGCAGAGTATTTTTTGAAGGTGGTTATCAGTTGTTAATCTTTTATCTTGAGCGATGTTTATTCTTTAAAAAAATCATTTTGCCCAACAAAGTTTCACATGTTATATGTATGCGGAGCCAAAATATGTTCAAATACAACGTAAAAACAGATCAAACAATATCTATTGTGTGTGGAAAACCAGCATTAAAAAAAATATTCTTGATGGTCCAGTTATTTCCCCTCCAAGGGGCCGGATTGGGCCCTCGGGCTGCCTATTGCCGACTCCTGCATTAGACGTTGGCTCCCCCTCCGCACTTTTCGACTTGCGTTCCCGGGGCCTACCCTCGATCGATAATTGCATATAAATATTATAATATTATATGAAACACACAATGAATATTAAAACCACTAATTTAACAGTCGATGTTGCAAGTTATGCTCATAGTTTTTAAAGCAAAACAAATATTGTATTACCTACTATATATAAGTTCAGTTTTTTGTTCAGCATATACACCTGAAAAACGTGCAAAATTAAATTGTTGGTGAACTAAAGAACAGCGATATTTTTAGTGCAGATACCTCGATTTATATTTTCATCACTATAGCTATATATTTAATATTGTAATAATTATACATATTATATGTTTTTGTACGTACATGGTAAGTAATACGTATAATATAAGAGTATATAAGAAACATACAATTCAACCTAATGTACAACATTTTATTACAATGTATCATCGTGTGCATTTCTAAGTTTGTTTCCGCGAAGGAAAGGTTTAAAAGTCCTTTTCCTACAGCCTAGGCGGGTAGCCTGTATACCTAATTTACCTAGTTAGTAAGCATCCGTCTATTGGCCGTACACTCGTGTATGTACGAGTGTTGTCACATTTTCATCATCATTTTTTTTATTAGTAAGATAAGTCTCGTCTTCTGGGCCATTGGCTGACAATTTTTTATTCGTATAATATACGTTGACATTTTTATCTTTGTAATTACATCGTAATTAGTATTATATTATAAGCTTTAAGTCCAACGACAATGATAAAGCAACACAAACTACAAATAATACGAGTATATCTATACCTATAGGTAATAATACGAAAAAGTGTATTCCAATGAAATCCAATTTAAAACATACATTTTAATTCAAAAACCCTGAAATGTGCAATTTTGAACTAAATAAAACTTTGTTATAAAATTAATCTACTTACTTCATTTGATTCGGATTTATAACTTGTTTCTATACAATTTGGTACACGCATTAAAAAGTTGCAACCGCACGAGAATCCGGAATTTAATTATAATAATAAATCATTTAGGTATATTATTAAAGACACTCACTAATGATGTGTATGCAACTGGGCAATTTGGCGTAGTTTGGAAAAATAATATGGTCCCTATAAAATAATTACATATTATACTAGGTACATTATATTACATTTTATTATCTATAATATGTAGGTGTATTACTTTTTTTGGTTGTTCTAAAATTATTAATAATATATACAAAACATTAAAACCATCCTAAATATCTAGTGAATAATTTATTCTTATTTACTAGATGACACTATAATGCCTAGCTATTGCTAGGTTTTTGTGATTATGCGAGCAGTATATATTATCATTTATCAGGTAGGCAATCTACCTGCGACAGATCATGGACGCGTACGTATAAGTCTATAATTTAACTCTAAAGTATCAAAGTTATACAATCAATTAATACAAAATCCTAACCTAACCTAACCGTAGGTAATAAAATCCGATTAGGTAATAAAAAAAAACCAAACGTAAGTGGGTATCTATAGATAAAAAAAAAATTAAAATAAGAAAAACAACAGTGTATAAACAATGCAATTGATAAAAATTATTATTATTAAAACCAATTTAACAACCATTTAAAAACAAAAATTACCAAAAAAAAAACAATGCAACAAATTTGTTTACCGAAACCGTGGTTCGAACTCGAGACCCCTGTTCAAATTCCTTGTTTGAGAACTTCCCAGGATTGGACTTATTTACCTTTTTCGAGACAAAATGTATAGCCTATCTTCTTCCCCAAGGTCTAATCTGTGTCTGTATACCAAATAGCATCGCAATCGGATGAACATAAGAAAATAGGAATGCATATAAAGGACACAGGTACAAACATGGTTTGTCTTTTATATCTATAGATTATACCTAGGTACTAAAATAATAACTCAGTACAATTTATATACAATGTGTAGGTTCATACATGGTACATTTTTCTAAAAAAATAATAACCAAAATATCATCAATAGTAGCGAAAATATTAGAGAGTCATGTGTCGAGTTGCAACTTGAAAAACTGAAAAATTGGTTATAATATTAAACCATGAAGGTTCACTAAAATGTAACGGGACCAATCGTCGGCCACTAAATCAAATTTTATGGGTTTATCATATTATTATGATTCGTTACATCGGGGGCGTATTTAAGGGGTGGCACACATTCCCCCCTCATTCACAATATTTGAAATGGAATAAGGCAATATTATATACCTACAATAATATACATATTTATTTGTATAATTGTACCACACACAATATTATATTTCGAACTGGGAAAATTATCGATTCGATGAGGCTTCCCCCGAGTTCCCTGCCGAGTTCTCCAAGTTGGTAGGTACTGAAGCAGAGTGATTACGAGAGAACATTTTCAAACGCCGCCTATATAGCTTTTAGTCTTGTTTTCGGCCTCAACGGTCTCGTTCCACATGGAGGACTTTTATTGCCTTTTGCCATTAATCTCCGCGTCGGTCACGCTGTCTATATAATATAAAATATGGGTAGTTACTGTATAGTTATGTATCAGACGCGTGTCCGAATGATATACATTTCGATACATATAGACGAACGTCACGAGTCGGATTATACATATTATTATATAAACTTTGGAGAACTTTCGGGTTCGTTTTTGAGCTAATATTATTTATTTTTAAAACGCTGTACACTCGGAGACCAAATCGAGACCTCGCTGAAAAGCTTTTGATGTATTTCCTGTCACGTAAACGTACAAACGCACTCATATACGCATCTCTTTAACATTACGACGGTAAACCGAAATATCATATTACAATATACCAGCCAGACAGCAGCATTAGCATCTGCTGTGAAATGAATATCACGTATTTATTTATTATATTATAGAACACACGCGAACTATTTTCTGTTATTGTTTTATTTATAATATGTATATGCATATAGAGTTACTCCGATGCGTCTCTCTGTCTTTGTTACTATACCTATACTATGTATAATAAATAACTGGATAATGCAACTCTTACAGCTCACCAACGGCGTATATCAATGTATTATATTATATCTGTGTATGCGTATGTTTAAATAATAAACTTAATAGTTAATGCAATTAGAAAAATATAGGTAGGTGATATATGATCTCATATTATATTATAATATATATGCGTATAAATAAATTAACACTTAGATTATATGGATATGTCAATGTCACATAATAAAAAATGCAATGTTATAATAGGTACTTTATTATGCAATATATAATATGCGTATACTGTGTTTAATTTAAAAACACTAAAGAAAGAATATAAACACCTGTGTCTTTTACTACTGGTTTTCAAGCTCTCCCGTTTTAGATTTTTAACCTCTGAAATTGTACAAGTGAACGTTTCAGAATAATACAGACTTTGGCTTTTAATTTCAGAATTATACCTACGCTTTCTATGTGGTTTTAAATTACATTTTTTTCCTTTTCTTGCTATAAATATATTTTACAATTTTTATAACTGACGAAAGTGATATGGAATGGATAGTTGATTGATAACTCTTGTGTGAAGACTCCGTCCATTGATGAAATTTCATACAATTTAATGTAGTTGTAAAATTCACACAAATCCGTAAAATTATACTTACAAACATGAATTTTAGATGTTATAGGTGTAACTTGTACTTATTGTATCATACGATGCTAGTATCATATCACAGAAGTACATGATATATTTTAACTGAATAAACATTGTCTATGAATAAAATATGCAACTAGGACACTAGGTACTTACGTCCTGCAGTATGACTATATTATAAACTAACTATTTGTAACTTATGCACATTCGTCATTCAATATGTATTTGGCTAAATAAAATGAAAAAAACATAAAATAAAATATTAAAATAGTCGTTTTTGTGATATATATTTATAGTTCAACTTTAACTTAGTAAATATAGTGCAAAAACAAATATTTTTCAAGTACCTGCAATTTAAGCTCAAAAATTGTTTTTAACAACACCATTCACCTAAGAATATACTCAATACGGCTTACACCTACTACTGACCCTTCCGTATTGACCACATAAAAAAAATTCAGTTTTTACAATCCATTTTGCATATTTTTGTTCAAAATATACTTTTCTCAGTAATAAAAATGCTTTATTTGACACAACGTAGAGTTAACTTTCAAGCGTTCTCCTGAAGATTGATTTTATACTCCCATCTAAAGTGCATTTTAAACTCACTTAATAATATATATAATGTACAATTTAATTTATGATTTATTTTATTTTTGATTGATAAAGTAATGTTCCTTCACTTTGACATTGCAAATAATAGTTGATGAAATTATAAACTATATAATTAGATAAAGTTTTCAAACTATTCCTCAATATGAAAAAAACCATTCATTAATTACATTAATTATTATTAATTTATCAATTGGAAAACTATAACATCATCATTTTTCAATAGTAAAATAGTGAACATAGGCACCATAAAGTACATACATCTAAATATTATCCATTCGTATTTAGTAGGTACTTACAGAGATATAAAATATGAATTAACCATACAATATAAATGCCACAACCATATAAAATACACGCAAAACTGACTAAATATATGAACCATAATATGTTATATATGTATAGATTGAATGTGTTAGAGTTTTTTTTAGGTTATATTATATAGTAGGTTATATCTAAGTACATCTAGGTTAAAATATGCAGTATCTACTAAAAATTATGTTGATAAATGCTATATAGTGTATGGATTTCTGACGTATTAACAATAAACTTAAGAAACATAGTATACCTACATATTTAATAAAAATATTATTGTCCCTCTTTGTCCAGCATGTAAATTATTTTGTTTATTATTACATTTCTCATAGGTACATTATTAAATTTTACTTTTATGCCATTATAAGCAGAACTGGTAGTGTATTATGTAACATATCATATCGTCATTTCCATCACAGTTACTTTTAGTTAATTATTTGAATTATTTTTTTTTTCGTTTTTTTGTTATTTTTCATTTCATTTTCTAAAACAAAATAATATAACATTATAATAAATTAATATTTAGGAGCATATTTATAATTTACTGAAGTATAGAGAGTCATCTATGACTAATGAGTGTATACAACCTTGATTATCTATGTAGCTATATAATTTTCCTCAGCATTTTCCGCACGATTGTCCGTTTATGGCTTATCTAAAAAAAGTATGAAAACTATAATAATCACTAAATTAACATAAAAAATATACATGTAAAAAAGAAATTTAGTCTCGTAAGTTGAAAAATTCCCCTCGTACAAAAAACTTTACAGTACCTACTATAATAGACAATACTATCTCGTCTACATAATTCGCCGTGCAGTGTTCACATAGACAAATATAATTATCTATACATAAGGAATAAAAGCTGCGCCATTCTGATAGGCCGTCTTTGTTATGATGATTATTGATTAGATTACAACGGCCACAATATCAATATTTTTACTTTATACGTCATTTTATCATGATAATAACGAACCAAATTAAAATAAAGTAGGTATGAATTTCGTCAGCCCCGAGCCCACCAACTCCCTATATACTCCCATCGTCGTTATAAAAATTACAATGTCTAAATAATTAGATATCAATTACTAATTATTGTTCATCCCTTGCGAATGAAATAACTTGTAGGTACTTCGTTTTCATTCCATTCGTTTTTAGCACTACATAATAATTTTTGGACGGCGATTGGGTTTGCTCAGTCTTTCTAGATAAACAAGAAATAAATGACCCGGACGAATAAAATTACGGTTTCCAGATCTGAATGCATTATTAGTCCCCTCTCCACCATCACGACTGTACATTATATTATATAGTGTATATTTTTTTATTTATTTATATGAACACTCAGGCACTGAGCCGAACATATTCCTGCAGCATATATAGTTGCTGCCCGACGACAGTGGGTATATAATATAAGCGATAATTTATATATATTATACAATATAATATACACTGTACAGCTGCATAAGTATGAATGTACGACCATAAAGGTGACAACGACCGTGTATCTATTAAACTCATATTTATACGAAACCATGTAGTATAATATAATATTGTGTAGTTGGGCAACGGCTGGTCTTCAGAATATCCGCATACTATATTGCGGTCCTGTGAATATTTAAACGACCGCGAAGTCCGTATTTCGTGTAATAGGAAATAATATACAGAGTGCATCTTATGTCATTGTACTCGGGATTTTTAACGATTATGGATCGATGACATAGAATTTCTTTAAAACGAAAAAAGACGTGTTTCTTTATTTTTAACAGGCAATTTTTTTTATACCAATAGCAAAATCAACTTTACTTTTTCAAACGGTAACTATTATATTTTTAATGGATTCTGGTAAAGCTTTTTTTTCTGAAAATTTTGATAGTCCGCAATCGTCAATTGTGGTTCTCTAGTTTGTTAACTATGGTCCTCTAAAGTTTAGTAAAATATGCATATGCGTTAATACTTATAGTTGAAATAATTGGTATAGGTTTAATTTACAAGAGCTAAATAATTTTTTCTTATAACTACCTTTTTATACACTTAAGTAGTTTAATCGGTAATATATTGAAACTCTCTCTCAAAAAAAAAAAAAACATCAACAAAATTGTTGGCAAACATAGTTCATTATTTTTATTGTAACATACAATCATCAAAATCAGTATTATTATTTTAATTTGTTATCATAGGTAATGATAATTAATTACTTCACAGTTACTTTTCTTACAATATCATAAATTTGGATTCTTTATTAGGTGGCTAAAGTAATAATGGTAAATTGATAAATGGTATTCGATTGTTGACATTATAATGTCTTAGGTATGTATGGGGGTTAAAAAAAATTGTGTTATGAAAAAGTGCAATGTTTTGTGGTGCTCTTCTCGTAGTGGGATAAACTTGAAATTTGAACCATATAAGTTCTTTATATTGGTAGGTATCGCATTCAAATTAGAAGTTGAACTTCATAACCCTTCATATTTTTTAGTTTTGGACATTTACATTTTATTTCGCACTTTTCCTATCGTACTTTTCTTACAATAGCATTAATTTGGATTCTTTATTAGGTGTCTAAGGACTAAGGTAATACCTAATGATATTTGATTATTGTTATAATAATATTGGAAATCTGTAATTAACTTAGATTAAAACTATGCCTAAGTTATGCACAAACCTATATTGAGATTGACTATATTTATCTAAATATCTTGCAAATGGTTTATTTTAAATCACGATTATTAAATAATTCTTAAAGAATTTCAACTGCTAAATTCATACTTTCATGCGATACCTACCAATCTAGGGAACTTATGGTTCAAATTTCAAGTTATAAAAGTTAGTAATAAGAAAAAATTATTTGGCTCTTGTAAATTAAACCTATACCAATTATTTCAATTAAAAGTATTAATGCATATTTAAATATTTTACTAAACTTTCGAGAACCATAGTTAATAAACTAGCAAACCAAAATTGATGATTGCGGACTATCAACATTTTCAGAAAAAAAGCTTTACCAGAAATCATTAAAAAATATAATAGTTACCATTTGAAAAAGTAAAGTTGATTCTTCTATTGGTACACCTGCGTGTTTAAAAATTTAAAAATTGTTAAAAAAAAATTGCCTGTTAAAAATAAAGAAACACGTCTTTTTTCAGGTTAACGAAATTCTATGTCATCGATCCATAATCTTTAAAAACCCCGCGTACAATGGCATAAGATATACTCTGTATATATTATACATTATACAATATAGAATTCTGCAGTACGCCAGTACTAACAATATTATTATTTCCTTCGTTTCTCTAAGGCTATAATATATGTAATAAATAATTAATATTATTTGATTTAATAATTAAGTCCACACAGACGTGTAATTGCCAAAAAGGCTAAGCCACAATGCCATACTTTATAATATATAATACCTCTACTCTTATATACAGTCTTATAAGCGAAGCTTACCCACTTGACCTACGAAAAGTCGAAAACTTATATCGTCTTTGTACATCCCCTCTCATAAATGTCACAGACTTTATGAGCGCTGGTGTGAACGTCGTGACTTCATAAGGTTTATAAGTATATAAACGCATTGTCACATCAGCATCATTACATCGCCACATCGGATACATCGTTACTATATAGGTGCAAGTGCACCATAGGAGTGTGCGAAAGTAACACGATAAAGTCTAGTAGAAACTAGGAATGAATAGTACCTATATATAGGATTAGTTTTTAACAAAATGTTAAGTATATTGTTTAAAGAATCTGAAAGTTGCAGAACCTGCACTATATGTGTGACCTAGCTGGTAATTAAAAAAATTCGTTAACTTCGTTTAAACTTCATCAAGTTAGTATTTTTCTTCATTTGACTTAAGTTAAATAAATTCTTTGTTAACTGTTAACTTAAAAGTTATAAATGATCGTCATTGACTTGCCCTACTTACAGCCGTAGCATTTAATTGCATATAAATTATTTAGTTAATATACGTAAAATTTATTAGAGATAAAATCTGCACACTATACAAACGTTCATACAAACTGTATTCTATTGAAAGAACTACCTAAATATATATTATATATTTTTTTAAAGAAGAGCTTTTTAGCCAATAACTTTTTTCAGCTTTTTGAGGGGCCTCACTAAATTGTCGTCAATCTTAGATCAAAAGACCTAAGGTTTTGATAAAATTAAAGTTAATTTAAGTTTCCGATTTCTATTCTGAAGAAAAAAAAAAATTGAACTCGACAGAAAATTGTCAATGATCGTACGGAACACTGTACAAATAAAATCTTATACTATTGTGAACTGTAATATTGCAGAAAACTTGAAAATATGAGTTTTTTCACATCATTTTTTTTTTTCATTTATTAAATTGATTTATTTATTTAGCGAGGTAAGAACTTCGTCACTTTATGGACTCTGAGCTTTGCAGGTTATACACAGCTAAACGACCTAGTTGCAAGCCTAGTCAGTTACTGCAGTGTTGCTATTTTTTTGTTTTTACTCGCCTGCAGTAGCTCAACTCGCCTTCCCCCACCATGCCACAAGCAATATCTCGTATCCGACTCTTTACGGTCTCGCCATCGCCTCGTACTTGTATGACCGGGTGAGACGAGTTGAGCTATACTGTCTTTAAGTACACAGGTGAGCAGCTGTCCATTGTCAGATCAGCGACTATCGTATTGTGTATATAATGTGTAACCAGCCCTTAATAGGTATTACAGACAGTAACGCGTATGTTATACCATTGAAATAATATGTAAAACAAGTAAAATAAGTATTTATAATCAATATGGTTATACTAATATTTATTCACTCCAGGTTAAAAATAGAACCGTGAAGGATTTTTTCTGGAAGTGCCAAATTCGAAAATGTCAATAGTCGACGATCTACGCTTGTCGGTCGTCACGATTAAGACAGTCCAATTCTCATTAATACCGAATCATGCGAGCAGTATGATATAAGTGCGCTAGTGCTTATAGCTCGAATGTATACCTACAAAATATACGCTGTCACTAAGACACCGAGTTTTGCTGCTGTCGTATTGGAAATAACAACATTCGCTCTACTACTGCAAGTGAAATGTATTTGACGCAAAAATAATTAAGTACAACAGAACCATGAAATAAATATATATATATACAGTATGTCCC
This sequence comes from Macrosiphum euphorbiae, assembly GCA_949089665.1. Lineage (NCBI taxonomy): Eukaryota > Metazoa > Arthropoda > Insecta > Hemiptera > Aphididae > Macrosiphum > Macrosiphum euphorbiae. Next base: position 173,912,620 of record CARXXK010000001.1, on the reverse strand, counting down.
AAAAGTCCCGTATCACCCTTAATATCTCCATGTAAAATCACTATATTTAAACGCGGTTTTTTTTACAGAACTAAGTATGAAAATTCTGATTGAATGGCATAAAATTCATTTATTTTTTTTCTTTAAATTCAAAAATTTTCAAAAAAATTTTTTACGCATTTAAGAATTTAAAATTTTTAAGATAGCCATTTTGTTGAGCATATTTTTTAAAACAGTTCAAAACAAAAAATACTAAAATTAAATAAAAATTGACCAAGTTAGAGCAAGTTATGTTTTTGAATAATTGTAGTAAAAAAATAAATTATTGTTTCACATTTCAATAATGAAATATCTAATTTCAGCACACGACAATACTTTTGCATTCCTAATTTATTTTTTTTACTACAATTATTCAAAAACATAACTTGCTCTAACTTGGTCAATTTTTATTTAATTTTAGTATTTTTTTTTTTTTGAACTGTTTTAAAAAATATGCTCAACAAAATGGCTATCTTAAAAATTTTAAATTCTTAAATGCGTAAAAAATTTTTTTGAAAATTTTTGAATTTAAAGAAAAAAATAAATGAATTTTATGCCATTCAATCAGAATTTTCATACTTAGTACTGTAAAAAAAACCGCGTTTAAATATAGTGATTTTACATGGAGATATTAAGGGTGATACGGGACTTTTGGGACATACTGTATATTATTATGTTAAATGTCCTCACTGTTTCTGACGTGGAAATGTAGAATGGGTACCCACGTTTTAAAGAGTCGTTTGATTTTTCTCGTCATTTCCACGGCAACGGTACAATTGCGTTAAATTAGATCAATTATTCGTTTATTTTTTCCATCCCCTATAACAAAAACAGATAACATTAAAAAAATGTTGTAATATTCAGTATATATAGGCATACACATTAATCAATACTCGTACTTTAGTATACTTAAGTATGCGTGTGGATTAATACTAATAAAATATTCATACTATATATATAGACTATATATCATATCAGTCAAATCTAAATGTTGCCTGTCAAAAAAATATCCTACCAATATTATAAACGCGAAAGTTTGTAAGTGTGTTTGTTACTCTTTCACGTAAAAACTGCAGCTGAATGGATTTTAATGAAACTTTACAATAATAGAGCTTATACATCAGAATAACATACATAGGCTACAATTTATAAAGATATATTTTGTGAATTTTTTTATTTTAATTTTAATTTAAAAAAAAAATGCTTAGATTGTATACCTAACCTTTTTAAGTAAGAAATAGTCGCTGACTGAAAATAAATAACATTCAAACAATAAATAACATTCAAACGATTATTATAATTATTTAGTTTAGCGAAAAAAAAAACATTTAATCAATCACGGATCAATATTAAGATTCACAATTAGTCCAGCCTTTTATATGGGAGGAGCAGGACCGGCTCAAGCGAAAATAGTGAACTAGGCGAAATCAAATTTTGCCACCCCTAATAATATAATATTATCAGTATTTTGAAAATGCCGCCGTCTTACTAAAGTGCTGCTTATGTGCCGCCCTAGGCGTGGGCCTATGTCGCCTACCCCTTGAGCATAGGCGCACATAGGGTGTGAATTTAGGGGGTGCTGGGATAATTTATGGTTCACGGATCCGTGGGGGGCTTTGCCCCCCACACCCCCCTAATCCTAATATTTCTGCATTGCATTAGATTTAATTTGTATAGTGTATACAATAATTTCTAAAGTGCAATGTATCAAATAGTCTGTATGATTGTAAAGAAGACGCTAGGTACACCCACATGTGTTGTCTCCGTACTACAGACGTAGGTACAACATAGGCAAAACTGTTTTGCACGGGTATAAAAAACATTCAGTCTCTACTCTAAGCTAAGAAACTAAATGTTCACACTATAAAAATGAGAAAACTTACTCTGTAACTTTGTTTTTATATTTCCGATATCAAAACGAAAATAAAAGTTATTTAAGTTTGATAAACAAAAAAAGGTGCTCTGCTGTACAGTAGGGTACAAGTAGGTCACTGTATAATCGATGGTATTAAATTTGAATTCAATGATATACTAACATCATTATATAAGAAAAACGATTCTGAGCGAAGACGGTTAGTCAGCCTATGATATTACTAAGTATATTTGATGATACTAAGGTGAATAAAGCAATTTATATATAACCTATTTACGTAGAATCTTGTTTTAAATTTTCAATCATTAGCTATAAAAGTTGAACATTTTATAAATTTTCAAACTATAAAATTATTATTAAATTTTAAAAATGATAAATTTTGTCAAAATTTGAATATTAAATAATTATAAAAAAAAATTGTGCCTATGTATTTTTAATATTTTTCAAGTGTTATTGAAACAATATATCAGGAGCTTTACATTAAATTTTCAAGCTTTTTTACCATAAAAATACAATTTTATTGATATGAAGAGAAAAAAAAATTAAAAAAATTGAAAACTGAAAATGTCCGTAAATAGCTCAAAAAGAATCAAAATATTTTCAAAACTATATGGTGTATAGGAAATGCTAATATAAAAATTTAGTAAAATTTTCAAGTATCTACAGTCATTCGTTTTTTAATTACAACAAAATTAGAATATCGTTACATGAGAAATCGAGTGAATATCAAATGTTGTAAAAATATGAATTTCAAACGTTCATAAAAATTTAATTTGAGATTCTTGTAGACATTTTTTTTTTGATAAAGGTAGATAAACTTATGAGGAATCTTGCATTACATTTTCATATCTTAGATTTAAAAAGAACATTTTTTATGAATTTCTAACACGAAATACTTTGCAAATTTTCGTCATTTTCACGTATTTTATCAATATTTGGAATTTAAATGCTTATAACAAAAAACTGTGACTAAGGATTTTTAATATTTTTCATCTGTCTTTGAAACAATATATTAGGAGCCTTCTATTACATTTTTAAGCTTTTATCCCCAACAAATAAAATTTTATTGATACTTATAGAAAAAAAAACTAAAAAAAATTTAAACTAAAAATGTCCGTAAATAGCTCAAAATAACTCAAAATATTTAGAAAATTTAATCATGTATAGAAAATGAAATTATAAATAACCAGTGAAAATTTCATATATCTACGGTCATTTGTTTTAAAGTTACACTAAAAACCAAAATCAATTTTCTCGAAAACAGATTTTGCGTAAAAATTCCCGTTTTTCCTTAATTTTTCTTTTGTTGTTCACGGCGCTTTTGAAAACTACTGTGAAATTTTTGCTTTTGACCCCCGCAAAGTACCAACTAGATTCACTTTCCTATCAGAAAAGATACTGTTGAAGAAAATCCAAGCACTTTTACTGTCCTAAAAGATGATGACAGACAAAAAAAAAAAAAATATGAATTCGTGAATTCGTAAACAGTTGTCAATATTTGTAATGAAAAGAAAAATTCCGAACCAATAAACCACGATAGCTTATAAATGATTGGTGAAATACTGAAATAAACTGAGGGTGCTAGTTTGAAGCTTGGGGGTGCTAAGCACCCCCAAGCACTCCCCTATGTGCGCCTATGCCCTTGAGCCGGGCCTGGGGAAGAGTTCAGTGACATACTTGGTATATAACTTTGATACTTATAAAGTATAAGAATTATTAAGTTACGTACAAACAGTACGGGGTCCGAGATCTATCGCAGATAGATTTCCTGCCTGATAATTTACTGAATCAGAATTTTTATCCCAGGCAACGGAAGAGTTAAAGATAAATTTTGAACCCCATACGTCCATACACCGAATATTATATTTAACGAATTGAACAGAGGTTATAGAGTTGGTACATTTAACGGGAAACGAAGTGCACGGGATCAGCTAGTATTTAATATAAATATTTATACTTGAACGTGATGTTATACTAAATATTTACAGCATATCTAAATTCTAATGCGTAATTGTGTTTAAAAATATTAATTTAGATGAGTTCCAACCAGTTGGTGAATTGTATAATCGAATATCCAACTTTTGCTCACTCAATTAAAAAGAGAACAGTGATCGATTTTGGGTCTTATACATAATGAATTCGAGGTGAATAGTATAATATAATTTATCCACTGCACGGAATTTGTTGGACATTGTCTGGGCGCCACTGATTAAAGTTCTGCAACAACTTAACTTGAATTATCTTCTTTTCTATACCTACATTTATAACTATGTAATATAATTTATTTATTTTTATTCAATTTTAGTCATATTTCATACAATATAATATATTTTGATTTACAGAAGGTCAACTCAGTAAATAGTAAATACAAAAATAAATGTATAAATGTTGTTCTTTTTATTTGTATTTGCCAATTGCATTTAGATTAAATTTAAAATCTAAAAAAAAACTACACAATATGAATATTTAAAATATTCATTTTAAATTTGAGTGAATGCGATTGGTGTATAGGATATCGAATACCTATATAGTTTTTTAAACATCAAATGCTTATAAAAAATTATTGTGGATTTATTATTAACTACTTATCAGTTATGAAGAACATTAAATTATATTTCCAAGTGATTGAATCAAGCGAAACTATTTTAAGATTTGGAGAACATTTTAAATATTTAAGGTTATTTTTTTTTTAAGTATTAAAACTTAATAAGATCGATTACGTAATTACTTATTTTGTCGTAATTAAAAAATATTATTAGTGGGGACTTGTAATGTACACGTGTAATATATTAATATTATATTTTATATACACAATGTTATTTTCAAAACAATTAGATTAATTGTATTATGCTATTGCTTACTTATACCACGAACCTATTCACACCGTTTTACGTCGGTATTGACTCAAATGTTAATAAGAATACTGTATGATATGAGTATGGATATAATTATATACTATTATAATAATAAAATAATAATAATATAATAAATACAATGTTTTCTGCAAAAATTAATTGAACCTACCGTATTACTAATAGTAAAATAAATTACTTTAATAGTATTATAAATATATCCAAAAAATATATACTTGGTAATATAGGTTGACGGACTTTGCTCAGAATTGATTTCTATTCAAATTTTATACATACATTAGAGAGTGACTTACTCAATGATTGGGTTCATTCTGTATCTACCGGCTACTGTACAGAATAGTGGTTACCTACTTCCACATTTTTGTTTTCTACCCATCCACTCAGTTTTATGAGTTATTGCAGGTATTTAAAACTTATCTGATAGATATAGAGTGGCACAAGGTACTCGCAAATGTTGGTTCACTAAGCTCGTCTATAGGTTTAAATGTTAAATATTTAATACCTATACTTATAGTACATTAATACCCTACTTAAAATATCTATAACTCATAAACTACTAGTCCAAAATTATATTTGTATGCATTTAAGTATATGTTCTCTAAAATAAATATTGTACTTTGGAGTATAATATTGAAAGTACATTAAGAAATATAGTTTCTAAGACAAATTTTGTTTTTTAATTACTTAAAATTATGTAGGAGATATATTTAAAAATAACGTTGATAGGTAATATTTGAAATAATAAGTATTATTCTTCGATAATAAAATCACCTTGTATATCCATGTATATATTTTGGGTATTTTGGTTACCTATATAAGATAATCTTACATTTTTTAGAAATTTTTTAACATTATAAGAACCGCATAAATGCAATTTATCGTTATTAATACACTAACTAAATATTGCAATAAGCAGGAAGTTGAGCAAGATATAAGTCAAACAGTGGTAGGAAGTAATTAAAATAGATATGAAGATATGTGGCGTGAATAGATATGGTGGTAACGGTAACCTACCGGATAAATAGAGGTAGAAGAGGACAAACATATAGTAAGGAGTAACTGACGACCCCACTTACGTTGAAATGTTTATGTTTGTGTTTCAAGCAAATTATTTTAAAATTTAATATATTATATTGTAATTACCAGCAATGTTAAATTAATTAATTTTTTAAAATGTGAGTTAAGCATTGATTCAGTTGTTTGCCGTAATATCTATAACATTTTACAAATAAGTATAGTAAGACAAAGATAGTTTCAGAGACAGAATGCATGTCTTTTGTGCTACGATGCTCTTTTATTCAAAATTAATGCGCAGATAAATACATTCAAATATAATAAATGCCTATATAGGAGGCTATTTCATAACACTTAAAAATTGTAATTCTGTTCAAATGTATTGTATAATGTATAACCATTGATTATATAGTATTCATAATCAATGGTATAATGTATTGCATTAACCGTTTTAGTTATTTTGTTGTAATTCAAAAATATTATTCTTGGATAACTACTTGAAAGTTTTAACGCACCTTTATCATAGGCAAAAATAATTTAACCTACCGTATTGCTATAATTATTGTACAATAAATAACTTTAATAGCAATATTAATCATAAAATATAGGTACTTAGTAATATACCTAGCTACTAATCGTCTTCACTCAGAATCGCTTTTCGCATGCAATGGTTTATCATTGAATTAAAATTTAACACATCCATTACAATGACTTACTCAATGACGACGTGCACTCGACACCTACTGTACAGTAGAGCGGTTAACTACTTTCCCTCTTTTTTGTCTGCAAACAAAAATTATGAACATGCAAAAAGGTTTATTTTCATAAGTGATGTTTACTTAGGTTAAAGTCCTTAAATATGTATGAAGCTATATTCAAAAGCTAATCAAGTTTACTTAACAGTTTACCATATTATATTGTGTGTCCTTTTTTGATATTTATGGTTACCCTGCGTCATGACTATACAGGGTGTATCTTATGTCGTTGTACGCGGGGTTTTTTGACGATTACTGAACGATGATATGGAATTTCGTTAAAACGAAAAAAGACGTGTTTCTTTATTTTTAACAAGCAATTTTATTATAACAATTTCAAAATTTTTAAACACGCAGGTGTACCAATAGCAAAATCAACTTTTTTTTTTCAAATGGTAACCACTATACTTTTTAATGGATTCTGATAAAGCTTTTTTTTCTGAACATTTTGGTAGTCGAACCGTCAATTTTGGTTGGCTAGTTTATTAACTATGGCCCTCCAAAGATTAGTAAAATATGCATTAATACTTTTAGGTTAAATTTACAAGCGCTAAACAATTTTTTCTTATAACTACCATTTGATACACTACAATTGTTGAATCGGTAATCTAATGACACCCTCAAAAAAAAAAAAAAAATAACAAACATAATTGTTTGTAAACATACTTGATTATTTTTATTTTAACATACGATCATAAAAATCAATATTATTATTTTAATATCCAAAACTAAAAAGGATGGAAAGGGATGAATTACAACTCCTAAGTTCATAATTTGGATGCGATACCATTTTAGGGAATCTATGGTTAAAACATCACGTTTATACTTTATACCACTACGAAAAGAGCACCACAAACATTGCACTTTTTTCGTTGCACATATTAATGTCAACAATCGAATACCATTTACCAATTTACCATTATTACCATAGCTACCTACCTAATTAAGAATTCAAATTTATGATATTGTAAGAAAAGTAACTGTGATGAAAAATATGTAAAGTAATTAATTACGATTATAATAATAAATTAAAATAATAATATTGATTTTTATGATCGTATATTAAAATAAAAATAATGAAGTATGTTTACAAACAATAAAATTATGTTTGTTATTTTTTTTTTTTTTTTTGAGGGTGTCATTAGATTACCGATTCAACAATTGTAGTGTATCAAATGATAGTTATAAGAAAAAATTGTTTAGTGCTTGTAAATTTAACCTATACCCATTATTTTAATTAAAAGTATTAATGCATATTTTACTAATCTTTGGAGGGCCATAGTTAATAAACTAGCCAACCAAAATTGACGGTTCGACTACCAAAATGTTCAGAAAAAAAAGCTTTATCAGAATCCATTAAAAAATATAGTGGTTACCATTTGAAAAAAAAAAGTTGATTTTGCTATTGGTACACCTGCGTGTTTAAAAATTTTGAAATTGTTATAATAAAATTGCTTGTTAAAAATAAAGAAACACGTCTTTTTTCGTTTTAACGAAATTCCATATCATCGTTCAGTAATCGTCAAAAAACCCCGCGTACAATGACATAAGATACACCCTATATAATATATAGCATGTATAATTATAAGTCATTTTTGTTTATAATTTATATACCTATATGGCTATATGGCTATATCCATCTATACAAAAGATAGGAGTTTAATGTATTAAAATATTTTACAAATGCAGTCCACAATATCGGTATTTTGTATCGACCATGTGCACAATCTTCTCCGTGGCCTGAATGTAAACCTCATTTGGGCCCACTCTATAATCAACTTCACATCAACGAATAATGTATCTAATTTTTGATACAAGTATATAATGGTATTCACAGATTGCTCCACCACTTTTCAATCAACTGCCATTCAATACTATGTGATATACACATCAAGTTTAGATTGTAACCTAATTATTTTTCACCCGTCTTAAAATTTGCTTACATCTGATTGAGAATAGTATATAATATACACATATATACATAATATAGTCTTGCATTTATATCAAAGGCATAATAAATATATAATAATGACTTAGCTGCGTGCCCCTCCTGGTAGATATGATTAGATATACTGAACCAAATAATTTGGCTGCAGTATTTACCATATTATGTATGTTATACTTCAATCCGTATACTATTCCGTAGCAGATAACATATTGAACCGCTTCCAAAAGTTTTATCATTTATCACTATAGTCTTAACTTTTAACCTTATGGTTGAGTACTATTTTACAACTTATATCATCTATATATTATATACCTACAAACAGTGCCGGGTTAACGAATATGCCGCCTGGGGGCAGATTTTAAAAGGCCACCCTTTACAAACCTGTACCCATCATAAAAAAAAATAACGTAAAAAATAATTTAATGTTTAATTTATATATATTTATAAGCATATCGTAAAATCAGTAGTTTTAGTATCATAGAACTATTAGTACTAAGTATAAACATATAAACACAAGTTGAAATTTACAATTTTGTTCTAGCTTTCTGTGCAGCAAATTCTTTAACGAAGTCATTCCAATCCATACTTTATAGGACACAATTCTCAATATTCATTAGAGCCAACGATGACATCTTTTCATCAGATAATGATGATCTATGGTAGTTCTTCACTCTCTTTAAAACGGAGAATGATCTCTCTCCGCTAGCGTTTGAGCATGGTATGGACACAAACAGTTTTAAAGCTATTTCCACATTAGGAAATGAATCGTTTAACTTTGATGTTGTTAATGCTTCAAGCAAACTGCGCATAGATGATTTTTCTTCTGCAGAAAAATGTTTCACTATAGTTTTAAATTGAATGATCTCATTTTCGAGGTCAGGTTCTAAATCTTCACTATAGATAGCTACTAATTGTTTTGATTTTTCGCGTAAAATTTCATTGTCAATTTCCTCTATATTTAAAAAAAAACCAAATATCTTATTTATCTCAATATATGCCATTTTTCTTTCATTTAAACATAAAATAATTGTGTCACAAATTGGTAAAAATGTTTCATTTTTGAATTTCTCTTGTCCGTGAAATATTGTGTCTTGAACATCGAGGTCATCATGAAAACATTTTTTTCGTTTATTTCTTTTTTCTTCAAAAGAAAAGATTTCATGTCCACTAATTTGCTTTGCTTCAACTAATATATTATCGAATCTATTTCTTATATCTTGTACATACATTTCTAGAGATTCATACAATTTCACAACACAAGATAAATCAATATTAACACGTTGTAAATTTTTACTTGTTGCGTCGAATCTTTCTAATATTGGCGTCCATAGAGCTATCATAAATGAGAACTCGAGCGTGTCAATTTTTTTATACATGGATTCTGCTTCATGTCTTATAGCAGCTTTCTGATCCAAATTCGAAGCTATAGATTTCAATGAATTTAACACTCCTTTAAACCCAATTTTCAAACTCTTACAAACACTAAATCTTGACGACCATCTCGTTGGGCATAAGTTTTTTAGAAACATTGAATTTGGTATATTTTTCAAACTTATTAAAAGTTGTTCCCACCGCCATGTCGATGCAGAAAAAAATACATAGATATTTTGGGCAAGTGAAAAAAAGTTATAACCTTCCTTAGTTACATCAGCAGCATGACAACCAACCAAATTTAAGGAATGTGCTGAACATGGGCTAAAAATTGCATTTTTTGATTTTTCTTTGATTCGAGCTTGTAAACCATTGTACATACCGGACATATTTCTGGCATTGTCGTAGGATTGTCCACGACAATAATTTATGTTGATATTTAATTCAGTTAATTTCGTTAATATTGCGACTTCCATTTCTTTACTTTTATGTCCAACCGATGGAATAAAACATAAAAATCGTTCTACTGCAGTCCCATCTAAATTAACGTATCTAATAGCAATTGTTAATTGATCTAATTTTGTGATATCGGGAGTAGAATCTACGATTAACGAGAAATATTTAGCTGCCGTTACTTCATTTACAATATTACAAAGTACAGATTTGTTCATAAGTGTTATTAACTCATCGCAAATAGTGTGGGACAGATATGAGACATTTCCACGGCCTTTATTACCGTATTCGTCAAGATGTTTGGACATTAATGGATCGAATTTCGCAATTAATTCTAAACAACCGAGATAATTGCCATTATTTTTAGAACCCAGCGTCTCATTATTGCCACGAAATGCAAGACCTCTGCCTGATAAAAATATAACTGTTTCAATTAAACGGTGAATTATACTTCTCCAATAAAGTTCTCTTTTTTCAAGTTCAATTTTTAACTCAACATCAATACCTGTAGTTAATTTACGTCTTGAGAACCATATGCGAATAGATTCATTATGCATCAAATTCTTTTCGTGTTGTTCAACTTTTTCTAAACATTTTTTCCAATCAGTAAATCCTGAATCGGTGGAACTAAACTGTGTTTATTTATTAGAAAATAGAAGGCAGTAAAAACAAAATAGTGCATTTTTTGAAGTTGAGTATAGTAACCATTGTCTATCTTTGATTTCACCATTCAATAGTTTCCTTTTGAAAATATCACGCGGTAACTTCCTATTAAATTCACCACATTTACGAATAGTACTATCAAAATTAATTATTTTAGGATTTGATACAACTGGGTTACGAATAAAATAATCAATAATATCAGAATTTATTTCCCATAAGGCTGGATCTTGTGATGGACAAATTGGAACATTGGTAGTTTTACAAATTAATTTAATGTCAGATTTTAAAGTATCGTCATCGGTTTTTAACAATTTTTCAACTTGTTCATCAGAATTGAGTTTTAACGATTTCAGAGTTTCGTCATCGGTTTTTAACGATTTTTCAACTTGTTCATCAGAATTGAGTTTTAACGATTTCAGAGTTTCGTCATCGGTTTTTAACGATTTTTCAATTAATACATCAGAATCGGGTTTCTGGAAATTTTAAAAGATTATATTTTAGTAACTAATTTAAATTTCACAATCCACGGGTAAATCAATTTTACGTTAGGTTAGCCGTTAGGTTATCAAAAAATACAAAATATTTTATTCTGTAAAATAAAAACATAAAACATCATTCTTACAATATGTAGATATGATTGAATAAATTTATCGGCAAATCAAAACCGAAAAAAACAAATAAAAACTTACATTCTGCAGATTAGCAAACTATTTAACAACAATATTTGATAAATGTCAAAATTTAAAAAAATATTTTAAATAATCAAAGTAATAATAAAGTTATTATAGCATATATTAAAAAAAAAAAACTTTAAAACATTGGATTTAGATAATTGGATACAAGTATACAACAGTTAATACAAATTATTGCATAATATTATGTTAAATAATGCTGATCCACCATTTATAGAAAATAGTCAAAAGAAAAATGTAATCTAATAAAATACAATCGTAGTCTGAAGTATTTAAAATTAATTATAAATTCGTTTTAAAAACCTTAGCATAAATATTAATCGCGACTATTCATATTTTATATTCTTCATTATTCTTTAATAAATAGGTAAGTAAACACTACTATATAATATTATTAAATACGTAAGTTCTTACCTTTTTGAATAAACTTTGAATTTTAGGCATCTGAGAAATTAACAGTTTATCTTTTTTATTTTTCTCCTCAGCTCTTTTGCGAAATTCAGCACCACTTAACTTTATGCGTTTTCCACTCATATTGATTGATGAAAAACTGCTATTAGGGAATATTAATCCCGTTTTTTCAATTTTAAATAAATATGACTTTACATTTGACGAGTACGTTCTACTACTACGAGACTCGAAAGACGAACCGATAACCGAACCTATAATATAGCTATACGGATTACGGGTATGAAACAAACACGACTATATTTATTGCTGTAAACATATTGTGTACAATATTTCGAAAATAATACGATAATATGAACAAAAATAGAAATGCGTCGCCGCGTCGCCGCTTAGCCGTCGGTCCGAGCGCTATAATAATAATAATATGGTCTTCCATTTTACTAATAATTTATATTTATAATACGCTGAACGTGCTGAACTTGAATTCTGTGGTAGGCGAAGGCGATTCGATATAAATATTATCTACTATAATATTACTGTTATTATTTGTTATACATATTTTTCAATGAATAATAATTCTTCCTAAAAATTAAAATACATTAGAAAAATTCAAAACTTTCGTTTTCACTGTTAAGAATTTGCCGCCCCTAAAAAATTGCCGCCCGGGGCAACTGCCCCCTTTGCCCCCCCCCTTAACCCGGCACTGCCTACAAATTATAAATGTATAAAAATTCCCCATGACTTGAAGAATAATTGGTTTTTGTATATAGTTGTAATAGGTAGTAGGTAGTAGACCTATTGTGACTTTTTAACCTATAAATGCATAGTACATACTATGATGTTAAAGCAAAACGATTTTTTTTTATATTGTACATGTTTTTATATTATAATATGAAAACATATTATGTTATAGCTGACTGGAGTTTTTAATACGGTTGTTTGAACGTCCTGGGGATGGGCTTTTATTTCGTAGTAGTCAGGTCAGTAATCTTATCACATAAACAGTCGCATATACTCGCATAACGATTCACATTATAACCAAGCCCGGATAAGGGCGGCAGAAGGCCACTTCCCCGTGGCCCACATATTTAAAGGTCCAATAGTTTTCTCGGCTTAAACTTACATTGGATGGTAATTTGTACTTTTTATAGTGCCTACAAGAATATTTTTTTTTCTTGTTTTCAACTTACAGGCATTGGGGCTCGTCACCCGCCTTCCATGTTCACCATCACGGGCATGGTAAGTGGGGGTACATGGCCATTTGTTCGTTGATTGGGGCCCACAACCATGTACTGACCCCTAGGCTCCCGAAGGTCTTAATCCGGGCTTGAATTTATCACCAAATTAAAGATTTTATATTACATAAATATTATTTTTTTTTTTTTTTTTAGTTGATCTTAAGCCCGGCGACTATGGTCATTAGCTGTATGGTTTTGTAGATGTGTGTGTGTGTTGGGTTTGGCAGAATATTGATTGGACACCCGTAGGTATCTACCATGCCCAGGTGGGGGATGGCGGCACTTGTTCTCCGGACACCGTGACTTGCCCGAAGAAAAATGCCACCCATGACCGAGGTATCGAGCCAGCGTCAGCTGCGTCGCAGCCGACGCCTTAGACCGCTCGGCCACTCCGTCCCCAATATTATTTTAATTTATAGTAAGTTGTCTAACCAGAAATCTCCTTTGAAATTTAATATTTAACATAATTTCTTCTAGAAAAGGGTCATCACTCAGCAGACACAAAAGTGATAGACTTCGTGGTAAATTCAATAGGGTACAATATAAGCTCGTATATAATAATAATTAATAATTTTAGTATCACCCCCTTACCCTCAATAAAAGTTAAAACTAAATCAAATACGTCACTGGTTGTAAATGATAATTAGCGTGAGTGAAATATACAATGTGGGTGCCACTCTCGTAAGCGCATGCGCCTCAACTAATCTAAAAAGTAACCACCTACTTGCAGAATAAAATACCATATAAATGTAAAATCTATAGTTTTGTCGCTTCGATCAATCGCTCAAAATCTGAAATACATTACCTTCCATATTATTATTGATCACTATAAGCAATCATTATACTCATCTAGACCACATTCGATCACAATATCCATTCTTATTCAAGTCATATCAACACAACCCATCGTACGTGTGTATACAGTGCATGATATATAAGTATATTATATATTATGTACCATGCATGCATCAATCATTCAATGTCGATTTGCGAGTTTTTTAATAAAAATATTTTTACCCTTTTATCCTACATTCAATTCGTATACGAGTAACCTAACCTAACCTAACCTCGTAATACGTCAAATCTCGTATTTTGAATCCCATTTTATATCCATAATACATATTAACAAACTAATCTCAGTAGTACCAGTGACAATTTAATCTGTGTTAAACCACACTGTTTATAGTCCCATAAAATTATTCAATTCAATTATAGTAATATATAATATACAATATATAGTTAGGTACAAATGTTACAAAAAAAAGACACAACGTTGTTGTTTATCAATAACTAAGTTAAGCTAAAGCTAGTATGTCAAATATGCCACAAACAAGTTTCGTTTATTTTATTATGGAAAAATGAGCCGTTTTTCATTCGAAATTAAATTTTCATCCACCGTCCCAGAAAAATACTAGAAATGCCAGTTGAGAGTATGTTGTTTACAGAATCGTTGACTCGTCAATCTTATTTTATAATGGCGCAAACGTGGAGATTTATTTTACTTTCAAGACGATAAATTGTCACGAATAACCCTTCCAACGTGAAAAATGACAAGATAAGTGGTTACATTATTAGTTTGGTGAATAATTTATATCGGTTAAGTTTTTTTCTTGTAAAACGTAACTATAAAATAACACAAAATAAAATCTATAATCAATATATCGGCTTAGGAGGAATAAGAAAAAGTCCTCCCTTACACGAACATTTACAATTTGGTTCAGAGTTTCGACCATTCAGTCACCACAGTGACCCATCAATCATACTATGTGTGATAAACATGACCAAACGAACATGGATCCTCCAGAAAAGATTTTGGAAAAACTTCGGAAACTTCGGTAAGCATTATAGGTAAGTCATCGTTATATATTCGAATAATGGTAATCAAAATTGTGTTACGTTAAAATTATGGGAAATGGTATTGGTATACTCCTACAAATGTAAATAGTCTCAAACATGTATATATATATATAGTGTTAACTCCTACATAGGACAGTGTTGACTCCTATAAAAGATAGTGTTAACTCTTACAAACGATAATAAAATAATATTTTTACTTTTAACAAAATAGTCAAGTTCATTTTTAAAAAGGTGGACAAGTGGGTACCGCTTGTACCTCTTTTGTACCTCCTAGCATACTTATATCTATATAAATTATAAAATTTAATAATTTTCTCCTCGTTTAATTATCATACATAATTAAATATTAAAAAATCAAATGACTTAGGTATGTACCTAGGTACAAAAATCAAAATAATGTTAGAAAATAAATCAGTAGAAAATAACATGTCTTCGTATTTTCGACATTAAAAATAAAATATCTGTCTTACAATACATTAATACATATTATACAAACAGCAATTCAGTTACCTATATATTTCCAAAATCGTATATTGAAATAAAATATTGGAGTGTAGGATATTAATATATTAACCTATTTTTTCAGTGAAAATGTCCATGTAAGAAATTACAGTATCTTTGATTTTCAGTTAAAAAGGTTATTCGTGTAAGAGTTTACATTTGGCCAAAATAATAACATTTTTTGGACAACCAACCACCCCCCTCCCCACAAACTGAAATAACCATTCTAGATACAGCTATGTTTGAATCTCTGAAGTTATCACTAATTATGAGTTTATTGCCCATAATACATGACGTATCAATTTTATTAAGGCGATGAATAGTATTTTATTTAGATAGAGCCATAGAGGTACCTAACAAAAAACATGCAAATATACTTTAATATAGGTTATAAATTATTATATTAATATAATATATTATCATACTACTATAGTAGGTACCTATGTCCCTATATATTAGTATGTTATGATAAAAAATAATAGATATGGTCGAAATGGATGAGTTATGAGCAATGAATATTTTTAGCTTTTAGGTATCACGATTAAAATGTTTTTAATCCATCAAAACACTGATTCTGACTTTTGGCTTGATTCCAACTTTCAAAGCGTACATTTTGGAAAAATATTATGATAAATAATAGTTTCATACTTTCGTAAACTAATTTCCTAATTTCACTGCACCGTACATTAAAATATTACATTATGATTGTATTAGGGTTCAAACTATACCCCCCATTCCCAAAAAAGGTTATATTACTAAAAAAAAAAAATATAAAAAAATGTTCAGACAATCAATTCATTTTACACGTACCACAAAAGCTTTAAGTTGTAGATATAGAACATTTTTTTAATTTATTCAATCGTAACAATAAAAATTAGATTTCTATACAAACAATTTGAAGAGACATTAATTATTGAAAAGTAAATAGTTATTACTTATTTGTTAAACGTACATTTTAGATTTTAGAGTGGAGCGATAAATGTATTGATTTTATAATTATGTGTGTTTTTTTCATTTGTGTCTGTATACACGATAAGTATTCGAAATAATGCTTTGATTTTCAACTTCAGTTTATTTTTCGATGGGAAAATGAATATAGTTAGTTGGTACGTTGGGGAGGTCAAAATTTAAAGTTATAGTAATTTACAAAATTACCGGGAAAAACAAAAATACAATTAAGGAAAAACGGTCATTTTTAAGCAAAATAGGTTTCGACAAAATCGATTTTGGTTTTTGTTGGAACTCTAAATAAAAACTACCGTAGATACATGCAATTTTCAAAAAATTTTTACTTTTGTTGGCTATTTATAGGCAGCATATTGAATTATTATTTTAAATAGTTTTTTTAAAAATTAATGTCGATAAAAAAATTTTAAAAATCTTGAAAATATAATTCAAGGTTTCCCCGTAAGTTGTACGTGGACTGCAATTACTATGGTTGATTATTTTTAAGACTCTTTCTTCATTTTACATTAATTGTACGATATTGGAAATTTATTATTTATTATGTATTAATATAGGATCATTATAGGTACCTATCTACAATATAGTGCGACATACACATTAAACCTGCAGCTAACTCATCAAATACAAAAGCTCCCTTAAGAGGGAGGGGCTAACAGGCTTAAGCGCCCCCCTAAAAAAATTTTAAATTAAATTAAAATCCTGGGTGTGCAATTGATCAAACTTATTACCGATTTTATTTATTAGGTGTATCAAAAACATGTTTAGAAACTGGGAGATTTATCGATTCCACCAAAACATCCTGTTTTTTAAAAAGGTATAATAATATAAATAAATATATTATATTTACTCCACTGGCTATTATCTACATCTAGATTCCGCAGAATCTTAAACTTATAAATATTATAGAATCCCGCCATTCGTTTGGGATGACATTTATATTTTTCTGAATTTTGTGTTAACATATTTGATTCATAGCACAAGTTATGATACTAAATTTATTTATGTATAATATTTTTAATCAAAATACCTATATTGTGATTTATATATGATATACCTTGGTTATTACTTATTATATAGGTACGTTATACAACAAATTTAGAATACATGATTATTATTATTATTATTATTATTATTATTGTTTTATAACCATAAATTATTATAAGAAAAATATTTATTCAAATTTCATGATCTGCCTATGTTAGTGGTTGTACGTTGTACAACAAACTGAATAAACCACCTATCAACAATTTAAAATATGTATTATAAGGCGCTTGGAGGAATCAATAGTCTGCAGAGTCAATAGGCAGATATTATACGAAAAGTAGCCGGCAGAGTCTATACAAAATTGATGACGGATTCGATGTACGCCTTTAACCCGTTAAATGTATTTTATTCTGAAACCTATCATGTAATCATATCTTATAAATTACAATTATTATGCATATTATGATCATGCGTTGTATATATTACATTTTAAAGATCTAACCTAGTTTCCGTGTAACACCCCTGGTGTTGTATCCTCCAAATAACATATTTTAGTGATGGTGAAACATGGCTAAACGTGGCTTATATAAGTAGGTATATGTCAGTGAACCAACTCACAATACAATTGGCTGATGACTCTCACTGACGTCCCACACTACTATAGATGCAGGGCCGGACAGGGCAGGCGGGATACTGGGAGTTTCCCGGTGGGCCGCTTGTACTCGTAGGGACGTTTTTTTTTTTTTTAGGTTTATCGGTTAAGGCTCATCCTGTCGACAGACATAGACGCATTTTCTAATGCAATTGTATTAGAAAACTATTTAGAGTTAAGGAAATTCCTCAAAATAGATATGAAAAAAATGTCAAAAATGATGCTTGTGTCATATTATTGTCTTAATGTCTTCGTTAATCGGTATCCTTACATTATATCATAACGCACGTCTGCACCGCCTAAAATGTGCGACAATTATCATCACACAAACTCCCACCTATTCCGGTGCCGCCATAGTGGCTAAACTAAGGTATAATAATGTGGTTCAGTGGACACAATTTTGCAAAAGGGCTCAAACCATAGGCGTAAAATGGTGGGACCTAAGGGAGCTATACCCCCCAGAATTATATTAAGCCCCCCGGAAATCTGTAAAAGTTTACTGTTTTATACTTTTCCATATTATGTGAGAACTTAATATTAATATGTACTAATGTATATTCTGGAGCCTAAACATATGTATTTTAAATAAAAATGATAACATTTCTTTATACTAACCAATTTTTAATAATAATATTAAATGTTCAAATTCTCAAAATAATATACAATAATTTTATACGAAAATATATGTTTTTTAGGGTTGTTTTTATAGGTATACGTGAGTGGGCCGATTTTTTTTATATTTCCGGTAGAAATTGTTGATCCAGTCCGGCTCTGTATAGATGAAACATATGATCATTGAATTATTATTATTATTCACTGTAGTAGGTACTGTACATTAAGGTGTGCGACTTGCGGGTAGTTGCGATATACAGCAATATTTGACTTCATGATGTTACATCGAATCGTTCAGACAAAGACTTTAAACATTATAATATCTGATATCATAATATATATTATTATTTCCTTACAAATATACAACAGTCAATAATCGTCATAAAAACGAACGATTTAAGTGTGTGACTGTTCGAGTTGAGATTTATCACTCTATTCACTTATACTCTCACGATGATAGATGCAGTGAATTGAGAGCCGTGTGATTAAACCTGCAGATTCCCTATTAGTGTTCGTGGTAGCCTTTTATAGGTAGGTACTTACCTTCAATTCAACAATAGTGTTGCTATTGTAATACTATATATTAGGTATATTATTAACTTAAAATGCAAAAGGTTAGCTCACGAACGTTGCTATACGTATAATTTATTGTTCCATCCGTGTTGCTTGCTTTGGACTCGTAACTTTTATATAACAATAAATAACTAAACCGTTTCAGGTAGGTACCTAAAATATATCACAGTATTAGCTGGTTGGTAATATTTTTCATAGATCGGATAAATGTAACATCGCGATTTTCAAAATATTGCAGGACATTAAACGGTCATGCGCACTATAGAGTGCTCAGAGCATAATCTCGGATGATTCGGATGCTCATTTAAACCTTAAAATATACATCTTATTTATTAATTAATTGTTTTTTATACATTGACATTTTTGACAAATTTTCCGATTAGGAATATGAAATGAAAAAAAAAATCAAAAACATACAAAAAATTATAACGATAAGAAAAATATTTTAATGAGTGTTCATTGTTAAATGAATTACCCTGTTGAATACAGATAAGTAATAACTAATAAATGTTTATAAATCGATGATTTAGTAAACACAATTTCCAATACACCAAACACCGGCTGCCAATTCCGATATCGCGTAAAGTTATATATAAATCGGTTTCAACTGTAGGTACCTACTGTTTAAAACTATAAACACCAAACAGAATATAATTTTTCAATCTTTAATCGACATTACTCTTTCGTATTACATGAAATATATCACTAAATAGTAAATAGAGATACTCGTTATTTAATCTAATCGGCTTAGTTAATAAAATTGATAACGAGGACAAACACTGCAGTATAGTTATTAAATGCGTCACTCTAGATTTATACACATCATTGTATAACATATGTTAAATAGAATCATTAAAATGTACACTGGTATTAGTCGAATACAATATTATCGTTCCAAAGGTTTGTTGATAAAAAAAAAAAAATAAGTACCATAAATTAACAATATATTTAATATGAATTACGATAGTAACTTTTTAAAATATTAAAATTGACTATAGACTATACTATATACTATCCGAAAAAATTAAAAGTATATTAAGTTAATTAAATCTTTAAGCAACATAAATTGGTAGGTACTGTTTTGTGTTTAAAATTTTTTTGTCGTATTACATATCTACTACATTTACCTATACACAGCCACACGTAAAAGTAAGAATGTCAGATACCGTGAGATACAGAGAAATATCATAAATTTCAAATTTTTTACATAAAAGACTCGAGACAAGAAACTGTACACGGCTCTGTAGCGGGGAGATGACAAAAAATATATTACAGTGAGTTCCGCTTAATGTGATCACTGGTTTATAGAATCAACCGTTTATTAGAATCAAAAATGAAAATCCCAAACCAAATTGTATGCTACTAATGTTAAATTGACCTTTTATTAAAATCACTAAGTACCGGATAATTGAATCACTTTTATGAACAATCTTATCGTTTTTATGGTATCTCAAACTGATTAATTTATAAAAACCATTTTATTTTTGAATTTATCAGTATTACTGTATATCGTTGTACATTATGTCAATCAATTATCTTTGTATGTCGCGGCGTCGTGTACTTGTGTCATTTAGTTTATTCGGTTTATTGTTCATGATCAGACGTATTTTTTGAAATGTCGACCAAACGAAATGATTTAACTATAAAAGAAAAAAAAAATATACTCGTTCGTTTCGATAAATTGGATAAATGTTCTCAAAGAGAAGCCGCATTAGCTCTGAAAATTCCTCAACCAACGATAAACAAAATTTTAAAAAATCGTAAGGAAATTGTTGAACATTGTTGTAAATGCTTTTTAGAATCAACCGGTTAATAGAATCAAAATGACCTGCACCAAAGTGATCACATTAAGCGGAACTCACTGTATATAGTTATATATTAGGTTAGGTTCGTTACAGTATACGTTAGTATAAATTAAACCAAGTTTTTTCACAGTTTTCGTATACCAATAATACATTTATAAAGGGGTAAAGGCGATTGGGAGGGGGGGGGGTGGTCCTCGTTAAACTACTCAATCCACTGTCTACCGAACAGATACAACGTAGGTGCAAGACACGCACACAATCAGCTAAATAAACCTATAATATTATATAATAGTAGCTGATCCCGCGCAATTCGTTGACCGTAAAAAACGACAACTCTTAAAAAAATTGTGATTGTTCAACTCCTTTTGGGTGTAACTCGCTGCAATGAGTGCAACTCAGCCACCTTGGTAGGCAATGTGCAAAAATTCGATTTGACACATGGTTGTACCCGATAATAGTGGTCTTCCCGAATAACCAACGGCAACCAATAATAAATAAATACAAATTTCTACTAATTATTTCTCCTATATAGTCTCCTATACCTAACCAATAGCAACCATTTATAAACAAAAATGTTCATCGTAAATCTCGAGATCCCGGTTTGAGCGCACCTCCCCGGGTTGGGCCTACCCGCGGGTCTAATTGTGAATCTAAAGTCTAAACCATTCGAGGACCCACTCAAGCACACACAAAAAATGTCATCAAAACCGGCGAAGGAGGAGTTTGAATACTTGCACACGAACAGAATAAAATATAATATATAAACGGATATCAAGATTATTATCATACCCAATATATTATATTAGATTGAAAAAGTATAGCAACAGACATATTAAATGTAAACAAAAATGTGTGATTGTTGTTACCTATTATATTTTTATTATTTATACATCGGCCTTTAATAAATCAATACGGTAACAATGCCGACAATTACACGTCGTATCGAGCGGGGGAGAAGTAAAATTTCTTGAAGGATAAATGATCGTTTTTCCCACGTCATTCGAAACGACTGTAAGTATAAAACGTATATGGTTTAAAAGCTCATCGCTCACGTCTCGTACATGGGTACACCTTGTACCGTACACGTATTACAGTATATTGTAGGTATAAGGTATATACTCTGTTCGAGTTTAGAAACGTAGTCAGCGGGCAGCGGCCAACTTGTGCACAAGGTCGTGGCAATACTACACGACAGTAGTTATAGGTGCAAATAATTTACTGGGTGTGGGGTACAAATGGATGTATAGCCGCTGACTACGTTTCTTGACTTGGACAGAGGTAGGTACTATATACGAGTCGACTGGTCGTAAACAAGCAGTGTGGTACCCGTTTTCTGTTATATATGATATACCATGTCTTATAACACCTCATATATATATATACAATCCGTTTATTACGACGCGGTTAACGGTTTACTAGTTGGGTCCGCAAAACCCTCATTTAATCTAGTTAGGTGTTTTTCAGGTAGTACTCTAGTTGGGTCCCACAATTTTGCTGACACTACTCTAGTTGTGTCCATGCAAAAAAACATTTCCTTTCTCATTTTTACAGACTCAGGGCTGTCATTGATCTATAAATTATAACACAGGTATGATCAAAAATGTTTTTTTTTTCAAGTTTCTAATAATATAATATAGTAAATAATTATTTTAACTTATTGAATATTAGTACACTATAATACTGCTGCTATACTAGTATAAAATGTCAAAAACTATTAAAATATTCAAGTAGTTGGTAAAAATAGAAATGAAAGCGGTTTACCAAGTCAAATCTATTTATTTTACTAATCAATTTTTCTTCAAAAAAATTTTCTGTAAATAAAATCATTTTTATTTTGCTCTGCTCACTTCTTATTTTTATATAATTATATTATTCATTTACGGACCTAACTAGTGTGTTTAGTGTGTTATCGTTTTTATAATCAGACACCCAATTAGTATGTTACCGTTTTTATGGACGGACCCAATTAGTTGTTTATCTTTATCAGAAATGTTATCAAGGATACACCTCACCTATCCAACTTGGATGCGCCCGTTTATTAAGTCCTCCGCTTACCAGCGCAATTTATCAAGTTCATTTACAAGTAAAAAGGAACTGAAGAATGCGCAAACTCGGCCCGTGCAAGCACGTCGTATAATAATTCAGCTGTACCTATTGCATTTCTCATGTCATGGGAACACGTCATCGATTTCACATAAATCAAAATCTGAAAAGTGGAGACGACCTACACACAATCATTTTTAACGACAGACCACCAAACAATAATCGTCGACGACTCCACGACTGGATTATACCTATCACGAGACAATACTTTGCAAGCTTGCAAAGGTTGCGTATTCTTCAGTTTTCCGTTTATAATAGATCCCTGTACTACAACAATATTATATAATTTTGCAACAGCCGGTCGCCCGACCTACCGCATAAGACTATGGGTACATTAGATTGATGAAAATCATTGTCATTTACACCATCTACTACATCGGGCAAGTATCTGGTGATCTACCACTATTTTTTTAAGCATACTATTTATATTATTATATATGCAGAATAATAATAAATTGTGTATAACATAATGTTCTTCTTTCGCATTACATATTTCTCCATTGGAAATTTATGTGTTTTTCTTCGCTAATAAATACTTTACTTTGCATACAAAGCGTAAAGGTTTAAGTCTTAAACTTTTAGACTATGCACTTGATCGAGAGATATTAAAAAAAAATAAAATATTAAAAAAAATATTAGTTTAGGTACCTAATTAATTTTTAATTAGATCGACTTGTCTAACGATCGACCACTCGATAACGATCGACTGGTTGGAGACTCATGATCTACTTTATTATCTCGCGCGTTACATTTTCATCATAATATAGATGTTACTGGTGGTGACCGCAGCCGCGGTGATGACGATATCGCTGCCGTTGCTGTTGCCGGTGACCGGGATCGGGCTGCCGGTGTCCCGCTTGACGTACATCGTTAGCGGGGCGCACCTACAGTGGACGAGGCCCGGCGATCGGTTGGCGGCCACCGAGTCGGGCGAGTACGTGGCCCGTAACGTGGCGCCCGCCCGGATGGCGATGAGACACGATGGCGTCATCTACCTGGCCATGCCCAGGCTCAGGCGAGGCGTACCGTTCACGCTCGGCGCCGTTGAGTACGACCCGTGCGTAAGCACCATCGAGCCGCCCGTGTCGCCGTACCCGTGCGCCGACGCCCACAGGAACGCCGCGCGGCCCGGCTCCGGTAACGGTAACTGGACCATGGTCAACGTGGTGGACGTGCACTTGGACGATGGAGGCGTGCTGTGGGCGCTGGACATCGGTATGGTCAACCTGCTCGAGGACGGAGGGGCAGTCGTCGTCCGGCCGCCGATGGTGTTCGCATTCGACACAGACACCAACGATGTGAGTACGGCAATACTGCAATAAAATACCATTGCCTATACCCTAGTCACTAGGGCAGTACGGCCTATAGTGGGTTGGGTAGGTGGTCACCACAAAATGTTTGATTATAATTTATTAGATTTGAGTATGTGTCCTATAATTTGTATGCTTTATAAATCTATACTTGATTCTTATTTAGAAATTAAATACTTAAATACTTTAGAAAAATATAAATGTGGAAATGTTAGTGGGTGAGTGGGTGGAAAATAAAGTTGAGCTCCACTAATCTCTACACTTCACTACCTGCTTACCAAGACGCATAATATAATTAAATATTATATATTTTAAATACATATTTCATTCATAAATCATATTGATCGATAGTCTATAGAATAGCACGCTCATATTCAATAATGTTATAATAACATTATCCAAAGTGATTAATAAAACGTATTAAAGATTATTGTGTTCATTTCAATGCTACAAACTTACGATTACTACCATTACAAATACATTTCAACGGGCCCCTGTGGCCTGTACTCCAGGTCCAACAGCCCTCCCTTGTGGGGGCCGTAGATATACATACGCATAAGTGCATAACTCATAAGGATTTTATAGATGATTTATTTGCTCGATTAATTTAATTTTAATTAATTAAATTGCATTTTAAAATATATAAAAATATCCACATCCGTATGGTTATTTTCTAACGGCCATTGAGTCTAGATAAAACTCAATACACAGAGTGTATTGAGTTGTACACGACGTGTGTTAGTACTTATTAGTTATTATACAATTATTACCAAAAATTAATTTCAATTTAAGCAAAAATTAAGTTCAATTGATGATTTTATTACTTTTATTTTAATCTATTGTATTTATCAAATTTCTTTACTAGTATTAAGTCAAGCAGTAAAAATTAAATGAGTACAAAAAATACTTTAGATAAATCTTTTTATAAAATACGTTGAAGAAAATAAAAAAGCTTTCAGAAAATTTCTTCCTTATGCTTCTACAAATAAATAACTAAATGTAAAAACGTGAACGTGTTCAAGTAAAAAAAAGTATTAAAATAAACAATAGAAAAATTCCTTGTTCTTGGAATTTTTAATAACACGTTAAACTTCGTTACGTCTAAAAACATAAGAATTTATGTAAACACGTCTTAATAATCGAGAAAATATTTCTGAATAAACACTATACAGGAAAATGGCAATGGAAATTGAAACGACATTTTTTGGAATAGTGTCAGCCTAAATAAAATATCTTAAAACTATAATATTACTAGCTAATCCCGAGCACTTCGTTACCCGTTTAATGTTCAAACTGTATGTGACTCAAACTTTGTTCAATGCGTTATTTAATATTCGGTGTATGATGTTCTAGATTTATCTTAACTTTTCTGTTGCCCAGAATAAAAATTCTAATTTGCAGCGTGTTGTTTGTACTTAAGTGTATGATTTAACTCTAAAGTATCAAAGTTATACCAAGTATGTCGTATTCCACCTGTGGTGGATTAATCTAATCAATTAATACAAAATCCTAACCCAACCGAACTAAAATCTGATGAATAAAAAAAAGAACAAATTTAACCATTTTTAAATTAGCCTATCTTCTACCCGGAGGTCTAATCTACACACAAACATTCATTTTTATATATATAAAAAGAAGAATGGGCTGAGAGAATGGTCAAACGACCAATTTTGGCCGCGTCTCCTTCAGTAGCGATGGCGTTACGCAAGTGAATGTCTCGTCTGATCGTAACTTCGACTGATTGAAACGAATGAGATTGAGACGCTCCATTAATATTCAAATTAAAAAAAAAATATATTAATAAATAAATATTATTCTCAACTCCTATAACCCATAGCAACCATTAATAAACAACAATTTCTATCGTAAATCTCAACATTCCCGTTTTAGCGCCTACCGGGGGTGATCAATTCCATTTTTAAATTAGCCTTTGACACTCACAAAGAACGTGGCTTTCTATTGGTGAAAGAATTTTCGAAATCGGTTCAGTAGTTCCAGAGATTACTTTCGACAGCGGTGACTAACGACTCATCTTTCTATAATAGTATATATATTGACAAAAAATAATAATACAAATCAACAAACATGCCCGATTAACCAATAGCAACCAATATATTATAATTCACTATTATTATTTAATTATTAATATTATTTTTATTTTTTTATTTACAACCCTTATCACTTAGGGGTATGAAAAATAAATAGTAGCAGATTCTCAGATCTACTGAATATGCATATAACATTTCATTAAAAATCGGTTAAGCCGTTTCGGAGGAGTATGGTAACTAACATTGTGACACGAGAATTTTATATATTAGACAATAAAACATAATTTAGTTTAAACAAAAACTCAATAATAATTTATACCTACTAAACTACCGTTATTAAATTTTGTATGGTTCTATTGAACTGTTATACACTTATACCAATTATTACTGTTCATCGTAAAATGTTTTAAATTAACGATTTTCTTATCATAAAATGAGTAATTATTATAAAAAAAAAATCAAACGTAATAACTGCATAGGGTTCAGTCGTTTTCATAATTAATTAATTTTTTAAACATACAAACGTTTTATCCACTCTTTTCAGACGGACTTGACGGTTAAGTTGATTTTCCATTTTAATTATACCGATAGCCAAACAAAAACATTTCATTCTCGTAAAACGGCTGCAGCACCGACTATTATCGAATACAACAATTATTAAACTAATTAACCATACGCACGGTATACATATCGATGCAAATGTCACAAACACACTTACTTCTAACGAAATTCGGTTAAAATGAACGTTATTACAATAACACGTGTAAACCAATTATAATATTATAATATGTACAAGTGATAAACAGGAGCTATCGAATGAGTAAAAATCAAATCAATGCGTAATTTAAAAACCGTTTTGAACTGCAGTGGTCGGGGCTTATCCGAAGCTATGAGCTCAATATTAAAAATCCGTTCATTTTTCTAAGGTTTTGAAAAAAAAAAAAATAATGAGAAGTGGCCCGAGATGTTCAGAAATTCAATAAATATTAATATTATAAATCAGAATGCGGTCAATATTAAAAAATTCGTTTATGTTTCATACTTGAAAAAAATAATAAGAAACCAAATGGCCCGAGATGTTGCGAGAAATGCAATAAATATTGATATTATAATAAATCGGTTTATTATACGAATTTTGAATCAAGCTTTTATTATAAACAACCGCTTACAGTAAAATAAACGAAATTTCAAAACAATAAGTCAAAATGTTTACAACGTCTGAATTACGTATCAATAATTATGTAATTTAATATAAATGCATTCTTCGCTGCCTTTTGTTTGTTATAAAATATAATTATTCTACACATAAACATAACACATATTTTGTTTACTACAAATATCACGGATGCAGCTATACAAGTGATGCAATAATCCTATTCACAGAATGATGCACAATGAGCCTCATCATCTATAATTTATTAGCTACATTTGTTTTGTTTTTGGTTTATATTCCCACTTACCTTGGTGTTGTTACTGTAATTTATTATTAATCGCACAATAGGAGTGTTTTTTTTTTTATTATTTTCTTTATGTTATCAATACTTTGCTGTATTCCGTAATAATAATTGGACCATTTAATATGCCCGTCAAATAAATAAACATCAAATATCAAAAAAAAAAAAACGCATTTCCTCTCAGGGCTTTGCATCCAAATCAACAGAAACCTGAATAATTTTTTATCTTTCAAAATTTCATTTCAGATGATATGTAATTTTGTATGTATTTTTTACTGTAAGTTCGATTTCTTTAATTAGTCGTTTGTGTTAGTAATTACTGACTGGAATTATTAGTTTACAATCAATTGGGTAAATGGAATAAATTATCAAGTATTTATCGTTACCTATCAGTACATTTCAACATTTATACTTCATTACATCCATCCATCAGTAATATTTTGTGATATTATTAAATAATATTCTAAGAAATATAATATATCCTATAATCTAAAAAACTTGGTGCCTACTGTACATAGTTTTCAGACAAAAGTTTTCCTGAACTATTTGTTACGCCCACATTAACCCGCATAACAACGATAAAGAGCACATTATGTTTAAATGTTTTATTTCGGAGTTTGAATAATGAACAGCCGCGAAACCTGCATACAGCACCAAATTATGGTCCAAAGTCTTTGTGTATTCGCGGAGGCGTAGTTTACCTATTCGAATCTCGCGTGGTACAGACGACTGCTCTGCATTAGTTAGACAATTTTTTTTTTGAAATGATTATTATTCGAATACAAATTTAGTCAAATGATTTTTACAATATGTGTGATATACTTACGAACGAAATGGTATTCGAATACATTTCCAACGTTATTATAGGTACTGGAATACTTTTTTATCCGAATATTAATTAATGTACTTGAAAATAATTCGAATACACTTGCATTTGAATAATGAATGCGCCTTATATCCGGCTGCAGATAGTGCGGGCGATCGACTTGTCGCGCGCGACCACGGCGGCCAGCTTCCTGCAATCGATCGTGGTCGACCACAGCACGACCGCGGGCCAGTTCGTGTACGTGTCGGACGCCGGCTTGGGCAACGTGATCGTTTACAACGTGGCCTGCGACAGTTCTTTCAAGGTGCACGTGCCGGTGGGACCGTGCGGCCAGCAGGACGTCATGTACATGGCACCGGTGCAGGCCGACGTGTTGGACATGGCCGCGGGCCGTGGAACAGCCCGCTACCGACGACTGTACGTCACGTACCTCTCGTCATGCGACATGATTTACATCCCGGTGCACGTCGTCGACGAGACGACGGTCGGTCTGCCGACCGTCAACATGGGCCGGAAGCCGTGCAAGATGATCGTGTTGGGCACCGACCGCGGGTCCATCATCTACTTCCGGACTGGCAGCGAAACCGGCGAAATTCTCAGCTGGGACGTCAACAAGCTGTTCCGGCACGAAAACTTTAGGTAAATATTTAGATGAAAAAACAATAATCGTCACGTTCGTGGTACGCGCTATACACACACTATAGTACCGAGTGAGACGACCTTTTCATTCGCCTTTCATTTTATATTTTTAATCTAGTCGTTGGACGAATTATATTCTGATTTACAGAATTCTCAACTATTTAATAATAATTTCAAACAATCAGATTTTTGTGACACATTTAATGCTATAGAAAAACGTTTTATTTTCATTTGTAACAACCCATTTCACTGTGAATTTTTATGAGCAAATGATTTTGTTAGTCGCGTTATATAGGACAATTTGAATTTGAATTCAGAATTTGTATAAATGCATAGGTAAATCCGTAAAGGGATGAGTATAATTGGAAATGAGAATGCTATTTAAACGTTCTGGAACTTGTGATAAGTTTGGTGATGGTATAATTGAGTATTAGATTAGTATAGAGTCATCATATCACACTCAATCCAATTGTCCTAATTCATCAATCACTATAGTCGGGCCAATACTCGTGTTATCCGCAAGTATACAATATAATAAGATCATATGTGGTACGAGAATCGAAATATATGGGCCTCGTCGATTTTATGAGAAGCCTTATCGTCTATTACCAGCGGTTCCCTGCGCACGCACACGCACGCACGCGAACCAATGTATTGAGTTTACTTTACTCGGTTCAGTGTTCAAAAAACGCATTATACATCTTCGGTTATTTTTTTAGAGAGAGAGAGAGAGAGACGAAAAACCCTTTTTTTATTTAGAGGACCCGTTATTAAATGAAAGCCGACGGTCGGTATATTGGATATCGGATGTATTTTTTTCCCTTTAAAAACCGATGTCGGACCCAATGTTATATAGTTTTTCGACGTAGAAAAAAAATACAGACAGGTCATTTAAGCACTTTACTTATATCCATTCTAACGACTAGTTTTTCCCCGTAGGTTCTATTTTCCCGCCTCTATCTTCATCGCGGGTCATTTTATCCGATAATGAGGTGTTGCATATATTATATATATCTACGATATACCACCTATACGTGTAATAAATCGTTGATCACCGGTGTCAGTTAGCTCCTGCCGACGTGTAAACGATACCGACTACTGATTAACCACCTACGCTGCACGAACGTAATATTTCTACCTATACCATAATATCTACACATATATTCATTGTATTATATATAGAAGTCACCAAAACTTTGTTGTTTGTGGATTTTCAAATTAATTTTTACGTAACATCAAAAATCTGGTATCATCGGTTATATTATTATACTATAGTAAACCACCGGATTACACGAGAAAAAAATCCATTTTCCGTCTTATCGGCCTGTTAAGTATTAAATTATATTGTAAAACAAATATGATATATTATGACGTGTTTGATAGTAAAAAAAATACTGAAACCCTTTTATATCGAATAACTGCAATCGTTGGTTATTAAAACCAGATATATATGGCGGACATCTGACATCAGCTGTAGATTTAGATTATTCCTATAGTATTGCTCATAAATATACACAAGATGTTCACTTTTCGGCAGATAAGAAAAATCACAACAACCGAACAACGGTTGTAATAAAATAAGTACCTACCTATATTATATATTATATTATTATTATAGTGACTATAATAATAGATGTTGTTTAAATATTATATTCCTTGCGCGCATTGCGAATAAAATATATATATCGTAATCTTGACGAGGATACGGGGTGGGCAAATATAGGGGTTCATGATTGGAATATAATATATTGAACTCGTGTGTTTTATGCGTGTTCGGTTTTGAAAACTTTCCACCGACAGAGTATAATGTTTACACTATAAAGCTTCTCGAAAACGATGTCGTCTTTTTCATTCCGTCGTCAGTATTAAAAATAATAGCCAGCCCCGGAATTGTGTGTTCCAAAAATAATATCACTAACGACAACTGCAGCGTCTGCAATAATTGTTATTTCAATGTTAATAATATTATTATATTTTACCGAGTTCGTAAAATAATATACTTTGTGGGTGAAATATAAAAACTTTTGAACGTCAAATACTTCGCTCGTGTATTGTGTGTGTGTGTGCGCATGGATCGTTATCGCGAGATATATATAATATGATATATACATATCGTGTACACACATATAGCTGGTCCATACGACTGTTTCACGACTGAAATATCAAACACCGTTTGATAATATACAACAACGGCGACTAATTCATGAACCGCCGCCGCGTTTGTATATATAATATGAGCCCGACATGTGGCTCACATCCCGTGTAAACCCGGCTTTATCCACTGCAGTGCACGGCTATAATATAATGTGCTGTTTTATAGTTAGTAGGTACTGTATATAGTGTATGCTGTATAGTATAATGCGATATGTCGTGTGTAACGACGGTGTTTTACACTGTACAATTGAGCTCAAAGGTTTAACATTTTACTGTAGTTGTAGCCCTACGATACCGTCGATACCTCTGCAGCAGCTATATTTCATTATAATTATTATATTATGATATTGTCAATCGCGTGTATACAAGAGTAAACAGGATGATTTTTTTTTCTTTAACATAATAGACGCAATAAACATAGGCGTGTCTATAGGTGGGTACAATATAAATTGTAGTGCATAATACAAACTTTTTTTTCTAAGTTTCTGATTTCGTATTAAGTTTTTTGATTTCCATCACTTAAAAATAAACATTTGCAAAAAGTATTATTAGTATTGTTATTAAGATTACATTTTAAAATTACTAAATACAATTTCATATAACCTGCCCTGGGTTATTTATCTGATTAAAGGAATATTGTTTTTTATTCCAAATAAAAAAAAGTAAAACTGATTTAATTATTATCAAATGATAAAGCTTGTTTCAAAATTTGGGGGTCTTATTCCCAAACCTTAGTCTAATTTTTTTTTTGGTGGAGGGATACAGTAACTCCTCCCCTGAATATGCCACTGTTGTGCACGACCTGCGGGTGAGGTCTGGACACGCCTATGACAATGATAACCCAAAATATACAAACACTACAGTCTACAAATAATCTGATAATAGTACCAAAGTATGGTTTTAACAATCTAGGGACCTATGTATGCTATAATAATAAGCTATTGTCGTACTATTGTTTATACAGTATGTTTTACTTGACATATAAATAAAACAATGGTTTTATATCTTATTATATATGCTTAAAAATATTATGTTATGACCTGTGTATTCTATAAAACGTTTTATATCCCCAATGTACCTCTATGCATAATAGTATCTCTAATATCAGTGATGTTTTTATTGGAGGCTCAAGGGATCAACTTCTGCGGGCGCCAAATTCTGAGTCCCATAAAGGGGCGCTTATATGTGCTTGACGTTCAAAGGCCTAATACCGCAATGATACGTTTTTATTTTTCTATAATACTACGTTACATCAATAATTTTACAATTTTACATAAAATATTAATATAATATAATTTAATTATGTTTTTCTCTCTTTTTGTGTATAATTTATAATTTTCGATTAACGAACCGATGCGTTTTTTAGTACAGAAACATGTCTTGCAGGAAAATAGTAGACATGTAAAATAGTTGGATTTTGTTAACTTTTTTTATTTAAAATAAGAGAACATTTTGCATGTCAGATCAAAGTCCGATTTTCAAAATTATAATTATAGAAGCTAAAATTTGTATTTGAATAATACACATATTTGTTCTTTTTCAAACATATTTTTCCACCACTATTAAAAGAAAACTGAAAATTTGCCCTTTAATCCAATTTGAAAAAAAATTCTCCTTTTAAATAAAAAAAAATATAACGAAATTCGACTATTTTACAGGCCGTGAGAGTATTTCCTGTGAAAATTTCCTATCTTTTTTATTGTGTGACATTTAGTTTGTTTACCTACGGCCTAGTGATGTATTCTTACTGCCAAAAGAGATAGACTCGCTAAATCGTAATTTTCACACAACCAAAATAACAATTTTAACAATTTTTAGGTTGAATTAGTTTGATTTATAATAACTGATAGAGTTTTCATTTAAGTACATAAATGACAATACTTGCACTTATATCACTGTTTATCTATAGTTATTTACATCAATAATTTTAAACGATTTGAGAAATACAGCCCCTATTGGAGACATATCGTACCTAATAAATGTTTACTATTTATATTCTTACTTTTATTTAACTCCGTAGAATCTAGAATCGAAATCGTAAAAAAAATCAATAAATAAATATAAATATATTATACTTTAAATAAGACGCTACGTCGCTACTAAAATAATTTGTATTTTGAGCACAGAATATATTTTCAAAATAATTGTAATAACTTTAAGCTTTGAATTATGCTTCCTACAAACTATTGAAGTAGACGGCTGTCAGATACAGTTAAAACTCGCAACAAAACATAAGAATATTAATTTACCATGAAAGATAAAAATCCAATAATGTATTACGGTGGCGTGGTGAAGATAATTTTTTGAGGCCTGTGCCTCAACATAAATGAGTGGGGGGTGGTGGGGTTTACTGATGTGAGGCCATGAGAATAATATGAGATTGACTCGTCAGAATAGAGAATTAAATGTTAACAAATAGTAGTGTGGTGGCGGTGGTAGTAAAAATTAATTTGCATTGGGCCTCACACACAAAAAATGTTCTACACGCCACTGAATTGTATTACCTAATTTCAAAATCATACAATGAAAAATAACGTATAAAAAAAGGTATATAGTTATCTATTCATTTTGAACACATAATATAATTATTACTAGCCACTAAACCTTACCTATTACGTATTGCATTTTATTATTTACATGATTTCGTTAAATTATACATCGGGTAATCGTATAAATATATAATATTTAAATTTTAAAATAGTACAAAAAAGGCACCCACTAGGGTAAATTGTAAAAAATTCTCATCAATATAATATAATTACTATAATAATAATAGTTATAATTAATTGAATAATAATAATTTAATTATTAGAAACAATA
The DNA here is from genome assembly GCA_949089665.1 of Macrosiphum euphorbiae. Taxonomy (NCBI): domain Eukaryota; kingdom Metazoa; phylum Arthropoda; class Insecta; order Hemiptera; family Aphididae; genus Macrosiphum; species Macrosiphum euphorbiae. The sequence goes on along the minus strand of CARXXK010000001.1, from coordinate 173,878,010 downwards.
ATACCTTAACCTTGTTAATGTTAATTTTTAATGTAAATTTTATTCGAAAATATCGACTCAAATTAAATGTTATGTTATTGTATTACATTTGAAAATAGCTTTGAAAAATGTATAAGTTATAAAAAAGCAAGAAAAATATAATTTTATCATAAACTTATTGGCGCATTATTACCTATGTGATAAAGTAGAACAAATCATAAAACACATAAATTGTATGTAGTCCAGGTGATCTGGCGATTAGGTACATAAATACTTTGCCCTGGAAATAGTGTAGGGGTCCGTATTAGTTTTAAACTTGACCACGTCATTTTGTATCTACATAATTAATCATAAGTAATATTGTAATAATAATCTCAATAATATCCAGTAATCTATTTCATATTTGCAATAATTGTTAATATTATATTTTAGCAGATTTATTTTTAAATATGTGTGTGCTTTTTTTTTAAATGGATATAGGTAGTTTCTATCAATACAATTTATTAGGCAGGCTGCCGTTCTAGTTTAACTTTATTTTTCATAGGACGATATCGAATGTAGAGTCCCAGTGTGCTATTGTAATGAAAAGTGGTTAAATAATAATTCTGTAGCGACAAATGTTGAAACCTAGTTAATAAGTGTCAAATACTCCGACATTAATTTGTACCTACCCATTGTTCTTTATAGGACATAAAATGCAAATTAATTAGGTTTAAATATACGATCGAAATAATGGAAATATTAACCTACAAAGCATACAATTAATAACCTATTTTTTCGATTTACACAAATATTATTATTTATTAGTTCATATAAAATAATGTGAATACTCTTAAATATATTATTACAACAATTATACATACCTAGGTACTTATTATACTTTATACTTAGGTATGTATTTTACCTGTGATACTTTTTTTTTTGATTCTTTAGCATTTTAAATTAAAAACGAGTATTTCCTATATAATAATGCTATAATATCTTGATTTATGTAGGTACCTATACGTCAATATTTATACTTTTGAATATTTGATGTATAAAAATATTTATTTCAATTTAGTCTCATCAAGACTGCAAGAGTATAATATCATTAATTATTATGTAAGATTTACTGTAATTATAACACTGCATAATATGATATGAATCCTTTAATAAGAGGACGCCATACCCGCTCCGTTGTCTCCGCCTTACAAACGCATAGCATAGCAAATTGTACGTTCTGAATAATTAATTTAACTCTGTTATGTTTAATTTTAAAGCTATTACAATTTAGTATTTACAGTTTTAAAATGCTCATAACTTGCTTTAAGATTACCGTATAAAAAAATCCTACGTCGTCGACTAGATAATATTATTTCTCATGAATTTGATAACAGGTAAGTTCACTCTAAAATAAAACATAACAGAGTAAAATGAATTATTCACATTTCAGAACGTACAATTTTCTATGTTATTCGTTAAAAGAACTGAGACAAGTCAACGCATGCAGGTATGGCGTCCTCTTAAATGGCAGTAAGTAGGTACCATTTGCAAAGAAAAAAATCGATGAAACGGTTTCCTCGCAATCAGACCGGAGCTTATAGTGGAGAACTTTTTGATTATAAGCCACATAGGTACTAAAAATGTGAACATCTCTTTTAAATACGATTCTAACGTTTACCGTGGCTATCCGTGAAGTTACTACGCTTCTGTGTATCCATCAACACGCTTGTCACCCATTAATAATGAATAAAGTTGTTGACGTTTGATTTGCCCTTTACTCTTAAAATGTCCTCCATATATTTTACTCTCTCCCTCTCTCTCTCTCTCTCTCTCTCTCTCTCTCTCTCTTTATCACAGATATATCAACGCAAAGCTATTTATATTTACTTATTTATTTATTCAGTGACCTTATTATAATGGATGTATAGATAGTTGAATCTCTGCTGTCTATCGAATTCGATGGATGTGGGAATCATGTACACGGGTATGCCATATAATACAATTATAATATAGTTGATATCTAAAAGTTGCTAGTTTCCGCCAAAAGTGAATATCTATTCCTACCTTTCCCTTTTCCGCCAAATCATAAATTAGCGGATTCCGCCCGTGTAAATATTTGTATTTATAATCAATGGTATTATCTATTTAGTATTTACCAAACAAAAGAGGTGGCTGTTGCTCAACGATCTGCAGACAAACTAAAATATATTGTCGTGGTGAGCTGAAAAATAGTTAAACATATATACTTACAGGTTGACCACCATGAATGCTCAACCCCCATTTTTTAAAAATAACGAATTCTGATTATTCCATTTTAAGTAGTCAGTTGAGGAAACTGCAGTCTACTTTGGCCCCCTTTCGACCTTCCACAGCAGTATAGTACCCGATTTCCTCTAATATGTATAATATATATGTATATATTCAATATTGTATAATGTTGCTGCTATACATAATATTATACAGCTTGTGCGCACACTGCCCGCAGGTCCGTACAGCGCGGTCGAAGGTCCAGGATACCGTTGATGGTGACCACGGGTTTCCAGGGTTACCAGTGGTCAATGGAGAGCAATTATATCGACTTCCTGATCGGCGACATCGGGTGTCTGGGCGTCAGCACGAGAATCGAACCGCTGCATATCCGAGACGAATACCCCGACGACCCGTGCTCGAATACGGTACCGATGCGATGCAGTCCGACGACGGCGGCGGCGGAGAAAATCGGACAGAACAGGAAAAAAATAAAAGAAAGTGGTGAGACTTTTGGCGTCAACAAGAGACCGCCCACCTCGACAATAGCTGTCGGGCAGGCACCGTAGACACTTGGATGCAGACGCCACCTGGATCGCCGATCATGGAGTTGGATATTTCACCAGAAAACATTTTTTTTTTGAAACACACATAATAATAGTATAATTTTATCAAGTGCATATGGTATCCAAGTACTATGGTTCTTCGTATACCGAGAATTTTTTCGCTTACTCAATTTTTTTATCGCATATAAATAATATAACGGTGTGGGGATTCGTTGATTGTTCTCGTATTAGTTGTGTATACCTACAACATTTACTCTGCTTACGCACTACGCATTAATTATTGTTTGTTTTTTGTTGTTCATTATTATTATCATTATCGTCTCTAAAAGTATATTATTTGTATACCTAATAATTATATGGGTAATAATTAGTAGAGATATGTATTTATACTTTATTATTTTTTTTTTTTTTTGTTTATCGGCTTCGACGACTGATGTCATTAGCCTGTAAGGTTAGTAGGGTTAATACGGTAAGGTTGGAACGGTTGGTACGTTTGGTAACACGTGAATGTGTGGCAAGGTTTTTGCGCACTAAGAAACCCAGGCGGTTACCCATCCGGGAACTATAGTATAGCCATCGTAAGAACGCTACTGGGCGGCGACCAAAATTCATCCGATCTCGCGCATTCCCACCACTAAACCTTCCCGAACGCTGGCCGCCGTCAACTCTGGCCGCCGCCACTGTCGCGCCATCGCTACTGTCGCTGCCACTACTGCCTATCTACGGCGGCGACTAGATGGTAGAGTGGGAGAAACTTGGGTACGAAACTGCGGAGCTCGGTCATTTGGATGCGCGAACGAGTAGCGTTCTTACGATGGCTATACTATAGTAGCAGCGACCGTTACTTACTCTCAGTCACGTTGCGAGACTGATTGCAGCCGCCGCGCCAAGCCACATCATCATTATTATTTAGATAGTTTATGCACCTATACATAATTTTAAGCATATTCCCATTTTTCGTAGATACCTAGTCTACCCGTGTGGGTAGCTAAACATGACATGGTAGCATAATATAAAAAATAGATTACATATATTTAGTATTTACATATAGGTACCTACCTATTATACAATTATATATCTATAATCGTTCAACTCAATAGTACAACTTGTATATGTTATGTTTTATCTTCAGAAAATAGTTGTCATAATCAAAACAAACTTTAATATTTCATAAAATATTAATATAATATTGACTAATCTAGTAACTATTTACCAGCCTCGACATTTTTAATTCTAAATAATACTTTTCTTCCTCGTGGACTTTTAATTTTTGTATAGTATCTTTCATTCTAAAATGTCAACAATGGGGAAGTTAATAATAAAATATGTAATAATTTAAGAAAACTATACAGTTACCTAAATGTTACCAATTTATAAGTTGTATTTAAATGAACTCCATATTTCAAACGATCTCGACATTATTCGTGAAGGTGCAGGCAGATAGGTACTGTAATAGACTCCGAGAAACTATTGCCCTATGTCGGTTTCAAAATTTAATATTACCAATGTGTTGCTTTTCTTCTTTTTGTATATCATCACTAAAGATAGTATAGGTAACAATTATTGTCAATAATATTAAAAATATTCTGTGAATAAACTCAATTAGTTTCCCAGTTCAATATTATACTGATATCCAAAAGTTGAAATAAAATATATACATTTTAATCGTATTCCAAACTTAAAAACTTTTATTGTAATTTTTGTACAGTTTAGTTCAGCTTATTTTATTACTATTATAAAAATATATTCTTATCAAAATATGAATTGGACATTTGAACCGAAATTTGACATTTAATATAATATAATATATATATTAGACATTCCGTCTGCGGTTTAAACTTTAAAGTGTTAAAGCTATAAATTGATATTGATATATAGTTGGCTAAAAGTAAGTTTATTGACTACAAATATAGTTTCAACTTTGCCATTAGACCATTTGTTTTATTTTTGATACCGTATTGTTAGTAATATTATAAGTTTATAAGCACAAAAGTCTCATCGAAAATGATTAAACAATAAACAAAAAGTGTTTGCACTTTACGTCACAAATAGTATATTCGTAGGTATATAATATTCAGAGTGGTATCACGAAGATTTGAAATATTTAAAATTTTATTAAACTTAATTACAATAAATGTAAAAATCGTCAAATGTTCGTGATACAGTCAATAAATTCAATTTATATGAATAATATAATATAACAACATTCCAACCATAGATAATACCTATTACTTATGACTTTTTTAATGTTATCTATAATCTCGACTACGCAACTATTAAGCAAAAAAAAAATACTTTAAATATTATTGATCAAAAATAATTTAAGTGAGATGATTTCAATAAACATTAATTTATCAAAATGTAACATTTCTTATTCGTAAAATATTATTATTATGGAGGTATTTACTATTTAACAATCGGGAATAAGATCAGCCAGAAGTCAGAAAATAAGTGTTTCTAATGTTTGCCTATTGATTATATATGTATACAGCCGAACAGGGTAGGTAGATAGGTACCTAGTATGATAGGGGGAGTGTAAAGTTTCCGCCAACATTTTTTTTTTTTAAATAGGTTTTTATTCCTATTTCCAACAATCTACCTACTATGGTAAAATTATAACACATTTCATATTTTTGGGAAAAAAAATTTTCATTTTCACTTACGTGTGTAATAAATTATTAGTATTACCTATAATTGATATATTAATATGTTGAATGTTTCTACAGAAATAATAATAATAACTAACTAATATAAGAAATCGGGTAAGTGGGTGTCGCTCTGCTTTAAGGTAGGTCACAAATGGGTCACTGAAATGGATGGTGTTAAATTTGAATTCAATGATATAAAATCATTGTATAGGTACGAAAAACGTTTCTGAGCGAAGACTGTCTGTCAGCCTATGATATTACTAAGTAGGTAACACGCATATGGTGGCTAACTTCAACATCGATTACCCTAATTTAGACAAGTTAGCTATCTAGTATTTTATATCTGTGGGTACAATAAACTTGAAAATGTTCGATATTTTGATAAATGTTGACAACATTTGAACTTTAAACTAGCCTCTGGATCTTTAATATTTATTAACTGCTATTATAACAATTTATAATAAGGAACCTTGTATTAAATTTTCAAGATTTTTGACCAAACGAATAAAATGTTATTGGAATTTAAAGAATGAAAAACTAAAAAAAAAAAATATTTTGAAAATGTTATCACTTAGGTATCACGTATAGAAAATGATAAAACAAACAATTTATTGATGAAAATATCAAGTTCCACGGTTAAAAGTTTTCGAATAACAGCAAAATATGAAAATCATTGTACTTATGAGAATTTGCTGTCAAATTTTTGAAATATGTCAAAACTATTGACAACGATTGTATATTATTAATAATACTAATAATACTAATATTTTTAATAATTTATATATTACCTACCTATAAACATTTTATATAACTTAGGTATATTTGTAATAATTGTCGATATTTATAACAGAAAGTGGATATTAAACTTTGTGGTTTGGTCGGAAAAGGAATCCACCTTTTTTAAATTTGGATGAAAAGTAAATAGGCCGAAAAGGGAAGGTACTTACGATTTTGCAGGTCGAAAACAGGCATCAAACATGCCCCTAAAATAAGTACATATGCCACTATGCCAGCAATACTATTAACAGATTTCTAAATATTACTAGATAGCGAATTCCAGTCATGAATTGAAGCTTCAAGGTCGGTTGGCAATTGTATGGTATTTCATATGATAAATAATTATATGATATTATGGTTTATTTTGTATCGTGTTTTATTTTTTCTAAACATGTAGTTTAAAAAAAAAATAATATTTTATATAAGTCCTCCATTTCATTTGACCATTAAAAAAAATATTATTCCTAATACATTTTGTATAATAAATGAAATGTTTTGCCAACCAACAAAATGGCGGCCGTTCACATCTGAGCTTCACTCGTAAAAATGTAAATTGTACAGGATAGTTCCTTATCTAGTGTAGTATAGAAGTCTGTGCAGCAATGATGGGCGATGCAAACGAATCTAGGTACTGAGTGTAATGACGGATCAAATTGGCCTATATATGATATATTAGATATACTACGAAAGTGCAAAGTACTATAGCTGGTAAAAGCTTGTGAAAATATAATTAATATAATTTTGGCTTTTTGAGTTATAAAGTGTACCTGTAAAATGTATATAAGTGTTATGACATTATTGATTGTATTTTATTTTTGACATTTGATTTTAAACACAGAGAAGGTAAGAAAACTGCCAAAAGGTACTCCGATGTTTCTACAGAGTTCGTTAAAAATTAAGTAGACCATTAAAAAGTTATGAAATACTTTATTTCTTCAAATAACTTTCAAAAAGTTATTATTTATTTGCTTCCATTTTTTTATAACATGGTATTATTTTAAGGCATTTAAGCATATATTTATCTATATTCTATGTAGGTATATATAAGTATATTAATACATTTTTTAAGTACATAAATAGTAACTCTGTTGCCGTGGATATAAATCGTGCATGGGATGGAATGGGAACGAGACTTCCCTAATATCTGAGGGAAAAATATATTTATAAGGGTAGAACTATTAAAACTGTATTATAACTGTATAAGTTGATAACGCAACCACAATCGATGATATTATTACGTTCACAAATTGTAATCGATCACATTTTATTATTTTTATTGTGTAATTAATTTAAGAAGATTCACACAAAATTCGACCGTAAAATATTTAGTTTCGTTTTTCATAGACTGCATCGGATACTTGGTACTTATTAACATTATATAATGAATAAAAACAAAATTCTCTATTATATCATAGCATTTTTTTTTAGATTCTGAGAGGAGTGGGGGTCTAGTGGTTTTACAATGGTGTTTATTATTAATTTTTTTTTTTATCCTGTACCTATACAAAATTTTTACCAGAAAGAGTACTTTTATTTTCAACATATATAGTATCTTATCTTTTAGCAAACTGGATCAAGAAGGTACTTTAGAGAGGTCATTTTTCAATTTTCTCGATAGTTATTTAATGCCACGGGAAAAACCACCGACAAATTAAAAAAACCACTAAAAATGGGATTTTAATTTCTAACGCTTTGTTTATCACCATTGAAACGAATAAAAATAAGAATAAAAGCTTTAGTTATTTTGTTGTAATTTAAAATATTATGAATTCAACCTACAGCCTATAATAAAATATAATAACAATATAAAATATCCAGACTGACAAAGTGACAAACCGTCTCCGCTCAGAATCGTTTTTCGGATAAAATGATATGATAAGATCATTGAATTCAAATTTAATACAATCCATTATACAGTGACCCACTTGTAACCTACTGTACTGCAGAGCAAGATCCGTTTACCCGCTTTTTTGTATCATTAATGTCGTTTAAATTTTTTTACAGGCGATTCCTTCAAAATATTATTCAAATAAAACTTAGATTAAAATTTAAAACTCAAAAAAATTACTACTGAGGATAACTGCAAATAACATTTTATTGATATAAATTACTAATTAGTATATACTTCAGCTGTGATAGATAGCAGTAAACACAACTATTTATAAAGTACCTACGTATTAAACTTAAATCATATCCTTATATATATATATATATATAAAATAACAGGCCTTTTTTATGTTCCCATTTTGTGACGACATTATTAAACCTTTTTTCAATTTTTATTCATTAAAATTAAATAGTTATTTAAAGTAAGAAAGCTTGTGTAAATATATTTAAGAATTAATTTATAACAATAAAAAAATCTATTACTACCTAATTTGTGTTCAGTATACTTTAAATAATAAATTCATTTTAATAATAAGGTTTGTTGGGGAAAAAAACATTTAGTGTGTACATTGTAAATATTTTTGAGTAAGGGGCAACACCGATTTTGAGTGTTTAAACTCCCTGTAATTTTAAAATATGGTAAATATTTTTCTGAACGGAAGAATTTGTGGACAAAAATTGTGAAATTTCCCTGTAAAATGCTATACGGTAAATATTTTTGTGTGAGGGGTGAATAAGTGGACAACTAGTGTGAAATCTCCCCCTAATTTTCACAGTGGTTGAATTATTGTGCTCAAGGGAGACATCCTCACTTGAACGTTGGGAAATTACCGCGGTGAAAAAATAGACTGTGAACATACAAACGTATACTACTTTAGATATTATTTAGATTACTATTAGGTACCTATATACTACACCATGTTCATTGGTAGACTGTACCTATTTTAAAAGATTTGTAATGTCTCAAAAATATTCTGCTCTAAGTGTAGACCAAACTGGAAATGTATTCTCTCCTCCAGATTTTTCACTGTTACTAAAATAAATATAAATACAAAATAAAATATTACATGTGCATAAAAATTGGTTATAATTGAGATACCTACCCACGATGATAGTTTTTGGAAGTTAATGGATTATATTGCATTATGAAATTCACGCTATTACGCCTCAAAACTTCATAAGTCTATTCATAAATCCTTTAATTTCATTACTCACGACAGTTATTTCCAGTCTTCTAGATAAAAAAATGAATAATAATGCCTTTACAAGTAAATCCCTCCAAATCTTATTGTTTAATGCAAATGGCTTAAAAAACCACGTTAACGAAATACAAACTCTTTTACACGATAAACGACGACCTTGCCCTCATAACAGAAACTCATTTTACCCAACACTCACATATTTACATTCCAGGTTATAAACTACTCAAAACAAATCACCCAGCAACATTGCTCATGGTGGTGTAGCAATTCTTATAAAATCAACAATAGCATTCCAAGCCCTCTCAAACTTTTGCCAGGTTTTTCTACAACCCTGTGCTATACTAATTCATCTGAACAATATTCCACTAACAGTTGCAGCTTTATATATTCTCCCCCAAAACACAATACTATAATAGTGAAGATTACATGAATTATTTCAAAACAATCAATAATAATTTTATTATCGGTGGCGACTACAAAGCTAAACATCAAAATTAGGGCTGCCGTGTAAATAACCCGCGTGGTATAGTCCTTCATAATTTCGTAAATTCAAAAAATTTCAAAATATTAACTCCCCTAGGTCCTACCTACTGGCCTTCCTGCCCTCAAAAAAGTCCAGATATTCTTGATATCTTTGTCGCGAAAATCCCTACTAGTTTATTATACTGCACTACTGATAATATTCTTGATCTAAATTCAGATCATTCATCAGTTCATAGTCCAGTCAAATTAGAAAAAAGTTCGGAACTAATTCCACGAAAGCTGGATTTTGATTTTTTTTTTAGTTTATACCTCGCTAATGAACATACTAAAAGTCCTGACACCTACCCCTTGTGCGTAGCTCTCCACCTCTCTTCAAAGGGTGGCGCGCCCCTTTCACTGTTTTCGCTTATAACTCGTCAGCTTTTCAAGTTACAATAAAAATACCTATGGGCTATGACCAAAATTCAAGACCATAACATTTGCCATAGACTTAGTTTACTTTTTGCATAGTAATACTCGTTTTTACCTACAGCTTTTTCCACAGCGGTTATATAGAGCTGTATAACCGGTGAATGGTGATATAACCGCTGTGGAAAAAGCTGTAGGTAAAAACGAGTATTACTAGAGGAAACGGGAACGACCATGACGTGGCGCAAGACACGGAAAAGAGCCGAAGCCGCTGCACGAAACGGTTCAACAAACGAGAGGACAAAAAAATGTCTGCCGGGCGAACGCCAAAAAAAGGCGAGCCTAAACGGAGGATTTGTTCAAAGTGTCCGGCGAACAAAACGGCGTCTAGCTGGACACAAAAAACCTGCAGTGAACTCAGGACAAAAGCTCACCTTGGCTCATTACACAGGCGTATAATAAAGGCGAGAGGGGAGGGAGCCAAGACTGCAGCGACGTTTAAAAGCCACTGTGGAATTAATAGCCAATGATCTGCAGTAGCTGACAGAGGTTACTTCTGCCCTGCGGTCAGAATTCTAGCCCTGGATCAAAAGAAGTGTTTATGTAAAAAGATGATACCTACCTATAAATTATAAAAAAATATATGACTATATTTCCGTAATATATTGTGTAGCTACATTTAGTATTTATACTAATAAACGTTATTATTGTTATGTAATTTATTTGGTTTTATTTGATATTATTGAATTTTTAAGCTTTTGATCAATGACCAAAAAAATGTAACAACAAGTTACATCGAAAAAATCAAAAACCCTACGATTTTACTAGAAAAACGATGCGTAATAAAGCTCTTCGTGGATTTGAATTTCTCCAATTTGCTTAGTAATTTTATATTTTTCTTTAGAATGTTCTATATTAGAGTATAGTTTTGCCATTTAGAATTCTTGTCAATCTTGCTGTGAGTGATATAAATGTGTTTCATAAAGTAGGTACCTCAATTGTATAATATAAAAAAAAATACACACAGTGGTGCTCACGGGGTAGACATGGTAGGCACTTGACTACTCTGCGAACTTTCCCCCTCTATATTCATTATTATTATCATGATAATTGATAGTCAATCATAAAATACTTTTTTACTATCGTAAATGTAGTTCAACGAGCTTACCCCATCCAAATTAATTTAATAACTTAGATGTGAATATGAATATATATACGTAATATGTGTGTGTGTTAATGTTTTATGAACTTATGTATGACTACCCTGCCAGAAATTCTGCGAGATCCTTATAAAATACACCTAAACGTTCGTAATTATCCATCGAATGGAATTTTGGTACTTTGGGGGGTCAAAAGTATAATTTTTTTAGTAGTTTTCATAAGCGCCGTGAAAAACAAAAGAAAAATTAAAATAAAACGGAAATTTTTACACAAATTTTGGTTTAAAAAAAATAATTTTGGTTTTGGTGCAACTCTTAAATAAATGACCTCGCGTAGATACATGAAATTTTGAGTAAATGTTTATATTAGCATTTCCTGTACACGATACAATTTTCAAAATATTATGATATGATTTGAACTGTTTAGGAACATTTTCATTTTCCATATTTTTTAGTTTTTTTTCTAAAAATATCAATACAATTTTATTGTTGGTTAAAAAAGCTTGAAAATTAAATAGAAGGCTATTATAGTATATTGTTTCAAAAGCAAATGAAAAATATTAAAAAATTTTTTTTTATAAGCATTTAAAGATCGAATTTTGACAAAATTGATCAAATTTAAAATTGAATAATTATTTTGTAGTTAAAAATTTATAAAATGTTTAACTTTTATGTCTAAGGATAGAAAATGTATAAAAAGATTCGACGTAAGTAGTTAATTCTGTTACCAAAAAATCTAAAAAAAATACATAAGCACAGTTAATTTTTATAATAATTTTAAGTTCAAATTTGGACGAAATTATATAAAAAAAAACCTAGAATAACTATTTTAGTTATTTTGTTGTGGTTGTATAATATTATTCGTGGGAACTTGAAACTTCTAAAGTACACTATTATATACCTATGTATTATAAGGGTTTGTTGTTGATGTATAACGCGTTATACGTACCTACCTAAATACCTAATGGATATTGTGATATGATTAATTTGGAATTTATTATATGAACCTATTATAGGTCAATTTTTTTAATACCATAGATAAGTATATAATATGTCTTATACCTAGACTGATATACCATCTCCTCTCAGAATCGTTTTTCCGATACAATCATATTATATCATTGAAAATTGAATTCAAAATTACCTAATACTATCCATTATACAGTGACCCACTTATGACCTACTGTAAAGCAGAGCACCTTTTTTTTAATTTGATAATTTATGTCGAAATTCGAACTATAAATGATTATAAAAAAAAAAGTTGTAAATACACATTTTTAATATTTTTCAACTGCTATTGTAACAATATATCAGGACTCAGGAGCATTGTAATATATTTTCACGCTTTTTTACAAAACAAATAAAATTTTATTGACATTTAGAGAAAAATAAAAAAACCAAAAAAATTGTAAAGTGAAAATATCAGTAACCACGTTCAAAACATTTATTTTAGAGTTACAACAAAAACCAAAATCGATTTTTCGTAAAAATTCCAGTTTTTCCATTTTGTTTTTTTCTGCGCTTTTGAAAACTATTGGGAATTTTAATTGTTTATCTTCTGAATACACCAACTTGCTAGATTCACTTTCCCATCGAAGAAAATACTCTTGAGTGTTGATGAAAATCGAAGCAGTTGTACGTTCGCCGTACGGTGATGAGACACACAAAAATAAAAAAACACACATCATTGTAAAATCAATAGGTACATTCATCCCTCCGCTCAGAATCTAATAACTACCTAGGTTAATGAATATATTAGGTATATTATAAAAATAATAGTTTATTCAATTTGTCAACCATACACATTTTTTAATACAAAATATGTATTTGGATATAAAAATTGATCGTTTAAATTAAAACAGAATATAAAATTTGGAATATCTTCGGATACTATATAAAATATAATAAGAGTTCTGAAATTCTATTAGTCATTAGACATAATTTGTGTTGGCCCCAGACCTTGTATTAAAGTAATTAAACAATTTCACAAATATAAATGAAGTATCTTTACTATTTATGGACTCAACAAAAAAAACATGTTTAGATTTCCAATTTACCGCTTGAATTTTAACTAGGTAACATAATTTAAAAATAATTGGCAATATTACACATTTACACTAATATTAATTATTACTATAATAACTCATAACCCGGGGTTAAAGTGAGGGGGGCACAGGGGGACTCAGTCCGCTTACCACGGACGGCGGTTAAAAAGCTTCCCCTTTAACAAATTAGGATTTTGTACATTAGACATAAAACTATGCATGGAAGTATGGAACGCTTAAGACTATATAGTATATGGAGACATTGGTCCCCTCTGGAAATTTTTCCCACTTTAAGCCCTGCTCATAATCCATACAACACAAATGATCCTAATTTTTAGCAAATTTATCTAACATATTTTATTTTTACGGATAGTGTATCCTTCGTGGCTTGATCTTAAGAATAGTAATTTAGGTGATATAAAATAATAACAAACACATGAAACTATAACATATATTTTTTTGAAATCCTCATTCTGTAATAAAATTGAAATAAAACAAATTCAATAATTGTTTAACACGTAATATTTTACATTATATAATATATATATGAATAAACACATGTATATTGTTTATATTGTGTATATATAAATTTATTTTCTGTATTAAGTATAAGCTTATTATCAACACTATACATAATATTTTGTAAATTTGATTTGTATAGACATTGGACAATTATTTATGTTAAAAAAAAATATATTATTATAATATCAGGCCTACCCGCCTACAATAAACGATCATTTTTATATTTATATATTATTATGCTTCATATTACTTGATAGTTATTGTTTTGTTTTACATAAATATCTTATTATAATGTACAACATAAATATAATAACATTTCAAGTGGTTAAAAACAATAATTCATCCCTGTTGACGGGTCTACCCTTAAAATGAGTTTACATTAAATATGATCAACATTTTTTGATATAAGAACAGAAAAAAAAACTCATTGCTCAAGCTGATACATAAATTACTAATTAGTGTATTACAATGAGTATATTATGTTGAGTAAAAATATATGTTTACAAATCAAATATAATACATTATTTTATGTATGCATATTTTATATATCTAAACTTTTTATTCTGCTCCAGACAAAAATATGTTTTTTAATTAGTTAGACATTTTTATTTTTGGTAGGTTATTAGTTATTACTTATTACACTAGTTCAAATATTATATCATGTATGCTAAAAATGAATATATACTAATAAAATGTAGCCACTTTTTTTATGTACAAAACATGTTTTATTACATCTGCATGAAAAAAAAAATATAAGTTAAAAAGGAATAATAAAATAATAATAGTAATAATCATAATAATAATAATAATAATAAACCAACAAGAGAGTTAATAAAAAATCCATGAACTTATTCTTGAATGCAATCTCTCTTAATTTTTGTGTCTTGTTACGTAACATTTAAAAATGCATACTTTCATAGAAACAAAAATTAAAACTAATATATTGTGGTAAATAAATAAAAAAATAAATGACACATTTTATGTTTATTTTAAAAATAAATAACACAACCGAAGTAGATAAGAGTGTGTTCACTTCACATGACTTTCTTCATTCACATATTGAAAAATTGGTGGTTGAACTACTTATAACATGTTAATCCTAACAAAGATAAACTCAACATTTAAATGACCCCTAATGAGATGAATAACCATTATAACTTTTTTTTTTTTTTTTTGAGTAATCCTGTGAAAAAAACAAACATAATATTTGATAAAATTTAGCAATAATACTTTTTAATCTGGTTTGTGTTCATTACAATCAATATTAAATATATTTATAAATATTCATTTATGTATTTTAGTTGATTAATGATGGAATATTGGAATAAAATTTGATTTAGTAACACTACATCATGACCAGGGCTCTTATGTAGTGACTAAATCTTGTTTTAGTAAAAACTAGTTCATTTCATAAGTAATAAATAAATATCATAATTCTCTGTATCAAAATTAACAAAAACAAAACTTTTGATTAAATTGCTCTTTGGCGTATTTTTAACAAATTACAAAGTATATTAGTCCTATGTTGGATTTTAAACAAACAAAACAAAATAAATACAATAATAAGCTGCTTTTTTATAGCAATAGTATTTTAAAACTTGATAAAGTACAGAACAAATGTTTAAAAACGATACTTCATAAATTAATTTTCTCATACATTTAATAATTTAATAATATACACCTAGCAGTATTTATTTTTAAATAAATTTCACTAGTTTGTCGTATAGACGCAAATTACATAATATGAGTTTAACAGAAATTCCTTATAAAAATAACATTATTAAATCAAAATAATGAATTCACCTTAGTTGTTTAGACTCTGTGTATAGAAATAAAACGACCATCACAATTGAAACGATTGGCTAGCATTTATTAACATCAGGAGGTGTAGCTAGATATTCATCGGCTCTCTTATGATCATTTAATGCCCTCAAAGTGTATGTGTCATGTGGTAATTCAGATTTACGCCTCAATAAAGGTTTTTCTTTTCGATTTTTACGGTTCTACAAAACAAAAAAAAATGTTTATCGTTAAGTACATGAAAATATTAACCGTAGAGTTAATATTACATCTGTATCAATATGATACTTGGTATCCTCTTCTAAACTTTTCAAATCAATAGTTGGGTCTAAATCGTTAATTGGGGACCTTGCTAAGTCAGTATAAAATGACAAACTATTATCAATGGATACTGTAAAATTGGGATTCCTTTTAGCCAACTCTTCAACTCGATGCCACTTTTCATCTCGTTTCTTTAACTTATCCACTTCACTAAAAAGATAAAAAAAAATACCATTGAGATGAAAAAAATTCTTTTAGAATAGTTATAAAAAAAATTATCATCAATTATTTAATTATTAAATATACGTACGTCTTCCTATCTTCTTTGAATTGTTGTGTGCACGTATGAAATAGTACAGGATTAGTTTCAGTAAATATTTTCAATGCATTGTACATTAGACCATGTATATTTCTGGAATAAGAAATAACAGAAGAATTTAATTATTTTATAAGTATATTTCAATACTACATAATACAATAATCATTGTGTACATTGTATAGGATTTCAAATATTTCAATAAATTATATATTTTTGAAAATCCATCATTCACAAAATATGACCTTATGGTTCCTAGTACTTCCTACAACTGAGTTACACCTTTAATTAATTAAATAAAAATAAATACTTTTCCTAAATTAAGATTTTGAGATGAACGGTTGATTAACACTTTTAGAGGCAGAAATATTCTAAAAATTTAACACAAATTGTACTTTAACATCTAATCAAGCGAATTGCAATGTTTAAAAATAAGGAAATATACAAACAAATACCATGTAACAAAGTTATGAGCTTTTTAAGGTAAACTATTATTCTGAATGACCTCATTGAAGTAAATTTTATTTAGTAGATGTAATTTTTAAAATTAATTACTTATTCCAATGAGTTTTAGAATTTTTGTATAACACTGGAAACATAATTGGCAAAATTTCATCAACATTCTCAGACATCAGTGACATTATGTACTCATTGTTCCAAAAGTAAAGTGCTCTCTCTGCAACCTAAAATATAAATAAACTTTATTGGTATAATCCAAAACATGGAATCTATTATTCATAACAAAATTAAATTGCAATTTACATGCGTTACCAATAAAATAAAGGTATATTTGAAATTGTTTTTTTTATATACCTAATAATATATTAAAGCTGTATTATTTCTATTAACTTAGTATCTTAGTTTGCATAATTTATAATTGTGTATAATATTATAATATTACATGTTTTTAAAAAAATGTTTGTATACCAACTATCAAGATGTTGCAGCTTCTATTAAATTTTTTTTAAAAAACACATTTTTACAATTTTATTGACTTGTTAAGACATACATAAGCAGTTTACTTAAATAGTGTTACAATTTAGGTGTTGATTTAAATTTTTTTATAAAAACATCCTCAACAATAATTAATTTTTTTTTTTTTATTGATCATGAAGCCCGGCAACTATGGCCATTAGCTGTTTTTGTAGGTATCTGCCATGCCCGGGTGGGGGATGGTGGCACTTCGCTCCGGACACCATGACTTGCCAGAAGAAAAATGCCGCCTGCGGCCAGATTCAAACCGATGCCGGTGTACGTCGCAATTGAAGGCTTAATCCGCTCAACCACTTGTCCCCCCAAAATTATTTATATAATAATAATATTTATTTGCAAAAACACAAGTGACACATTATATAAGTACGTAAAATAATTATTTGCAGCACCCCCTAAAAGCAAAGCTTGTGCTGGGGTATATGCTGCTATATGCACGTATAAATAGTAATTTATAAATAGAATTGTATAAAAACACTGTATTGTAATAATATTCTATTAAATACATCATAAATAAGTTGCATAAATTCACTTGTAAAAATGCAAATAACATGTTTTATTAATGACATACTTGAAAATGTTGACTGGAGACACATCTAGCTAATTGATGTATTAATGGTTTCAGCACTTTTCGAAATTCCAGTGGTTCAATTATGTCCAAAATTTCTTCTAATTCGTTAAGAAACATGACCTGTAATTAGGAAACCAAATTTGGTAATTATTTAAATTATCAATTAAATACATGATATACTATTACTTCTTTTGGGGAATGTGTTTTAGGCCAAAACTTTAACAAACTTCTGATAACTGGTTCGGTAAGAGATGGATCTTTTTCAAGGAACTGTACAATACAATAAGCCAGTTGTGGATGATACACAGATAAAGATTTCACTTTGTGTAACGGCAGTAGAACTTTTAACAAGAATACCTTGTGCTCCTCTTTCAAAGGCAATGCAAAACCATTGACAATACTAATTTAAAAAAATGTTTTAAATACATAATTTAATAAATAATTTTATAAAATTGACTATACCTTCCTAAGATTTCTAAAAGCTCTGCAATGCCATTATGATGTTCTGTTTCATATATAAAACTATGAAAAATTAAAATGTATAAGTAATTATAGTCACAAAAAAATATAAACTATTTGTCATTACCTATAAAATATGTTGTTTATCTGTTTTCTTATGTATGCTCGCAAACTTAAAAATTTACCATAAATCCGATGCAGTATAGTTTTCAAAAAGTCTCTCTCTCGTGGATCTTCTGAATCAAATAGCTCTAACAACTATATGTAAATAAAAAATATTTTGACAATTACAGCCTATTCAAAACAATTCAATGAATGTTTATTACCTGAAGAACAAATTTCTGATCAATATAGTTTTTAGCTAAATGGGGATTAAAGTTTTGAGACTCTAAAAACCTAAGAAAGAACTCATATACCAGTTGTAAATGAGGCCAGGCTGCTTCTAATAGAGGTTCATCTTCTTCTGGATCAAACTCTGCCCCATTGGGATTACTTGATGGAGGTAGACTACGGAATAAATTTACTCCAAACTAAAATTTAAAAATTATATTACTAATGCATTAATATTATACTTGTATACTTGTTATATATAGCTTTTAGTTCTTACCATTCTTACAGCTTCAGGATATATAGCTTCAGTAAGAACATTACAACTGTGATTTGATGACAAATAGTCTACCATTTCATGTAATGTTTCTCGCTTGATTTCTTTCCATTTAAGATCAGACTGTGGATCCGAAATAAAGTCAAATAACACACAGCACTGTTGCATTTTTTGAATAAGCAACTGTTCTCTTTCAGATGCATTGGCTTCTGTAATTCAAAAATGATTGTATTAGACAATAATAAAATATAAAAATAATTGTTCCACATTTCATTAAAATGTTCTAATGAATATTATAATAAGTAATATAATTAAAATAAATCGAATATGTTGAAAAGTATGTACCTATATTATTCATCTGGTTTTCAATTAATTAGCCTGCAGTAATACTATTTTTATAATCAAATATTAAAATGTATTATATTTTACCTCTTAACTGCATTATTGACAGCTTTCAAACTAATACTTTTTTTAACACATATCAATACAAATCATTAATTTCAAAACTAAATTATTTTAGAAACCCTAAATATAATTATACTACATATTATCTTTATGAACTGAAACTATACTGAGAACATATTTTTTCACCAACGTTTATGTGGTCCAATTCCTTAAGATAATTAAATAGGTTTGAATATAAACAAATGTTGTGTTTCATTGCCAAATAACATAATAATAGTTCTACAGAGTACTCTCCATTAATTGTAGGTTAGTATATTAATGATAATACTTTAAACTCGTTAAGTACATAAAACAAGTAAAACTTTTTTAATTACTAAATTTAAAATTAATTTTTTAAATAATTATTGTTTATGAAAAATAAGCATAATATACTATAGTATGCTTAATAGTTAATTCCATCAAATACTAATGATAGAACAAGACAATATTCTGTTTCCACATAACAGTGTTATACAAACAGTAGTATAATAAGTAAAATACTATTAATAAATAGAAACATACTTCGAAGATTTATTGTAGGAATTAAAGAATAAAACAACTCAAATTTCAACAAGAAAATAGTCAAATGGAGTTGTTTTAAAATTTTTAGTTTTAGGTATTATGTCTTAACAGGGAACATATTATTATGTGATGTGTTTACGGGTGTAACCGCAATGGTCCGACCTACAAATTTAAATTAGATTCAAAACTATAGAATTTAGAATTTTTTTAGAAGGGAGCTAGTATCATAAAAGATTCTCAAGAAATGAATATTGACCAGATTTGAGAAATTGTTCTAGACACAATTATGGCAAGATATAACCTTCCTATTAAGTTTATTTACAATAGCAAAATCAGCACCGATCAATTTTTAATGGGATTATCATTGTATAATAAATAATATTAGGCAAATATATTTTAGGGCAAGGGATACTGTAGCATTCGAGGTAGCATCCCAGTATCCCACCCAGTCCGTGCCTATCCATTAGTCGATTTATATGGTATATCCTTATTCTGTAAAGTAGGTTATTAATTATCGATATGAATATAATATAATTTAACGTTTAAAAAATCTTGTATTTTTACAATAACAACAATTTTCTAACATTTCTATTTTCAAAATTCAGACCAAGCAAATTTTAACTGAAAATAAAAAGGTAGTCAGTATAACTTACATAATATATTATATATTGTATTCATACCTACAGTATTTATATACTATACGCCTAGGCGTCATATTGGAATTTTTTTTTGGGGGGTGGGGTAGTTGGATACATCATGGTAACCAATAAAATACAACAAAAATGAAAATATTTACAGTTACATAATAATTATAGGTACTCTATATATTATATTAAGGGAATAAAGAGCGAGTAGGTACTGAACTATATATTGGGCATCAAGGTTTATAAATGTTCACCACGCCACTGTATACATTCATAGTTTTAACAAAATATTAATATTTTCATTCTATATTAAGATAAAATAATTACCTCAGTCTGATCAATAAAAATTAACAGATAATGATTTGATTCTATAAAAACAGCACCAAACTGGTACTTACTACTTAGTTTCTTCGTAGTATATAATATTAAAAATTGAATATAATTAAGATTACATAAATTATTAATATACCAATGTACAAACAAATGAAAATCATTATGAAATATCTTATAACAGACAACAGTTATAGAAGTAAAGAACTTTAAACTATCAATATTTTATAGTTATAGTGAGGTAATCGCGTACATATGCAGTGAGAGGGGATGATGGGCATTGTTCCCCTCTTTGACCTGAGTTGGTATTACAATTCAAATATATACACATATTATTATTATTATATATTTTTATTGGGTTAAGGCTTCAACATCAGTTCTATGGTCATTAGGCTGAAGGTTACTTATAGTAGGTTTTTTTTTAATTGTGGGGGAGGGTACGTTAACCGTTGGTTATAACACGTGTATGTGTGGTGAGGATTTATTATTAAAGCCCGGGTGGTCACCCATCCGGGAATTAGTGACACCGGCTAATACCTGACCTCAGAACACATTGGTGACTGAAGTCAACCACCGCGTCACGTGCATATTATTATATTAGACATATTTACATAATATAATATAGGTATATAGCATTATAATAGCTATATTTATAATTATAATTAATAATTTATTGTAATAATAAAATTGTAGTTGTTATGAGTTTACAGTTAAATAACTTCCTCTTTTCGAACATTTATTAAAAAGTGAATAAGTCAATCGGTCGATGTACAGCCTATGATAGCCTTATGACAATACTGAATATATTATGTTATATTTTTATTTATTCGTATGGTAATATACTAATATATTATGTAATTTATAAATATTGGAACTATTTTTGTTCGACTACTGGCAAATATTGAAGTGTACTAAAAATAGATCAACGTTTGCTATAATTATAATCACTAAAAGCACATGCTTATTAGCCAAAACAATTATTTGTGCAAAATATTTTATATTATAATTACAACTATAAATAATACAACTTATATGATGACGATATTATTTTCTTTACCAATTTTCTTATATACAGGGTGTTACACGATAAAAGTGTCAAACTTCTTGAGGTGTTTCTACACCTCAAATGGAACAAAAAAAGTCTTTATGACCCCTGTCTTAAAAAATAATTGTTGTTAAATAAAACTGAAATTTTTTAAAATTTCGTCATTTTAAAGTTTTAAAACATTATTCTTTTTACCCAAAAAATCAGGTAGGAATCTTGTGTCTTGTGAAATCTGTGTTTTCCTAATCCCAATTTTATGAACTTTTCATCACTGTATTCAAATTAATTTTAGTACCTACGGTTCAGTAGATATGAACATTATTATGATCAAACTTGCGTTTAACCAAAAAAACACAAACATGGAAATTATCACGCTTATTATTGATAATTCGTTTATGGTCATAAGGATTTTTTTTTGTTCTATTTGAGGTGTAAAAACACCTCGAGAAGTTTGACACATTTATCGTGCAACAACCTGTATATATTATGATTTATGAGAAAAACGAGGAATTTATTTATTTCTTAAATACTTTTTTTATTCTTTGGACCGTGATTCTGAAATACAAACTCAATACATTTTTAGAAGACAGCTTACGTAAAATGATTAATGTAAATATGTTCTTGGGATCCGTTGCCCGTTGGTACACAAACCCAGAAATAAAATATTGAATTTCTTATTTAAAATAACCGAAAATGATCACAACAAAATAATATTTAATAATAGTAAGTTTAAATTGTGTACATCTTAAAATCAGGTAAGATTTACACAACAGATTAGAGTTCTTCTACAATACATATTAGATTACCAAAATTGCTTTTATGTTAAATTATCCAATATAAGTTTTAACAACTTATAAGTCGATAATAATTGTTGGGTTTAAAAAAAATGTTAAGACATTAGAAGAATTTGTTGGGAAAATGTAAACTATTAATAGAATATTAACGATATTAAAATATGAAATTAGAAAACTTTAAATGTTTGTCAACACAGAATAGGTAAAAATAATATGTATATTATAAAATAGGTATAATGTAGGTAAATAGTATATACCTATTACATATTATATAATGGAACATAATAATAACAAGTTTCAATAGTTTCAATAGTTTCAATAGTTTGTAGACACCACTAGACGTTTAATTAAAAGTAGCCATTATCCACAATTCCACAAACCTTACTATAAATACCATGTGCAAATTTCAAAAAGACTAAGTATAACCTTAAAAAATCAAAATATTTATTAAGCTGGGCTGTCGCAACAAGTCATGCTCGAGTAATTTTAGATTCTAAGCGGAGCGATGAATGTAATGATTTTACAATGATGAGTTAATTTGTTGTGTCTGTGTTCACAAATAGGTAGTTGAAATAATACTTTGATTTTCAACTTCAGAATTTTTTCTGGTAGAATAGTTAATCTAGTTGGGACTTTAGAGTGGTCAAGCACAATTTTATTCTTGAATATGAATACCAATAAATAACAAAATATATAAATTGTATTTATCTATTAGCAAAAACAAAACCTCTCACGACTTAGAGGGGTCTGCAAGAACAACACCAATTATTATTGATAAAAAAATATTCACAGGGTCAACACATTCATAACCGAGCTCATAACAGTTACCCACTCGACACCTGCTGTACAACAGTGTTACCCACTTTCCTACCTTTTTTAAAATTATATTTTGGTAATTTTTTTGTTCGTCAAATATTAAATTTAAGTCTTTAGATATTTGTTATTTATGTATCACGTATGTGTTATTTATAAGGGTCCTTAAAGTAATGGTGTTTGAACTTTGAATACATAATAGTAGATAGTAATGTAGTATAATACCTAACCTAATCTAACCTACACTTAATATTTCTTGACTAAGGAATCTTAGAAAAAAATTATGATATAAAAAATAAAAAGGTGGGTAGTGTACGTCGCTCTGCTGTATAGTAGGTTACAAGTGGGTCGTTGTAATGGATGGTGTTAAATTTGAATTCAATGATATAATATCATTGTATAAGAAAAACGATTCATAGCGAAACCTTGTTTTAAATTTTCAATCCTTAGCTATAAAATTTGAACATTTTATACATTTTTAACTACAAAATTATTATTAAATTTTAAATGTGAAAATTTTGTGAAAATTTGAACTTAAAATGCTTATAAAAAAAATTGTGCTTAGGTATTTTTAATATGTTTTAACTGATATTATAACAATATATCAGGAGCCTTGTATTCAATTTGTACACTTACACAACAGATAAAACTTTATTGATATTTATAGAAAAAGAAACTAAAAAAAATTGAAAACTGAAAATGTCCGTAAACAGCTCAAAAATAGTCAAATTATTTTCAAAATTGTATTGTGTATAGAAAATGCTAATATAAACATTCAGAGAAATTTTCAAGTATCTACAGTCATTCGTTTTTTCATTACAACTAAATAAGAAAATCGTTACATGAGAAATCGAGTGAATATCAAATGTTGTAAAAATATGAATTTTAAACGCTCATGAAAATGTAATTTGAGTTTCTTGTAGACATTTTTTTTTTGATTAAGGTAGACAAACTTATGAAGAATATTGTATTACATTTTCAAATCTTAGATTTAAAAAGAAAATTTTTTATGAATTTCTAACTCGAAATAATTTGCTAATTTTCATGATTATTCCGTATTTCGTTAAGATTTGAACTTTAAATACTTATAAAAAAAAATTGTGACCATGAGATTTTAATTTTTTTCATCTGAATTTGAAACAACTTGGAGCCTTCTATTAAATTGTCAAGCTTTTTTAACCAACAAATAAAATTTTATTGATATTTATTGAAAGAAATATTTAAAAAAATGGAAACTTAAAATGTCTGTATCCAGCTCAAAATAAGTCAAAATGTTTTGAAAATTGTATAGTGTATAGAAAATGCAAACATAAACTACCAGTGAAAATTGCATGTATATTGGAGTTAAACCAAAAACCAAAATCGATTTTGTGGAAAACCGATTTTGCGTGAAAATTCCCGGTTTTCCTCAATTTTTATGTTGTTTTTCTCGTCGCTTTTGAAAACTATTGAGAATTTTAAAATTTGACCCCCCGAATGCACCAATCTAGATTCACTACCCAAGATACTGTTGAAGAAAATTGAAGTAGTTTTACTGCCCTAAACCGTGATGACAGCACAAAAAAAAACACATCATTGTAAAATCCATCGTTCCACTCAGAATCTAAAATTATACCTATTAATAGGTTAGAATGATAAAGGGCTAAAGTGCACAAGGTTGCTAAGCACACAAAACAGTTGTTATGTTATATAAATATGTGGTTATACTGGTGTATCATAGGGGCTTAACTACAGTAAAATAGGAATTTAAAATTGAAGGACGTAACGTAAATAACAGTCAATAGAGATACAATGTATGACGTCCCATTAACTGTATTTTAAAATAAGTTTATACAAAAACGTTCCGCCAAAACATTTAATTTAATAAATATGTTCTATATACAATTAATTTAATATTTACAACCAATTTAAAATTATAGGTTATTACTTACAACTTATTAGTAATGTATAATATTTACAACGAAAAAATATGAGAGAATGTTTTTCAACATTATACCTAACATTTCCAATAATATTAAAATAATAAAAAAATATCACAATATACGCTCTCGTGAAAAATATCCAAGGAAAAACAAAACGTTTAAAATAATATAGTATAATAAAGAATTTAAGTCTGATAGCCGATAGGACATCAATAGATTTAGAGCGCAAATTTGGTTTTTTGTCAGTAGCACTACTAGTTCTTGCTACGTCCCTGAATATCATTGTATACGAAAAACGATTCTGAGCAGTGACGGTATGTCAGTGTGGATATTTTATATTATATTTATATTGTTATTACTTATTAGTTATTATCAATACGGTAGCCGGTAAGTTGAATTAAAATAATAAAATTACAACAAAATAACTAAAATAGTTATTCTTGGTTTTTTAATATGTAATTTCGTCTTAAAATAACTATAAAAACAAACTGTGTCAAAGCATTTTTTAGATTTTTTGGTAACAGAATAAATTACTTCAGTGGAACTTTGTTTTAAATTTTTAATCCTTAGCTATAAAAGTTGAAAATTTTACACATTTTTAACTATCTACTAAATAGTTTGTAAATTCTCAATTAGATAAATTTTGTCAGAATTCAAAGTTTAAAAGATTATAAAAAAAAGTTGTGCCTATGTATTTTTCAACTGCTATTATAAAAATATATCAGTCAGTAAAAGAGTTAACTCTTTTTGCCCCAACAAAAAAAACTTTATTGATATTCATAGAAATAAAAACAAAAAAAATTTTAATTTAAATTTAAAATTGTCCGTAAACAGCTCAAAATCTTTTGAAAATGTTATCAAGCAAATGAATTGATAAAATAAACATATTATGATATAAATTTCAAGAATCTACGGTTATTCGGTTTTTGAATTACAATAAAATAAGAAAATCGCTACATGAGAATTCAAGGGAATATCCAACGTATAAAAAAGGTGGGCAAGTGGGTGTCGCTCTGCTGTACAGTAGGTTACAAGTGGGTCACTGTATAATGGATGGTATTAAATTTGAATTCAATGATATAATATCATTGTATAAGAAAAACGATTCTGAGCGGTGATGGTATGTCAGTCTATGTATAAGGCATATTATATACCTATCTATGGTATTAAACAAAAAATTGACCTATAATAGGTACCTATAATAAATTCCAAATTAATCATATCACAATATTCATTAGATACTTATAACGCGTTATACATCAACAAAAACCGTGATACTATCATAGATATATAATAGTACACTTTAGAAGTTTCAAGTACCCACGAATAGTATTATTCAATCACAACAAAATAACTAAAATCGTAATTCTTGGTTTAAATATGAAATTTTGTCTAAATTTGAAATTAAAATGTCTGTAAAAAATAAGTGTGTTTATATATTTTTTAGATTTTTTGGTTACAGTATGAATTATTTAAGAGAATCTTTGTTTTAAATTTTCAACTATTAGTTATAAAAACTGAACATTTTATAATTTTTTAATTCAACGATTGATATTTTCGAGATTTTGGAATCAATTGTTGTCAAAGTCCAACTTAATGCTGTATAAAACAAAATCGTGCCTATGTAGTTTTATATTTTTCAACTGATATTGTACCAATATAATCAGGAGCCGTTGTATTAAATTTATTATACTTTTGGCCCAACGATAAAACTTTATGAATATTATAGAAAAAAAAAACTCAAAAAAAGTTGAAAGCTGAAATGTCCATAAACAGCTCAAAAAGAGTCAAAATATTTTCAAATTGTATGGTGTTAGGAAATGCTATATACACATTCAGTGTAACTTTTCATGTATCATACAGTTATTCCGTTTTGATTACAACAAAATAAGGACATCGCTACATGAGAAATCAGGTGAAAAATCCAATGTTGTAAAATTTGAATTTCAAACGCTCATAAAAATTTAATTTGACTGTCCGGTAGAGATTTTTTTATTGATAAGGTAAGATAATCTTATAAGGAATCTTGTGTTTCATTTTCAAATCTTAGATTTAAAAAGAAAAATTTTTACGAATTCTTAACTCAAAATAATTTGCTAATTTTCGTGATTTTTCCATATTTGTCAATTTTTGAACTTTAAATGCTTATAAAAAAAAATTGTGACTAAGGATTTTTAATATTTTTCATCTGCCTTTGAAACAACATATTAGGAGCCTTCTATTAAATTTTCAAGCTTTCGCAAACAATAAATAAAATTTTATTGATATTTTTAGAAAAAAAACTAAAAAAATTGAAAAATGAAAATATCCCTAAACAGTTCAAAATAAATCAAAATATTTTGAAAATGTTATCGTGTATAGAAAATGCAAATATAAACAACCAGTGAAAATTTCATGTATATACGTTCATTTGTTTTAGAGTTACACCAATAACCAAAATCGATTTTTTGGAAAACCAATTTTGCGTAAAAATTCCCGTTTTTCCTTAATTTTTATGTTGTTTTTCCCGGCGCTTGTGAAAACTACTGGGAAACTTTGATCAATTTGAAAAATAAAAAAATCGAACATTAACTTCCAAAACTACGGTATTGAATAAATAAATAAGAAAATCGCTACATGAGAATCAAGGGAATATCACTGTTATAAAACATGACTTTCAAAACACTTCTACAAATTGATTTGCTTCGCTTGTCGACATTTATTTTTTGAGAAAGGTAAACAAAACTTATGAGGAATCTTGTATTACATTTTCATATCTAGATTAAAACAGAAAATTTTATGAATTGTTTAACTCGATTAATTTGATAATTTTCATGATTATTCCGTATTTTGTCAAGATTTGAACTTTAAATGCTTATAAAAAATAACTGTGACAAAGGATTTTTAATATTTTTTCAAATTTCGTTTGTAACCATATAATGGGAGCCTCGTATTAATTTTCACGCTTTTTTACCTAACAAATAAAGTTTTATTGGCATTGATAAAAAAAAAAACACAAAATAATGGAAATTGAAAATGTCCGTAAACAACACAAAATAAGTGAAAATTTTTTGAAAATGTAATAGTGTATAGAAAATGATAGTATAAACATTCAGTCAACATTTCATGAATTTACGATAATTTGTTTTAGAGTTACACGAAAAACCAAAATCGATTTTGCGTAAAAATTCTCGTTTTTCCTTAATTTTTCGCGGCGTTTTTTAAAATTACTGGGAATTTTGACCTCCCCAATATTCACTTTCCCATCGAACAAGATACTGAAGTCGAAAATCGAAGCATTATTTCGACTACTTATAGTGTACAGACACAAAAATAAAAAATAAAAAAAACACATCATTGTAAAATCAATACATTCATCGCTCCGCTCAGAATCTAAAAGTAAAAACCATTAGAACAAAGTTTTTAATTTTAAGGTATAGAACTATATAGATCAATGAAATAATAATTCCAGGAATGAACATCATTGGAGGGTTTTTCAATAACTGAATAAAAAAGACATAAACATTTTGAATTATCAGTATAATATAACTTTTACCAATACTAAGCTGATATTCTCATAATTATTGAGCTAAGTTAATCAATAGTTAAATATACATATGTATACATAATCGTAAGATATTTTAAATTCGAATGGTAAAATAATATAAAATGCTCAACGAGTGTAATAAAAAATAATAGTATTAATGTTAACTATATTAAATACTTTAAATATTTATAAGTTATTATACCTAACATTTAACAAGAAACCTATTTACAAAATTACACATTCCGATAGAGCTGCTCTTCGGCCTTGAACTTATTTAAACTTATGAGAATAACTAATCTATAATAATTTTGTATGATCTATATAAATAAGTATATCTAAAAATAAATAGGTAGATAAATGTGATCCGCTACTATCCAATAATATGCTGAAGCCAGGGCTCCGAATGGA
Organism: Macrosiphum euphorbiae; assembly: GCA_949089665.1. Taxonomy (NCBI): domain Eukaryota; kingdom Metazoa; phylum Arthropoda; class Insecta; order Hemiptera; family Aphididae; genus Macrosiphum; species Macrosiphum euphorbiae. The sequence goes on along the minus strand of CARXXK010000001.1, from coordinate 173,848,655 downwards.
CAGATCCAGTTCACAGAGGAAAAAAGTATGTCGTTCTAGTCAGTTCTAGTGCACAAACCAATTTTACATTAACTATCTTTGTATATAGTATATAATTATATATACATAATATAATGTATTAAAAAATAATATTTGTTAAGGTTCAGTAAATCATACATTTTGAGCACTGGCTGAATAGAAAAAAAATAACACTGATACGAAGGTTAAGCACTAAGCAGTTCCCGTATGCATCTCTTGGAGGGCGGGGAATGACGGGTCTCAACTCTCAAGAAGAGATCCATAGTAACACCCTTTATAGTTTATAACCCCCGCTATGTGATTATTGAATATTTGAGTGTATCACTGGTGTAGGGGTGAAGTTTATCATCGTGTAATCCAGAATCACAAGACTAACTATAAAAATGTAGAAGGTTCCAATGTTCAGTTTTCTATTAAAATTACACTCCAGTATACACACAACTTCACAAGAGAAATAGGAGTAAGTTCCAATTGAATTTGTAGGTTTGATTTTTACGTAAAATATAAATGATATATTATTAAATATAAAAATAATAATTTTTAGAAGCAATATGAAATTCATCACTCGTCACATATTTACATTTATTAAAGTGTTATTGATTCTCAAAATGCACTATATAAGTGCATATTAATATATTATAACAATATTGTAATAAAAGTTTTATCATCAAATTTTCGCATTAGCGCACGTCCATGTGAAATTTGTGTGCATATACGTTATTAGTTACTTATTAGTTATTACTTATTACTTATAAGTTATTAAATAAAAAACTGGGCACTGGCCCTCGTCATATTATACGACTCACCATGAAGCCTGGGCAAATGCATTGTTGGATCGCAAAACATAATGATTGGAGATTTTTCACGGCCAGCAAGCAGATCCAAACCACTATGGAAGCTTGGGCTTTTGGGCAGAAACGGTACGCCGGATTGCAGGTTACCCGCCACCGCTGCAGCAGTGCCGTTGGCAGTTGTACTCAGCGAGAGCGTACGACCGCCCGCAGATTTGTTCACTACCATAATCACCGCGCCACAGGCTCTTAACCGTAACACCCATTTAAGATCATCTAGTTCTCGTTACCATAATATAATAGCACAAACGTGAGCACCACCACAGCTAGCAGAAGACAGTGACATGCCACTACACCGTTCGAATGGGGTAGATAATGTTACTTAGACGTCAAAAATGAAAATTCCATATATTTGGTTTTCGTTACCTTCCTAGCTAAATTTGAAACGAAATAAATAAGAAAATGATTACCTAATTTGAACGAAATTACTGTCCATGTCCGATTGTAGAGTGTAAAAGATCAAACTACCTAAATATTATTTTGAATACTTAATAATCCGACATCTCGCGTGTTAAGAAAAAACACTACCTACGTAATTAGTTGTTGTGAACGAATACGCATGTTAACTTACACAGTTTCAGTAGCAATAAGTAATAACTCAATAATATTTAAAACACTAGACGATTAGCATTTGAATAATATCCTATTATGATTTATGAATATTTTATTTTTAACAAAGATATTTAAATTAGCAGACAATATAAATATATATTGCATAATGTGTTTATTAAATAAATATAGAAAACTTAGTGTATTTTTTTTTTCACTCGAATTCCATAAATTATTTTCTTATTAATAACATATGTTAGTTATTAAGTACCAAAAAAAAAAAAAAACAAATACTTGAAACTAGATAATTTAATATCGTTAAAACAACAACCTTCAAGCTTCAGAGTAAAAATATAGTTGCTAAATTTAAAAATATAATATAATGTATTTATGCATTAACAAAAAATAAATAACATACCTATCATATAAAGTATAAGTCTAAGCCACAAAAGAATTCTAATAAGAAACCGAAAATATAAGTACAGAAAAATCGGTAAATTTCATTTAATAACTAGGGTTCTTATCGTAGGTGTTTTCATTATATTTTAAATTAAACCGTCCGTGACGAGGTGACCCCACCCTCGATCGACCTTTTGGCATTTACCGAACTCGAAATGGAATTAACCACGAACGTATACAAGTTGTCTGCGAAAATCACCATCTACACGATTTCCGTGTGTTAGTAACTACCGTCAAAAATATATATGATAATATCATATCATTTTAATAATATGACGACTATAGGACGTACAACGAGTATATTATTATATACCTACATCGAATATTCGAATGCCGATTGAAGATTACATTTTTACGCGATTACGGCGGGAAACAAATGAGATAATATCATTGTGATTCATAATATTATTATTATATATACTCTACAATCGACAGGTGACAATCAGACAATACCTATATTATATTATTATTATTACAATAATCTATGACGGAAATACGGAATCAAAAACCGTTCCGATGTGAGTTCCAACATTTACAGCGCTAAGTTTTCTCAAACGGCGAGCAATAAGATATAATAATATCAATAATAGTAATAATAATAATAATAGTAATAATAATAATATATAATATAGTATTAAGTGCCAATATAAGAATTTTATGTACAGAAACCTCGCGAGTGCAACGGCGACGACGACACGATTGCGCGCGCGCGCGCCCCGGGTGAGTGCGATTTTATTGAATTTATTACAATTTTGTTTGTCGACGAATTACTACAACAATTGGCTTAACGCGAGCGACAATTAATCGTGAATGCGTACGCGGATCGGCGACAACGAGGACGACCAAAACTTAAAACATCAAATGTTGTCGAAACGGACGCGCGCGCACGTGCATGGCGTTTCGGCGACGGTGTTTCGTGGACTAGAGCGGCGTCTGTGAGCTTTTGGTTCGAGGTGGATCGATGGTGGCGGCAAATAGGTGCGTGGGCGGAGCGGCGGGGTGGAAATAATGGCTGGTAGAGTGGTAGAACGAGAAAGTGGTGGCCGGGATGAGCGCTGCCATGGGGTAACCAAGGAAACACACGTCGAACACCAGTCGCCGCCACGGCTGGCCGGAGTCGAGAGTGCTGGACGGCTGTGCCGAACGCTAGCGGCGCCTAGACCGCCACACGTAGCGACAAGCACGGCGACCGGGTGGCCAGATGTCGCTACTATTCCGCGCGGTGGCACGTGTGTGCGGCCACCGGCGTAACAAGTGTTGGTCGTGTGGTGTGTCCGACCAGCGTCGGGCCGGCCCGCTGGCGCCCGTCAAGAGCGCGAATTGCAATAATTTAAAACAAATGAAGTGATAATAATATGACGGTAATTAATAATTATTTCCATAGGCATTAGGCCGTAGAGCACACGAAATACGAATAAAGGTCCAAATGTCCAATGTCCTGCCTCGTATGTGTGAGTGTATACATGAATATAAATAGAAATTACGACGTATCCAACTATCCAAGTATCCAACAATATGTATTATATAATATGTATGTACGATGTACGTATACATAATTTTCTAACCGAGTAGAATAGATAAGCTTTATGATTGGAGGGTGGTTTTATGGTATTTAAATTTTTATGGGAGTTATGGGTATATCTGTATATACAATGTTACAATTTAAAATTTTCATATCTAGCAAAAAAATTAATATAGGTATATTGAGAGATAGCAAACACAAAAGCACATATTATTACAATGTTCTTAACTTTATGTCTGATAATAGGTCAATTAATTCTAATACTAAAGCTAACAACTCAAGGTTGATTCTGCTGAACGCTAATTTGCTGTGTTGCACATGGGTCAAAGAGAAAAAATTAATAGTGCGCTGACATCCTTATTTTATTACCAAAGTTACCAAAGTGTTCACATTTTAAGTCAATACAATGTTTCTGATCATATTATGTTACCTATTTTAACTAATAAGTAATAACTATGTGTCAATTATCAATAAATATCATTTCGTTTATGAGCATTAGCCCTTTAAGTTCATATTACCTACAAAAAAAATGAATGAATTTCATTAATTATAAGTTATAACAATATAATATTTACTGTGCAACAATAGCTTTCAGTATTGTGAGTTAAAAAACATTTACTAAAAATCTAAAATTAAAAATATGTATTATAGATAGAATTTTTTTATATAATGATCAACTATAGATTATTCTTTGACTATAATATATACATTTTTGAAAATGTAATCATTGTTTCAACGCCAATGCCAACACAGTTATATTCATAGGCACGGCACAGACAGTTGCAGTGTTTATTTCAGGGGGTGACCTGACCTAACCTGTATATCACCCCAAAAATATTTTTTTACTTCATTATTTACGTATGGCATTCCTACTTGAAAATTTACAACCCCCTCGGGATAGAAGGTCTGAAATAAATACAGGGCACAGGGCTAAATTGATAATGCAAATATTTTTTTACTTTAATTGCATGTAAACATATTATATGAATACAATTAAATTGTAAGATAGATTTTTAAAAAAACTACTTAATCATCACATTTTTTAATAAAATAATAAATCAGATAACAAATACTTACCAAATATCCATCAATATTTTACAAATTACATCCATTGTTTATGAACTAATATAATTAGTTTAATTAGGATCATTAGTGACTACTTATAATCCTAGACGACTTAAATCCTAGTTCACCAAATGTACCAGGTATATAATGTTTATAAATTAACCCCATATCATACATATACTAATATTCATAAAATTAAAGAATAATGTAATTAAGAAGTTACTTCAAGCACCTATTTAGTTTGAGCCATACAATCTCCATTCAGAAATATTATTTATAAGCAAACATTTTTCAATACTACTCAAAAGATAATATAAAATTAAAAATTCTTGTATGCTCAATTGTGTTATTTAAATAGTATTCAATGAGTTTTGCAACAAAAAATGTTGAACTTGAAAAGTTAAATTTTGTTGCAAACACTGAATATAAAATGATTGCATTTGTGCATTGATGAGTGAGAGAATCTCCATCACTAACAATTAATTTAAATATGTAAAAAACATATATAAATATATGTGCATCAATAAAAAAATAAATTGTTAATAAATAGTACTATCACAATATATTCAAAAGAACTTTCACAACATTTAAACAATCTCTCAGAAAAAATTACCTAAATGTATCATTTTCAGTTTTTATCTTATAATATTCAAATATTTAGAACATATACATACCATTAAGTGATTGTAGAACCTGAAGTTCGCGATTGGTAGCTACAACATTGAAACGTGAAGAGTTTTGTCTTTTTTCTCTTTTAATTGTGATTGGTCCTAACTTAAGTTTGTTTATTTGTGTTGGTGGTGGACTAGGAGCAGTAGTTGAATGCCCAATAGAAGTGCCATCTTGTACCTATATAATAATTTTAAAAAATATATAATAATAAGATCATTTAATTTATAAAAATTGACAATAAATAGTGGTATTAAAACAAATATTAATGTATGAATACTAATTGCCAACCTGGAATTATAAATTATTTTTATGATTAAAACTAAAAGTTTCTAATACATAATTAAAATATGTTTGAAACGAAATCAAGTATAGAATAATGAATTTCAATTAGCTAATAAGCAATTGTTTTTTTATGTTTAAAACCATTTCACATTAAATAAGAGGAAAATATTACTTGTTTGATATTTAAAATTGCTTCCACGACATTTTTACTAATCTCAAGTCTATCAATCACTAGGTACTTGGCTATTATGAACCAAATAAATGATCAATCAAATTTTTCCAGTCACACCAATCAATATTTGAATAACTAATGGAACTTGCTCTACTAAATTAGAGACTTTGAGACTACTTTGTCATATCATTGAGTAGATCACTATAATAGATGTGTTTATAAGCGTGAGCAGAATTTCTGGCGGGGTAGTCATACATAATTACATACCGCATTAACACACACACACACATATTACGTAGATATATTCATATTCGCACCTAAGTTATAATAACTAATTTGGATGGGGTAACCTCATTTAACTATATTTACCATAGTAAAAAAGTATTTTATGATTGACTATCAATTATCATGATAATAATATTGAATATTGAGGGGGGAAAGTTCACAGAGTAGTCAAGTGCCTACCATGACTACCCCGTGCGCTCTTAAGAATGTGTTAAATTTGAATTCAATGATAAATCATTCTAAACAAACAACTAATCTAGGTAGGGCTGCTCATCAATATCTGTTTCTAAGGATATTTGAATATTTGATAATATTTATAATTTAGTGTTATAACTTGGGTTACAATAAGTCCCGGTTTGGAATATAGGAATAGAACTTCAATAATTGTTGTTAAAATTTGTTGTTTTGTCTTTTACTTAACATTTCTTATAGAGAAACAATATTGTTTTGATAAATAATAAAATAATTCAGTAGATTTTACGATTGACTAGCTTGGTGATGACAAGTATTACTGAATGTTTGTTATTATCCTATACTCCCTTGACAATTTTTGTTATCAATTATTTCAAATTAATAATTTTGTTGGTTACTCATTTCGATTTGTAACATTGAGTTAGTTTTTATAATTGCGAGTGGTATTCTATAGTTATAAAAAAATGTGTGTTATAACTGGTTGATCAGGGAGGAGTAAAACAATTTTTGACATAAAAATAATACAAAAAATGTTTGTCCCCGTTTGAGTAAAATAAAATATGGCATTCCTAATCTAATATAACCTAGTATAATATAGTTTTAAAAATTTTTTTTAATAATTTTCGTCACAAATTATTGTAATTTTTAACAGCTTTCATAAAAATCTATCAACTATGTCTGCTGTATATTATTTCATATTTTATATAATTACTTATTTAAATATTTAAACTTTTATACTCTGCGTACTAAGGTAATGAAGGTCAAATCATGTGCCCTTCAAATAAAAAAAACTATATTGCCTATTTAAAAATAATAATTATCAATAGGTAATACAAGTCTTAAAATTTGTATTTTAATCAAAATGCAAAAAAGTAGAAAAATTTTAAATTTCATAATGAACAAACTTAAATAAAACAATCTTTTTTAATACCTTATGTCAATTATGATTAAACAGTAATAAAACATGGTTAAATAATAATTTTTTATGATAAATGACATATTTGAACTTGGTACTACACTTACATTTGCACTTTTAACAATTAATATCTTATCATATGTCTTATAATATTTTTGTTGCTGTTTGATATCTTACTTATACAATATTTAATTATTATTGCTGTTGGTAACATCAGCTAGAAACACCTAAAATATTATTAGTTATAATGAACAAAAAGTATTTTAAGTAACTAAAAATTCTATCTAAAATTCTAGTTTAGCAAACTTTTGACATTACCATGAATACCTACATATAATATACTTTGACTTATGAAACGTTGCATATAAAGTAATTTAATATTTCTGATTTATTGCAATTAGAAAGTTACCAGAATCTGTTTTTTTAATATAATAATAAAATACAAATTGAAAAATTGAGTTTTTAATTTAACTATATTTAAACATTATTTAAAATTAATTAAACCAACACTTATTTTGTTTCTGTTAATTTTAAAATTATTTATTTTTTTTTGTAACTAATAATATTAGTTGTTATAACTTGATTTCAAACTTTGATTGTTAATATAATATTATAATCTATTATAATGAATGTCAAATACATATATATATTTTTTTAACTGTCAAAATTAATTCATAGACACACACACATACACATTACACATGTTACAAACATTCTGTTGATTACATTTTTAGCCATCCCCCACTTATTTTGAGCCACTTCGACTACTGCAGATACTATTATGCCATAGCCAATAGATTAAATATTTGATCATAATTGTTATTATTTCATTTTAGACATCAAGTACTTATTTTAAAATTGGAATTCAACAAAATATCTGATTAATATTTATTTAATATATTTTTTGATATATGATAAGATGAAAATATTTCTAAAAAATGTCATGTTTAATTCTTTGCCAGTCAAATAATTAAGCATAGGTAATGCAACACTTTTGAGAAAATTAAAAAAAAAATGCATATTTGAAAAGCAATTTTATAAATAAATTAGGTACATATTATACTAACCAATCTTTTACAGGATGATTATTTTAAATAAGGCATTGATTTTTTAATTATTACTATGAATTTAAAATGATAATTATTTCTTAGTTATACTAATTAATAGTACAAATATTAAATTATTTATAATTTTCAAAAACTACTTAAATTATGCAGGTCTAAATTAACTGGCATTTTCATAAATCGGAACTCATATTGGTTTTGAATGAAATACATTTTTTAAGTCATTCTGCCTTATCATGTGGATTATACAGGACTTAAGACTACTTAAACACACTTGAAACATTAAAACATGTTCTCAGAATACTGAATAATATGCAATAAGCCAATACAATTTATAGACAATACTTCACATACCATAATATTTAACGTTTTATAATTTGTTTCAACCTATTTTGTATGCTATATAAGAAATAAGAATCTTAGATAATTACTCTCGGGTTATTAAGAGTACCCAGTAAAATTTAGTATACCAATCAGAACTCTTATTTTATTATTTATCATAAATTCATAGAAAAGTTATGTCATAACCATAATAAATTTATTGGTGACACTAGTGGTGAAATATTTTTTATGTTTTATTTAAGAAATAAGTAGGTAGCTAACACAACTTACATCATCTCCGGACATTTCTACTCCTGATCCATTTTTTACCTCAATATTTTTAGACTTGGAAATGTCCTAGAATATAACAAATTATTAAAACAACAAGAAATGCACTTTTTATTTTTTTTTTGCTCATCTATAAAATAAATAATGTACCATCATGCATATCTACCATAAATATATAAGTTAAGGACGAGATACAATTATAATTGACTTAAACAACTTCATGAATACAGTCATACATTTGTTTTTTTTATGTATTTCTATATGTATTTTTTTAAATCATGGTTTGATGATTATAGTATTATTTTAGTATTGCTGCCTGTTTTATGTTATATAAATTTAAACTAAAAATATAAAACAATTATTGTATCTATTTTACTATCTTGAATATACACATACATTATAACATGAATAATATTGGTATGATAGTCAGATGTACCTAATACAATTTATCCACTTATCTATATTATATTATTCTCATAAACATAATAGTATAAACTCGCTTGTCATAGTTAATTACAAACATTATACAGGAAATATAATATCATTGCATGTAAGTATATTAAATCAGTCTTCAGATTTAAATGTTGTGAAATTAAAATGTGTTAGAATAAGTATCTAAAAATATGCAGTAATCAGCTCAACAAATATACTATTTTGTAAAATATATCTACATAGGCATTATTAGGTATTAAAACCTGATAATTTTATTAGTGTCCATATATATATATAATAATAACAATCAAACCTATGAAATAAAATAATTGAGTAGAAATTGAGGGGAAATATGTGTGAAAAATCATGCAGTAAAAATTCATTAGGATAAAGAAATACATAGGTGATAGGCCAAACAAATATAAGTTGAGCAATCGTTTACCTTGTCTTTTTTCAGTAGTATCCTATTTGGCATTTTCAATTCGTTCACAATGTCATAAACGTCCTGAAACACAGTAAAATTATATTTGCGTATATTTTAAGAAATTTGTTAACTTAAAACTCAAAACGTATTAAACTTTCCCACGAAACTCGGTACTTTTTCGTTTTTTTTTATTGTCAACACAATGAACTGCGTAACAGTTTGTTAAGTGGAGAAAGAAACCTTTCGGTTATCTGTCTAACAAACGTATACAACATCAGTTCATTTTTGATAGGAATATTATGCGATGTGCGTAGTGCGTACGCCGTACAGAGTAAATACTAAATTGCGTATTGGATTTGGATTCAACAATTTAAGATTAAGAATTAAGATACATTAGGGCTTGAATGTTGTATTTATATGATCAAAAATTGTGCTCATAAGTTTGTTGTCTGTTTGAGACATTCCGTTGAAGTACTGTTCTGTAGTGTTGTGGTTGTACTCTTGTCAAAGAATAATAAACTCATAAATAATATGATGAATGATAGTCAGATAATATTATAATTTACTATTATGCCTAAACTTGAGAGTTTTTGACGTTGTAAAAGCGTTTCAACAGTTGTTATGAAATAATTATTTTTTAATTTAATCACTTTAATAGACTGTAGTCTATCAACACAACATCACTGCGTAATGCGTACCTACCTATATTCCATGCTTTAAACATAATAGATGGGTACCGTCTACTGTAATATTAGCCATTTTATAATATAATCCATTTCTTATTAGGTGTTCTTATTATTCTCTCTTTATTCTATATTGTACAAAAACTGTCATATATTCTTTAAAATAAGTCATATTATTTCGGTGATTTAAATAATAATAAATATGTATTTTTATATTTTTACCCTAATCACTGAATGCAATTTAGATGAAATTTAAAATGTTATGAATTGTATCTATAATTCTTTACCCCAACCCCGAGTATTGTAAAATTGATTTGTACGCTATAATCGGTAATCTGAAAAAATCCCCAAATCAAATACTTACCTATATTTAATTGTACATCTTAAAATACTCATAACTCGCTTTAAAATTAAAATATATAATAAAAAACCTATTATATTATTACTTAGATAATAAATAATAATCTTACCTTTAAATTTTATGATAGGTCAATTTACTCAAAGTTTTAAACTAACGTTATCTACTGAGCGTAAAATGTTTCGTTTTTTTAAATAAGTATTTTTATTTTTTTATGTGTAAAATGACTTGAATATTTATTTATTATATTACTGTGTTTTTGTGGATACACCGTATATTATTTTACCTTTTCCCCTTCATGAAATTGACAATTTTATTTATAGATCGATGATCGATTTCGTATAAGAGTTGTTATACTTGTTATACTGTTTCCGATCAGACGTCAAAAATATATTTTAATAAATAAATATTAAATATGTAAATAAGTTTATTATTATTAAAAGTATCCAACTGATACTTTAATTTTACAGTAAAATCTAGACAAGTTTTTTACTTGGAGTCGTAAAAAATGATATCTTACTAAATATAAATAATTGTAGTGTTATTACTTATAAATTATAATCATAAAATTGATAATAGTAATATAATAGGTACTAAAAACTACTTTAGTTAAAAAATAATTTAATGTGTTTGGATTCAGATGCCAGGAATACAATTAATTTTAAAAATATTAACTCATTTAAAACATTTTAAACGTTATATTATTTAACTATTTAATAACACTGTTGTATTTGCCAAATTAAGATTCTACTTACTGTACTATTATTACTAAAGGGTACCTACCCGGTACCCCCTAAATAAATATTTACATAGCAATATCAATATAACATATAAATATATAATATAAATTATAATATGTCCCTATTTGTCAATATTATATACCTACCTAATAATTATCATTCAAATTTTATATTTTTTTACAGCTATATCCAATAGTTAGGTAAAGCTACGGACTAATATATACCTAGTATATAGATACGCCCCACTGGTCGGAAGTAGCTCTCTAATTGTAGCGACGCTACATTAGCACTCTACTTAAGGGGGAGAGATAAACGGAACCTAGGAAAAAAAAGCCCGTACCAACTAAATACATTTTCTTTTTTATTATGATTTACATAATAAATATAATCATAATATAATCATTACATTTATCAATGTACTTAACACTTCTTTAACATAATATCTATAACCATAAAATATATAATATTCTAAAATACTAGTTTAAAATTTTGTAAATTAATAAACTGTTAAAGTGTTAAAACATTAATGTTAACAATTGTTTTACATTAATCATTAAATTAATCATCATATTATTAGGTACCTATATGGCTATATGTATCTATAGTTTAATATTTATTATACTAGACAATATATTTATTTTATTAAAAGGTAACTATAAAAAAAATTACATCTAGTATAATATGACATTAAACAATAACTAATTATATCACAGTTAAAATATCATATAACATAAACCTTACCATAAATCAAAATATATTATATAATAAATAGTTCAATAACATATTATATATTTTGTATTTCTTATTAACAGCGCCAGATTGGGAAGAAATTACTTACCGGGCTGTCCGCCTAGCCGGCCCAAATCTCTGATTCGAAATTTCTTTTCCCAAATCTTTCGAATATTTAACGGCCCATCGGGTTTTGCCCGGTAGCCCGCCAGCTCAATCCGGACATACTTATAACTTATTAATTACTATAAAGTATAGCGGCAACCTGCATTTTACATTGTCAATAACTGTCATTTGTACATAATTAAAAAAAAATGTTTAAAGGTAAATAATTGTCATTTGTCAGTTGTAGGTATATAATTTAAAAAAAGGTGGGTAAGTGGGTGTCGCTCTGCTGTACAGTAGGTTACAAGTGGGTCACTGTATAATGGATGGTATTACATTTGAATTCAATGATATTAGGTATATCATTGTATAAGAAAAACGATTATGAGCGGAGACGGTATGTCCTTCTAGGTACAAGGCATATTATATACTTATCTATGCATAGAATAATTAAGAAAAAATTGAAAAAAAATATAATAAGTAAAAAAGTATAATCATTTTAAAAAAAATTGACCTATAATGAATTCCAAATTAATCATATCACAATATCCATCAGGCCCTATTTTTATGTGCACCACGACACACAATGTGCACTACGAATATACAAGTGTGCACTACGATTTGAACGTGTGTGCACTACGGTCTACAAAACAAAAATTGCCAAGTCAGGGATCGGCATGGTAACTTTCTTGATTTTGAATTTTTAGAAATTTGTTAACTGATTTAATCACACCCAAGCGGTATAACAATATGAATCCAGAAAAATGTCGGCGTGAACAGCCCCACAAAAAATCATTTTCATTTTCATTTAGTGAGATAGATCTCCGAAACCAGAGAGCGGATTTCGTTGATTTTGGTCTTGTTAGATTCACATTGGTTAGGAAAAGTGCAGTGAAGATTTGCAGAACTTTATCTTTAATAGTTAATTCACTACAGAACATTAAAAAAAATTAAAACAAATTTTATTGGGCGTTTTTTGATGTTTTTCATCTTTACAGCTTTGTAATGAATTAACGATTGGAGATAAAGTTCTGAAAATCTTCACTGCAATTCTCCTAACAAATGTGAATTTAACAAGACCCCAAACAACAAAATCCGTTCTCCAGTTTCGGAGATCTACCTCGCTAAATGAAAATCTAGAGAAAATAACTCTTTTTTTTTTTTTTATCTGTGAAAAATAAAATAATTTTTTAAAAAAAATTTAATTTCACATTTAGTGTCTACCTGATAATCCCTTTTTAATGAGTTATCAACCTACTTTCTAGCTAGGTATCATAGTTTAGGAGAAAAGTTAAAAAATAGAAATTTTGGGACTGTTCACGCCAATGTTTTTATGGATTCAAATTGGGTATACCGCTTGGGTGTGATATCAAATCTCTCTTATTAAGATTTTATATTAAAGCTAGCTAAATTACCCACCTATTCATCATTACTGAATTACATTTTTATTATTTTCCTATTTAACACAAATTCGTGAAGTTTTCAAAGTTCAGACTTTTTTCATTTCAATTACCATACTTACTTGATGATAAATCAAGAAAGTAATAGCTATGCATTGTTATGATTTTAATTATTAAAAAGTTAAGTTAAGGTTTTTATTATTATATTATGCTATTTAATTTTTATGATTTTTATTAAAAGATAAGTATTTTGTTGTTTTATTGAATTGCATTGTTAAATTATTATATACATATGGTATATAATACATATATATGTAATATTTATTATGTAATACATTCCTTTTGCTAAGATGGTAGCGAGAATAAAATGAAATGTGCAGTCCGAATTTTTACAAATAATAGGGCCTGATATCCATTAATACTTAAAACGCGTTATACACCAACAACAAACCCTGATATACTATCATAGATATATAGTAGTATACTTTAGAAGTTTCAAGTACCCACGAATAATATTATAGGTACAATCACAACAAAATAACTAAAATAGTTATTCTAGGTTTTTTATTATGTAATTGCGTCCAAATTTGAATTTAAAATGTCTGTAAAAAATAACTGTGTTCATATATTTTTTAGATTTTTTGGTTACAGTATGAACTATTTATGAGAACCTTTGTTTTAAATTTGTAATCCTTAGCTATAAAAATTGAACATTTTATAATTTATTAATTACAATGATTAATAATTTTCGATTAATTTTGATAAATTTTGTCAAAATTCGATCTTTAAATGCTTATAAAAAAAAATTGTGCCTATGTACTTTTAATAATTTTCAACTGATATTGTAACAATATATCAAGAGCCTTGTATTAAATTTTTACACTTTTTGGCCCAAGAGATAAAACTTTATTGATATTTATAGAATAAAAAACTAAAAAAATTGGAAACTGAAAATATCCGTAAACAGCTCAAACAGAGTCAAAATATTTTCAAAATTGTATGGTGTATAGGAAATGCTAATATAAATATTCAGTGAAATATTCATGTATATATTCGTTTTTGAATTACAACAAAATAAGGAAATCGCTACATGAGAAATCGAGTGAATATCCAATGTTGTAAAAATTTGAATTTCAAACGCTCATAAAAATTTAATTTGACTTTCATTTTTTTTTTTTGATAAAGGTAGATAATTTTATAAGGAATCTTGTATTACATTTTAAAACCTTAGATTTAAAAAGAAAAATTTTTACGAATTCCTAACTCTAAATAATTGGCTAATTTTCGTGATTTTTCCATAACAATATAGTATAGGAGCCTTGTATTAAATTTTCTGCAAACTTTTTTAACCAACAAATAAAATGTTATTGATATTTTTAGAAAAAAAATGAAAATGAAAATGGGCCTAAATAGAGTTCAAAATAAATCAATACATTTTGAAAATGCTAATATAAACATTCAGTCAAAATTGCATGTACCTACGCGCGGTCATTTGTTTAAGTGTTGCACCAAAAACCCAATTCGATTTTTTCGAAAACCGATTTTAGTGTAAAAATTCCCGATTTTCCTTAATTTTTATTTTGTTTTTCACGCCGCTTTTGAAATTTACTGAAATTTTTACTTTTGACCCCCCAAAGTACTAACTAGATTCACTTTCCTATCAGAAAAGCTACTGTTGAAGAAAATCCAAGCACTTTTACTGTCCTAAAACGTGATGACAGGCACAAAAAAAAATAAATAAATAAGAAAAAAACACACATCATCATTGTAAAATCAATACATTCATCGTTCCACTCAGAATCTAAAATTTAAAATAATTGAAAAAATGTAACTGTGTACAAATTTAAAATAATTTAGTGGCATTGCTTTCTATAAGGTTGTGGCTAACTGCCATTTTAAAATCTAATATACTTATATCATTATTTTTAATTTGCACACATACCTTTTTAGGCTGTTTTTTCAGTTAGTTGTTTTGTACTCTGTCTTCTACATTACTCAACGCCAATTTTGCTTGGTCTGCAGCAACTTCCATTTTCATTTTTTTTATTAAATACCAAATTCTTGGAGCTAGATACATATCGCGGGTTTTACATTCATTTATTATAATATTAAACATTTCCTCATATATGTAACTTGAGCTTATAAACAGCTGTAATAAACACTGATTTTTTTTTTGTACACGTTTCACATATAATTGTTTAAAAAAATCAGAAGCAAGGCCAAAGTGTCCATCTCTAAACCATGTATCCGACTCAGCTAGTAAGGACAATCCTATATCGGTGGCAAACATAATAATTAATAATCCTTTCACTGCAAGTCAAATGTCAATTACTTTTATTACCTACTGTAGTTCAGTCTATTTCAAATGTATATTAATTATATCTATACCTAGTTTAATAAATATTTGGTGTACTTACTATATTTTATTAAATATTATTATGATGTAAAAGTATATAAAAATTATATACTATACATAAATATATGGTTATAGAATATACCTATGTCCAAAAAAGGTTAGGTTACCTATATTATACAAATATTGAAAAATAAAATGTACGATATAATGAAAATGTGTTATGATTTAGTTAGTACGGGGCTTTTTTTTTTCCTATAGGTAGCTGGTAGGCCTCTTTTTACCATATTTTGATATTGGAGATTTTTTTTCCGAATATACCAATTCACGTATAGCGTCGCTACAGCTTACAATACACCTAAATAGGTACCTACCTAATGTAGCGATAATACTTTGGTGCACTATATGTCTATATCTAAACATTTTCGGTTAGCGTAGGGAAAATTTCCATTTTTTTGTCGCTACCTTTAGCCTATTTGGTGATAGTTAACATAGTATGAAAATATTATTATATTTATTTATATTATAATAATGGTTAGTCATGAGTATATTAATGAATTTTAGATTCTGAGTGGAAAAGGGTCAAAAGTGAAAAATGTCAGTACATTTCAAAAGCGGCGTGAAAAACAAAATAAAAATTAAGGAAAAACGGGAATTTTTACACTAAAATCGGTTTTCAAAAAATTCGATTTTGGTTTTTGGTGCAACACTTAAACAAATGACCGTAGGTATATGAAATTTTGACTGAATGTTTATATTAGCATTTTCAAAATGTTTTGATTTATTTTGAACTCTATTTAGGCCCATTTTCATTTTCCATTTTTTTTCTAAAAATATCAGTAACATTTTATTTGTTGGTTAAAAAAGTTTGCAGAAAATTTAATACAAGGCTCCTCTATACTATATTGTTACAATGGCATTTGAAATATATTAAAAATCCTTAGTCACAGTTTTTTTTTAGAAGCATTTTAAGTTCAAAAATTGACAAAATATGGAAAAATCACGAAAATTAGCAAATTATTTTGAGTTTAGAATTCGTAAAAATTTTTCTTATTAAATCTAAGGTTTTAAAATGTAATACAAGATTCCTTATAAGATTATCTACCTTTATCAAAAAAAAAAAAAATGAGTCAAATTAAATTTTTATGAGAGTTTGAAATACAAATTTTTACAACATTGGATATTCACTCGATTTCTCATGTAGCGATTTCCTTATTTTGTTGTAATTCAAAAACGAATATATACATGAAAATTTCACTGACTATATTTTATATTAGCATTTCCTATACAACATACAATTTTGAAAATATTTTGACCCTGTTTGAGCTGTTTACGGATATTTTCAGTTTCTAATTTTTTTAGTTTTTTATTCTATAAATATCAATAAAGTTTTATCTGTAGGGCCAAAAAGTGTAAAAATTTAATACAAGGCTCCTGATATATTGTTACAATATCAGTTGAAATATATTAAAAATACATAGGCACAATTTTTTTTTTTTAGCATTTAAAGATGGAATTTTGACAAAATTTATCAAATTTAAAATTGAATAATTATTTTGTAGTTAAAAATTTATAAAATGTTCAACTTTTATATCTAAGGATTGAAAATTTAAAACAAGATTCCACGTGAGTAGTTAATTCTGTTACCAAAAAATCTAAAAAATGCATACTCACAGTTTATTTTTATAGTCATTTTAAGTTCAAATTTGGATGAAATTACATAAAAAAAAGGTGGGTAAGTGGATGTCGCTCTGCTGTACAGTAGGTTACAAGTGGGTCACTGTATAATGGATGCTATTAAATTTGAATTCAATGATTCAATATCATTGTATAAGAAAAACGATTCTGAGCGAAGACGGTATATCAGTCCAGGTTTAAGACAAATTATATACATATCTATGGTATTAAAAAAAAAATTGACCTAAAATAAATTCCAAATTAATCATATCACAATATCCATTAGGTACTTATAACACGTTATACACCAACAACAAACCCTGATACTATCATATATATATAATAGTACACTTTAGAAGTTTCAAGTAGGTACCCACGAATAATATTATATAATCACAACAAAATAACTAGGTTTTTTAATATGTAATTTCGTCCAAATTTGAACATAAAATGACTATAAAAGTAAACTGTGATTGTATATTTTTTAGATTTTTCGGTAAGAGAATTAACTACTTACGTGGAATCTTGTTTTAAATTTTCAATCCTTAGCTATAAAAACTGAACATTTTATAATTTATTAATTACGATGATTAATAATTTTCGAGATTTTGAAAAATTCTATCAAAATTCGATGTTAAAATGCTTATAAAAAAAAATTGTGCCTATGTATTTTTAATATTTTTCAACTGATATTGTAACAATATATCAGGAGCCTTGTATTAAATTTTTACACTTTTTGGCCCAACAGATAAAACTTAATTGATATTTATAGAAAAAAAAAACTAAAAAAATTGAAAACTGAAAATGTCCGTAAACGGCTCAAAAAGTGTCAAAATATTTTCAAAATTGTAGGGTGTATAGGAAATGCTAATATAAACATTCAGTGAAATTTTCATGTATCTACAGTAATTCGTTTTTTAATTACAACAAAAAAAGGAAATTGCCACATGAGAAATCGAGTGAATATCCAATGTTGTAAAAATTTGAATTTCAAACGCTCATAAAAATTTAATTTGACTTTCCGGTAGAAATTTTTTTATTGATAAAGGTAGACAATCTTATGAGTAATCTTGTATTAGATTTTCAAATCTTAGATTTAAAAAGAAAAATTTTTACGAATTCTTAACTCAAAATAATTTGCTAATTTTCGTGATTTTTCCATATTTTGTCAATTTTTGAACTTTAAATGCTTATAAAAAAAAATTGTGACTAAGGATTTTTAATATTTTTCATCTGCCTTTGAAACAACATATTAGGAGCCTTCTATTAAATTTTCAAGCTTTCGCAACCAACAAATAAAATTTTATTGAAATTTTTAGAAAAAAAACTAAAAAAAAATGGAAAATGAAAATGTCCCTAAACAGTTCAAAATAAATCAAAATATTTTGAAAATGTTATCGTGTATAGAAAATGCAAATATAAACAACCAGTGAAAATTTCATGTATATACGTTCATTTGTTTTAGAGTTACACCAATAACCAAAATCGATTTTTTGGAAAATCAATTTTGCGTAAAAATTCCCGTTTTTCCTTAATTTTTATGTTGTTTTTCCCGGCGCTTGTGAAAACTACTGGGAAATTTAAATTTTGACCTCCCCAATGCACCAACGATATTCACTTTCCAATCGAACAAGATACTGAAGTCGAAAATCGAAGCATTATTTCGACTACTTATCGTGTACACAGATACAAAAAAAATAAAAAAATAAAAAAATAAAAAAACACACATCATTGTAAAATCAATACATTCATCGTTTCACTCAGAATCTAAAACTTGGAATAACTATTTTAGTTATTTCGTTGTAATTGTACCTATAATATTGTTTCTAAAGTACACTATTATATATCTATGATAGTATCACGGTTTGTTGTTGATGTATAACGCGTTATAAGTAGATACCTAATAGATATTGTGATATGATTAATTTGGAATTGATTATGGGTACCCTATTAAAGGTCAATTTTTTTTTTAATACCATAGATATGTATATAATATGTCTTAAATCTAGACTGACATACCGTCTCCGCTCAGAATCGTTTTTCTTATACAATGATATTATATCATTGAATTCAAATTGAATACCATCCATTATACAGTGACCCGCTTGTAACCTACAACTGTACAGCAGATTTTTATTTTATTTTAGTAACACAATATTATAGCGCGCACCTAGTATATGATCTATGAGCGCTCCGCAATTGTTTCATGTTTGTGATAAAATATTATCCCCGAGCCCCGACTATATTATTTTACATTATAGCTTCTATTCTCGGACCTCGGTTGTTATACGAGTGCCCGCACTTGATAATTATGATAACTTTAATAAAGCACATTTTTTATAGATAGTGAAGGGTGGAAAAAAAGTTTCTGAGAGGCAGTTATTGAAAAATACATAGGAGGGGCTGAAGCCCCCCCAAATTTTTTACTCTTATTGTGCCTATGAGTATATACTAAAATTACAACTACATCCGAGGGCCCCAGCAGGAATTTGTCAAGAGGAGGGCAAAATATTTTCCTTTTTACATTTTTTGTCTCACTATTCTATTAGTGATAAAGTATTTTTTGACATGTTTCTTTGATCCTTCATATAGACAGGGAATGTAAAAAAATATTTATGAATTATACGTAGATATAGTTAGTTAAAACTTAATCTTACAGCATTAATTTTAATTGTTATGTAATTTTAAATTAGCAAATACATTTTTTTAATAAATAAAATTTTAACTCTGATTTTATAATTTTAGGTAATTTATAAAATTAAATATTTCTAGCTTATTCAGTCATTGATACCACAAACTTCACAAGATATCCCACCATGATGTAGAAAGCATAATTTCAGCATAAGTTTCTGTAATTAAAAATAAAATAATAGAAATATATTATTCCTTAAACATGTTCCTGTCTATGTACTTAGATTTAAAAAATAATTTGAATGTAATACCATTTACTAAATATGTAAATCAATTTGTTGGTCCAAAAATTAATCTTTTTTTAAAATTATTGCATTGATTCTTGTATACTTTTTTAAAGATTTGATGATGTTTAAATACTAATATATAATAGATATTAGGCATCGATTGTTAAAGAAAAGATTAATCAAAAGAAATAACCATGTAATTTGAATGTTAGTAATAATAAGCATTTTATCAATAATATCGAGAATATTGTAACTTAATACAAGAACTGTAGAACAATATGATTTGTTATTTAAGAAAAATATAAAATTACAATTACTCATCATAATTATATATATATATTTGATAATAACTCTGTGACCCCACACTATACCGATTAACAATCAATTATATTTCAAATTTATTACAATAAAAAAAAACATTAGATCTTGTATATTTATATATTATGTATTTATTATATATAGGTCCAAATAAAAAAATATATATTTTATAATACAACACTAATTACAGTTCATTGTTTAAATATATATATAACATACATAAAGTTCAACATATACTTAATAATTAATTTTTATACACTATAAAGTATAAGATTTCCCAGATCCACGAGAATCAGAGAAAGCAACAGATCTATCTCCCTCTTTTTGTACTATATTAGAAGTAGGATAAGGCAAAGTTGCTTCAGATAAATTAAATCCATTACTTAATAATAATTCTGAAAATTGTTTAGTTATATTACTTGGATATTCAATTGCAACATCATTATTTTTTAAACGAAAACGAGGAATATTATTAACACTCAATATGTCTTGGGGATCTGTTTTTAACATTGATAAAAGTAATTGAGTACCATCACGTACATCAGCAGCACCTGAGATTAATCTTCTTCCACATATATTTCCTGTTTCTACAGCAATAACTGGTAAATGCAATGATGTCACTCGTTCTGTTTGATTTATTATATGATCTTTAAGATTTGAATCCAAAATATTATTCAAAATATAACCAGAATTAGTTAAAATATGGGATCCAAAAACAGAACCAAGACCACTAAGAAACAAATTAAAATACAAATCTGAATAAATATTTTATCAAATAATATCTTAATCTAAATCATATAACGTTATAATTGAAAAAAAAACTGAAAATTGTAATTTATTTTCCATTGTTTAATCTATATTAATGTTGCATTTTTATGTTAAATTGTGTAGTATTTGAGCTTGCTTCACCCACCACAAGCTATGCTTTTGGTGTGGCGTCATAAGCTCTATCTACTTTTAGTTTTTTTTTGTCTCTTCATGTTATTATATTATTTCGATAATAAACAGTATATCATTAATATAAGTAATAAGTATTATATACCTTATAATAGTTACATAAAGATCAAAAGCATCTGTAGTAGAAACTTGTAATCCTGAATTTTGATTCCAATTATCTCCTAAACCATTACAAATCATCATGAAATATATTAAATAATTAATACATTTTAAGCTTCCAAATTAAGTACTTTTAAAGCTATTCAATAATGATAGATCTTCAACATTTGTATTAGTATTATTGATTTTACTTAATACTTCCAGTAAAATTGGTCCTCCGGTACCATTATTTGAAGTTATAATGCAATAGTTCATAAAATTTTGTTTTAATACTGGTAAAATAAGCGGTTGGTAGCTAATTACATCATCTGGCTTTAAGGTAGACTCCAATTCTTTAGACATTTCTTTGTAAAATTCTTAAAAAAAAAAAATCATATTATATTTAAATTAAATATTTTTTTATAAATATGTTCATATAGTAGATACCACACTAATATAACTTTTGATTCACATTTCATAAAATTGTAAAAATATCACATATCATAACTATTTTACATTAGAACAATTACAGTACCAAGTTTTAAGTAACTTAAGTACCTTATTTGTCATTTATGATTTATTCGCGGGAACACATAAAATATACAAGTTCTACTAACATGATACAAAAGTAACAATATTATTAATGTACCGTCCTTTTTTTTTATAGCATACCAATGGGTCCATTTAAAGATATTGAGGTAAGAGTTTTTATAAGACCATTTGGTGCTTTAACTATTTGACCAGGTGATCTAGTTGATACTGTGGATAACCAATGTTTAAGGTTATCATCTTTCACTAACATAGTGGTATTCTGATGAGTTGCTTCAAGTAAACTTTTGGTAACAGTTATGCCCATCCTGAAAATAAATACAATAATTTGGTATAAATACATTTAGTAAATTGGGTCTTTCTTACTTTGCTAGGTTTATGGAAGGTTCAACTAGTGTCTTCCAAGGAAGAATTCCATATTTTACATTAGCATAAAACAATCCTGCTATAAAACCTGGTACTCCGATAATATTATGGGAACTATGTGTAGCTCTAAAATCAATTGTATTTCCTATACCAGTTCGATGATCATACACCACCATAACACCACTTCTAAAAAGATAATTAGATAATTTTAAAATAACTATAATATAGTATTTAAGTTATATATTATTTTACTTGCCCTCCTAATCCTGAAAGATGAGGGAGTACTACAGAGTTGCATAATGCAGCAGTAATTGCTGCATCAACTGCATTACCGCCCATTTTGAGCACGTCAATTCCGTGTTGAGAGCATTGATCATTATCACTTGCTACATTTCCATGAGGTACTAACTTTCAAGTTAATATGATTTTAATTAAATTTTTTACTACGTAAATTTTAAATTTATCATACCTGATGTGATCCATAATGAATGTGAATTAATAAAATAATTAATAATCCAATGCAAAATACCATACAAAAACCTACAATTAATTTAAGTAGAGCTTTTTCATTGTTATTTTTGGCATAAAGTGGTGTCTTTTCACAACCATCATGATCATAAACAGCTGAAATTATATAAAGTTCAAATATAAATAAGTACATTGATCAAATAATAATTAAACTAATTTTAAATAAAAAATAAAAATGATAGAACTAATTATTGCATTAAAAATGTTTAGTCACATTTTTTTCAAAGCAGTTAAAAGATATAGATACATATGTCATAGATATAATTCAAGAATTAAAAGTTATTAATAGGACCATATGCATTACTAGATCCAATTATGGGTAATAACTGGTTAATTCATAGTAAAAGATTGTTTTTAAAGTTTAGGTGAAGATAGAAAACTTACAAGCCAAACTTGCAACATTTAGGACTGATTTCACCAACACAATTAACGCTTAATCGGCTGATAACAGATATTTAACCGGTCGATTTAAACTCCGGTTAACTTTAATCTTAATTAACTGTGTTGGTGAAATTGGCCCTTAGTGGTTAAATATTACAATAGGTATATTATATCATATTCATATAATAATTAATAATAATGATAATATATTATATAATTAAAAATATAATAATCTGGTTTAAAATCAAAATTATTTTACATTTTTTAACAGCATGAATTTATTTTATAAATACTAAAAAGTATTCTATGTTTACAGACTATAAATTTTAACTTTTCAATTTCTTTGAAACAGCAATAAACCTTATTGTTATTACATAAATTAGGGATAAAAGCATTTTAGGTATTGATTCCAAACTAGTAGGTTTGGTATCTAAAACAATTTTTAAATTTTTTTTAATATTAGACTATCTAGAGTTTAGACTAAATTGTATGTGAGCTAAAAGAATCAAGTACTAAAAACATTTTCATATTCAATAGATACAGTTTCTAATGGTGTAACAGAGATAATTAAAGACAATAGACAAAATAAACCCATACATTGACTGGAAAATTTATCGATAGTGTCGTCATCCATCGTAGACTACTTTCTCGCATATCCGTCTTAATATAATTCCTCAAAACAACTATTAGATGGACAAATAATTGATTTAAATATTTAATAAAAAAATTGAATGAAATCGGTACATAAGTATATAATTTAAATATGATCACCAGACACCAAGCCACGTCTGATCTCCACAAAATACGATTTAGGTCTGGTTTTTCAGTAGTTATAGATATACTAATTAGTAGGCTTCTTCAACGATATAATTTTGAATATCGATATCGTTTTGATTGTGTGCGATATCGTATCGCGATATCGAAAAAAAAATTTTGATGTCGATATATCGATATATCGATATTCCGATATATCGATATCAAAATTTTTTTTCGATATCGCGTTATCTCTATTAATTATTTATTTTTCTGTTCTCCTGTGCTATTTTTAACACAAATAGTAAATACCCAATAGCCGGGGTATATCGATATATTTCGATTATCGAATATATCGATAATAATTTATCGATATATCGTATGATATATCGATAATCGTTTATCGATATATCGTACGATATATTAAGATTATCGATATCGAAATTTCCGAAAAAAAGTTCGCGATATCGATATCGTATCGAAATATCGATATCGTTGAAGAAGCCTACTAATTAGTAATTACTATATAGTATACGACATACATACGTCTTAGTCACGGTTATCTACACGTTATCGTGTAGATAACCGTGGTCTTAGTATACGACATACATCTATATAGATAACTGATAACTGACTGTTGGTCGTTGGATAAATTTATTTAGCAGATAAAATTTTGGTTAAGCCATGAGGCATGAATGCCATTATGCTTAAGAATTTTAATGTGCTATCACCATATCTTAGTTCATGCTATCACCTATACTCTATGTGCCAAGATCACGATTTAAGATATATCCATAGATAATATATTATAATGTATTATCTAATATCTATGTTATAGATATAAACTTTTTTGTTATCAGTTTTATTTTACAAACATCTGGAAATTCGATAGGCTAAATACATGACAAGATAAATATTCATCCATAGACATAAAATAATAAATCCATGAAATTGTCATGAATAAATCTATGTCTTGTCTATTGCCTATGTTAAACTCTATATTATATAACTCTATATTATATAGATTATAGATATTCTTTTATATCATGTCTATGGGTTAACCGGTTTAAAATTATCCCGCAAATTTTAAAATTATGGTCCTAAGTCCTAAAGTCCATACATCCCGGTGACATGGTTAATTTTTATTCACACCATTTTATCCTAGCAAATGTCTATCGTGTATTTGTATCGTGTACCCGAAATTCAAGAATCAAAGTTTATAAATATATTTTAATTCTAATCACGAATTAAGATATATCTTAATTCGTGATTCTCATTATAAATTATTAAATCTATTGTTATATCAAATTTGGTTATATTCGTGACTAAATAAACTTATCAAAGTTTAGAAGTAAGTTATCTGAGTTAGAGAAGTAGTTCAGTTGATTAAACATATACATCTATAATTCATTATAATATTTATAAAAATATTTGGAAATGTATTTGTATTCAGTCAGTATTGGATAGCAGCATTGATTGTAATTAATACTAGTATTTATAATCAATCAATAATCATAATAGGCAAAAAAAATTATTTCATATTAATACTATTATACTATAATTATATTAATACAATATTATTATATCATTAAATGGTTATCTTTAGAAAAATAGAAAGAAACGTCTGCATAAAAAATGTATCTGGTGGGGGGGGAATGCCCATTTACCATCCTGTCCATGGTCTTATATAATCCTATATAAATATAAGAATATTCTACTATTCTAGTCAGTAATATAATGCTCTATACTTCAAACATATGATAGAATTAACAAATTTCAAATTTGGACTGTGGGACACCACATCCATGATCCATCACAATATATTATTTATTATTCATATTTTATGGTTTTTGTTAGTTGGTTCAATGCAACATAAATTTTATAAATTACTAATTTTATTAGATCATTTTTGTTGATTTAGGAATGAAAAAAATTTGTCAAGTATTTAAATTTAAAGTAGTAGAAAAACTTTTATATATACAATCGTTCTTAAAAATAGTTTACAATAATTAAAATACAGTTATAAAACCAATAACATTTATTTAATAGTTTCATTGTATCGCTTATAAGAATGGAATAAAAATAAACACACGTCTAATCTCATAATGTTTAGCTGACACTTGCGCAACAGCCTGTTTATTGAGTCCAGCAATATTCGTTCACTCGGTGAAAATAAATTGTCCATAGCTTCTTCGAAAAAATCCTTGTCGGCTTCTTGTTTATCTTGTAATCCTTGAACCATACCATCAAATCGAGCTTTATTTTTTAGTAATCTCTTATTATCTTCACAAGTCTTAAACTTCCACATCATGCAGTTCCCAATCATTTTTAATATTTCTTCTGTTAATTCTTGATGTAGTTGACGTTCATTTAAATGGTACAAATAAAAAGATTTCCCATCATTTCGACCTAAACGAGTATTTGGTTTTTTTAATTCTTGAACTTGGAGGTAATTATTCATAAATAGTTCAGATGTTAATGTTTTTGTTTCACGGTCTGGTATTAAAGCAGTTTGTTGGAGACGTTCTAGTTCAAGAAGTTTGTTGCTCCTAGTCGCTCTGAATAACCTTGCAGAACTTTCACCAAACTTATAGCTTACTACTTGGTCCATTATTGAATCATTTAAACAATTTATAATCTGTTTAAAATTAACAGTTATGTTACACATTGTACCATAAGATTTACATAAAAATTTAGTAGGGTCTTCTTCTATCATTGTTATATATTCTAATAAATAATTATGACCAACAGATAAATTATTTCTAATTAATTGTAATGATATAGGGTTTGAAACTGGTGCGCTACTGTCAGCACATTGACTTAATATTGTAGACATTACTTCACCTACAATTGTATCATCAAATGTTCTTACCACAGCATCTATGATGATTTTATTTCTCATGTCTTGATGAAACTTATTAAAATTGAGAGTAAACAAAATTTTTTTCTCATCTTTTTGATTTTTTGTTGGTGGTGTAAATATTTTATTTTGTTTAACTTCAGTCCAAACAACATATGTAGGTGTTCTTATAAAATATTCATTTCTTATTAATTCAATAGCTTTTTCCCAATAATTATTGTACAGATCATCGGTTTTATTTTGTAATTTAATACATTCGCTAACAATTTTTGATAATGAAGCTCGACCAAGACAAAGTAAAGTTTCAACAAGTTCCTCGTATTGATTACCAAATTTTCTCTTAATAATTGATAAATATTTTGGGTACCTTAAAATCATTAGAATATTTTCCATATTCAGTTTGTATTCTATTTGTACTGAGTGGACATTACAAATTGCCGATACAAAATTGAATTGCAATAAAACAATTATCGTTTCCTGTATCAAGTGCCGGGGATATTTTCCATCCAACATGGTACTCAAAGTCATCAGGGATTTCTGACCCCATTGTAAAGGTTTTGCAATTTCGGAAACGTCTTGACCAAAATAATCACGCAAAATAGATGTACAAATTCGACAATAGTCGGATGACATGTCAATATTAATTCAAAATACTTTGAGATAAACTACAGACGAGAAACTACCACGGTAATTCAGTACCACGATCTATGACTATGAATTAACTAATCTTTAATCTATGATTATGATACATTCAACATTGATACGATAGGATCTTACACTAGTATCACAGAACAAAGTTGTGTTCTGTGCTAGTATCACCAGTGGATACACCGTGATAAATGATAATACGACCATAATCATAGATAATAGGCGATACCACGGCTGTTAACGATAAATTAACAGAAAATTAACCGCCATAACCTAAAAAATAATTGTATAATGTTTTGCCGTATTTATTTTTTGTTGTTTTTCATATTGTGAATTATGGTAATATAATAACATATTATTATGTGCTTTAAACTTAATATGAAATTAATATTAACTATTCTGTATTTCAGTCGTCTGTTTGTTCTGTTTGATTAAATAATTGTTGAAACTGCTGGAATTTATTATTACAACTGCCTTAAGCATGGAGAGTGAGTAAAATTGAACTCATTTAAAATAATTTTATGCCGGAACTTATATATTTGTATTAAATGTTATGTTTCTAATTTATCTAGCTTGCCATTTTGTTTTATTTCCATTAACTATGTATATAATATAATTTATTTAATTTTAATTAGCTGAATTGTTACAAAGTTCGTGGTCACCATATACAGAGCTGCTACCTGTTTTGGAGAACATTTTTACAAATGAAAGACCGAATGTAGCATTTTTAAAACGCATTTTACGTGCTGCTAAACCACATTTTTTGAATGTATTTAAGAACCCAGTAAGTTGTTATTTAATGTTTTTAATCGTACATTTTTATATTAAAACCAATAATTTTAGCCAAAAAATGTTAAAAGTCGAGAACAAATAATGAAAGTTTTGGCAGATGGAAAACCAATTCAGAAATTTGAGATGTTGGCATTACCAAAAGATATGGCCGAAGAAGTGCTTATTCTCTCAGATATGTATGATTTAGATGAACTCATGTCTTTGGAACTTTTAAATACTGGTAACTGAATATTTGTCTTTACACTTATTTCACAGATTTTAAATAGAGTAACATATAAGATTTATTTGAAACTATAAATTAATATGGTGCTTTTAATAATGGATTATTTTTCAATCAATTTGTTAATTTATTTATTTTCTGAAAATTATATATTATATTATTTAAAGGAATTTGATCAATAAAAATGTTTTTTTAAAAATAAAAATAGCTCGATACCAAAATCCAAAATATCCAGAACTCTGCCGAGGTTTAGTAGCAGTATTGTTGTATTATAATGCACATCGTATGCTTGCATCTTCATTAAGACTTCTCATTGAAGGAAGCACAGGTCGAACTTGGATGCCACGTGTAGATCCTGCATGTGCACAACATCTTGGCCAATTTGTTGATCAACTAATGAATGATGGATTATTTATTAATATTTTAAGTAATTATATTTCTTAATTTTAATTTTATCTGTATTCTCACTTAAAATTTTTATTTAGTTGTTTTGGAGAACAAAGATTTGACTAAAGAAATCGAATTGCTTCAAAAAAATAAAGCAATTGGTGGTCCAAAACATCACCAACTTGTTGTGAGCTTATTTACTGATATTCGTACAATGTTAGCAGAATGTGTATTTTATTATTCTATTCAATTTGGATTATCAAAACAACAATTAATTAGGTAAGTTATAACGTTTTAATTTTCAATTTTCAATTGAATACTATCATTTACTTTTAAAGTGTTATTATTTATCCTTCATCATTTTATTTAGTTTATTACAACATTTGCAAAAGATAAAACCAGATGTAGAATCGCATGGAGTGGTTAGCAAAGTACCTTTATTAATGGTGACTTCATTTTTATATGCTATTGATTTGGATTGTATGAATAATACTCAAGAAATTAGTGGTGGTAATTCGACAAATAATAAAATATACCTATTTGTTGTATTTATTATTTAAAAAAACAAATTTTTAGATACTAAGGAACAATTTTTAACTTCGGCATATACTGAACTTACTACACACGATTGGGAATGGCCAGAACTGAAAAGTATTGCTACTTTTGGATTAGCTGTAGCATTCTCAAAATTACGTTCTTCACAACATGTATTTCAGGATAAAAATTTATTCAAAATTGATGAAACATTAATTAGCAATGCTATGGATACTAAAGTATTTAGATTTTTGAACCAAAATGTTGCTCCTTCAGAATTTCTTCATTATGTGGTACGTATTATAGGTTTTTGTATATTGTGCAGTTTAAATAAAAAAAATTAATTTTGAGTACTGAAAAGTAATTAAAAATGATATGACTGTTTCTAGATAATAATAACATAATACATTTGTATTAATTAAAAACAATATCAGTATACACATTACATAATATCTCCAATAACCATATTAGTGTTAAGCTTATTTAATTGAATAAATCATGAATCATCATAATAAATTGTCTCAAATACTGATACACTGTACCACATTATTTAGTTTTAAACACAATTTTTATTTTAGGTATTCATGATAAAAAAATTTCATCAATTGATCACTGAATTTATTGTTATGATGCCACATACCGTCAAAGAAATAAGAAACAAATCAGATGAAATAGCACATACAATTTTAATTTATTACCAAGTAATTTATACTAACAATGTTTTAAATGATCTAATTTTATTTAATCAATTTAATTTTTAGGAAGGATTAGAACCTCCAACAAGTGAAGAAAATCATTTTGAACAATTGTTAATGTTGATGGCAGCATTGTATGCAAAAGATCCATTAGAATTGAATTTAAATTTGGATTATTGGCCACCATCTCGTGAACAATTAAAAACAATCAAGATGTCATCTTTTTTAACGACTCAAAAATTTCAAGCTTCATTATATAGATTTATCTGTCAAACTGGTGACATGTTGCCTCACATGTTATTTGTACCATACTTAAATATGTTAAGCTCATTAGCAACATCTGAAACTGGGGCTGAAAATGTGTTTAATCACTTTCATTCTAATGCAACTAATTCAAATCTTACTTGGGATCACTTTTTCAAACTTTTTGAGATATTATACAAATTTAAAGACAAGAAAATATTCCTCCAACGACACTGGTACAAAAGAGGACATCAAAAAGGTATCACTGCT
Organism: Macrosiphum euphorbiae; assembly: GCA_949089665.1. Classification (NCBI taxonomy): domain Eukaryota; kingdom Metazoa; phylum Arthropoda; class Insecta; order Hemiptera; family Aphididae; genus Macrosiphum; species Macrosiphum euphorbiae. The sequence goes on along the minus strand of CARXXK010000001.1, from coordinate 173,817,601 downwards.
CTTGAAATACAAGGACTTCAAGCTGTATTAAAATTAATCAGAATTGTAGCAGGTTTGTTCCATTATTTCTATTAAAATTTATATTCATAAGCGAACTATATTTTTGTTTCGTCTACACCAAAATTTAATTTGTACTGCTGGTCAAAGTAATGAATAATTACTTTTTTCACTCGGCAAAAAATTAATTTGTCACTATTAATAGATGTAAACGTAATTATACGTTTTGGCTACTTTAACAAATATTTATGGAAGTTTAGTTACTTCCGTGCTGTTCTATGTAACAGTTTGGCTAATCTAGATATTGAGAACTGTAAAAACAGTTCATTATGGATTATCATAATATCGGTGGGACTGGCAGAGGCGTGACAAAAGGAGTTGTGTGATTTATCGTCATAAGGCAAAGCCTCTGTCTCAAACCACTTCCCGTCTTTTTCTTGTGTAGCACACAATATTAGATAGCTTTACATCTATTTTATATTATTACTAGTATTGATGTTATATTTTAGAACCAAAGCGGTCTAAGTCAAAAGTAACTTTTGTGGACCGTTCCGAATGGGAGACACTTCCAGTTTTATTGGGTCTTGTATCATGTCCAGTGAGAATTTCTCTCAAGGCAGATTTAATTTTGACACTTTCTACATTAGTTAAACCTCCACCATCAATAATATCAATCAATTTTTGGCAAACTCTTGAAGCATCTCAAATAATTGTAACTGTACCAACTATAAGCAGCTATCAAAGTCGTGGTATAATGGTAAATACAATCTTAAATAAAAATATTTTAGTTTATGTAATTTACTTTATTTTTTTTTATTATATCTTTTTATTTTAGGCAGAGTTAGATGATCTAGAACCTCGCAATGAAGAATATCCATTGACAATTGCTTTATTGAAATTATTGTCTACTCTTACAGAACAGCCAGTACCAAACCTTTTGGGTTCAAATAACCGAACACCCGGTTTTGATCCATATTTAAATTTTGTTATAAATAATATTTTTTTGAAATGTCTCTCTAGAGGTTATAAAAAACAAAATGAAAAAGTAAATGAAATTAATTTTTTAAATTTTTTAACATATTTCAATTAATCTTATCATTTTCAAGTGGGAAGTAAGTGGCATATGCCTGGAACTCGTATTAAAGTTTTTGAACCAATATGAACCTCAGCAAACAGATTTTGTGGGTAGTAGTGTTTTTCTACCCGATAATACTACTATTAATATCAACCCACCACCTGGCTTTCATATCATGACATACTTGTGCACAAATTCAGACTTTTTAAGAACAGTAAGATTTTTCTATAGTATAAATTATATAAATATTTCTCTACTACCTAAATGATAAACACATTTTTAGATTTTAAATATAATGCATACGGGCTGTCAAATGTTTGATCTCTATACCTCATTTAGTGGTAAAGAAGCAATGGAAAAAACCACATTAGTTGTACTACGTCTTTTAGAACAGGCTTTACATTTACAGCAAATATTTTTAAATGCATCTATTTCTTCTGGGTCACCTCTTATATATACTGGATTGCATAAAACTCTTGTTAGTATTAATGTAGCAACGAATGAACCAGATTATATAATCGATTTGTCCAAGTTAGTATAAACATTATAGTTTAAGTTTTTTTATTTGTAAATTATGCATAACTTTTTGTTTGAAGGTTTGTAACTTATACTCATTTACCAGAGCATGCATATCATGCTATTCGAATACTGATGACAATAACTTCTTATCCGATACCTCAGTCTCATATGGTATCATATTTTACTTCCAATCCTAAACTTACAATTGGTATTAGACATGGATTTGTGGAATGTCTAGAAGAAGAAGAATCAACAAAGGTATTATACTTTATAGTATATAGTATCTAATGTATATATATTTATTTTACTTATAGACATCAGGACATGAAACAAGTAATAATGATCTAGCATAGTTTACTTTATTATGGAACAATGTCAACATTATAATTCTAGGTGTTACTATTAAGTGGATTTCAGCTGTCTCAGTGAGATCTGAGTCCTAAATGTTGTTAACTCTCGAGTTGACTAGATCCCAAGATCATACTAAGGAATTAATAATAGTATATCGGGCATAGGTGCAGAGGGTACAACTCCACCTTTTGATTTGAAATAATGCTTTATTCAAACTGAGGAACCACTCTGCTGTATAGTAGGGTTTGAGTGTACCTTATCAAAGTAGGTTCACTGTAACAGTGTCGGCCTGGCACACCATAGGGCCATGGATCAGTTTTTTTTTAAAGGGTCGCATAATGAAATACAAAATTTACTTGACATTTTGGTGAAAAAATGCACACTACCTTTTTTCCTTTATATATACATTTATTCAAATTCTGATTTTTAAAATGTTTAAGTATACCTAAAGAGTAAAACCCATATTTTAAAATTCCTAAATTTTTCAGTCCTGTGGCAATACAAACTTCTATGTTTTAAATGAGAATCTCTTTTTTTACTGCAAATTATTTAGCAGAATGAATATGCTATTCTTATAAATTTAGATGTATCTTAATCAAATTTCTAATAAGTAGTTACTGAATTATTAAAATGTTTATACCAAGGATAATAATCCTTATATATGGTTTTACAATAAAAACTAAAAGTAATATACTAATATTGGATGTAATACCTTATTCACTATTCAGTATACTTAGACAAGGATCTAACCCACCAATCAGAACCAGGTGACAATATAAACAACTAAAAACTAAAAACCAACAAAATTGCTTTTATTGAATAACAGAAAATAGATAATATACAACATGGATTAATGAATGACGATGTAGTATAATATCATCAGTAAAATTAGTTTATTGTTTACAATTAAAAATATTACTATCATTTTATTTTTGTCTAGGGGGTGATATGACTTAGATGTAATTGTTAGAAATTATTTACCTTGATAGATCAATGGTAATTAATAATTACAAATATTTTCAAATCATGTAAGCCTCCAAATCTACTTAACCAATTTCCATATACATACTATCCTTAGCACACAAAGTTGTATAATTCAAATACTAGTAGTTGAAAATTTTATTTTGATGCATAAAATTATAAAAAAAAAATATATCTGCTGGATAATTAAAAGTAAGAAAAGGGGATTCCTATTTGAAAAACAGAAGTTTGTTTTGTAACAACATCATCCTTAAATGGTATAAAAGATCTGAAGTATTCAAAAATCTTCAAGTGTATTTAAAAATTCCTAAAATCAGTATTTGAATATAGTATGTATAATTAAAACAAAAAATAGAGTGAGCATGCTTAAAAAATCAATCTGTATAATATTAACGCGAAGCCTGACTAGGGGAATCGTTCATTTAATAAACTATGAAGTTATTGAAATATTTTAAATTGCAAAATGATAAACAATAATTATTAATTACGATAGGCGCAAATAGGGGCTTAACTAGCACCTCCTAATAATTTATGTTTATGTATCAAAACTTCTCCTTACAAAAAAAAAAAAAAAACCAAAACAGTTTATCATCAGACATGAGGGTATCAGAGTATAATGAATGAAACAATGAACTCTACAATTGTCATTTTATCGAATTCAAATCTATTTAGTACATTAATCATTATTTCCCAATGTTTCTACTAAACCCAATCGCTGTGGTCGGTTATATTATTATCAGTTATCACGTTCAGCAGCGAATCAGCATTACGACAATATAGTATATTAATATTTACTAATATAAACATTTCCGTGTCCACATCTAATTTAGACAAAAACCTAATTGCGATATACGAATCATTTGTCAGTTGGTGTTCACTTATGAGTTCCAAGTTTCCGACAGCCTGTGTGATTGTGTATGCCGTATGATATTATACAAAGTGTAACAGATAGAACTGACTTTTGGAATAACTTTTTTTAAAATCAATATTTATAATGGTTTTTTATATCCAATTTATGGTCACTTGCGCTACACATATTATATTATGCAAAAAATTATTTTTATTTTTAACATTGAAAATAAAAAATAAAAAATTTGATTCAAATTTGTTTGGATATATTCAAAATAGCCAATTTGTGAATCTGATTGTAAGAACAATTTTGATAGTAAAAACATTTATCAAATAGTTTATTTTTTAGAATTTTTGAAATATCAAATTTTAATCAATTTTTTGATTAAATGAATTTAGAACGGATACGTAAGTTATAATGACTTTTTCAAAATATTTTTTTTACTAGTATATTAATTCTTAAATTATTTACTAATCATATAATTTTATCAATTTTTGTCATACGTTTAAGTAGCGTCATTTTTTTTTGTCGTTAAGTCTTTCTGTTACACCTTGGATACTAATATTTATTTGTCATATTTTTTGAATAAAATATAAAAAAATTGTTTTCAATTTTTAATAAATTAAAATTGACTATTGCATTAATTTTTATAAAGTGTACCTAATACACTATAAGTATTCAATTGTTAAATTATCAAAACATTTTGGCTCCAAAAGTCATAAATGCCTCATAGTTATAATTAATACCAGGCCGACACTGGTAACAGATTTGTTAAATTTGAATTCAATGATAAATCATCGTATAAATAAAATTGGAGACACTGTCGACTTCTATTTCTAAGGATATTGTAATTATCTTTTGATGAAAACCCCAATTATATATATATTAAATTATAATATTATACTATTATTATTAAGGGGACGTTACAGTGACATTTGTGTCTCCGTCTTACAAGTGCGTAACATAGCAAATTTTACGCTCAGCAAAACATGTTTATCACCCGTTAGTTTAAAAATTAGAGCGAATTGACCTCTTATAAAATGTAAAGGTAAGATTATTATCTAGACAATGACATAGGCTCTTATATTTTAATTTTAAAGCGAGTTATGAGTATTTTAAGATGTACAAACAGTTTACAATTTTAAAATACACATAACTCGCTTTAAAATTAAATTATAATAAAAACCTATTTCATTGTCTAGATAATAATCTTGCCTTTAAATTTTATATGAGGTAAATTCGCTCCAATTTTTAAACTATCGGGAGATAAACGTGTTTTGCTAAGCGTAAAATGTGCTATGTTACGCACTTATAAGACAGAGAAAACAAATGTAACTTATAAGTCATTATTTAGAATGGTGTAATTACTAATTAGTTTGTGGTGTGTAGCTTATAAGTCTAAATATTTCAAAAATTTCATTGTTCATAAAAAAATAATAATAAACAAGAATTCATATGATAATAATTAAGTTTTGAGACACACCTATAAGTTGAAATAATTCGGAAACAAATTATCTGGAGTTAACTATGCTCATGAGTCGTATTTAAAGATATATCCGTATGTTGTTTAATGTGTCGTAAGCTTATCTGGCAGGATATAATTCAATTTTTTTTTTTTATATAATATGATTTATTTATCTAAATATATTTTGGTATTAAAATAATCATTAAACATGTATTGTATTTTAGTTTAAAATGTTATAAGTGACTTAATATAATAAGTTTTTTCTAATTTTTAGTTTTTAGAAGAATCAAATGATATGTCTACTATAAAAAAATGTAAAGAGTCCATTTTAAAACTCTTGTTGCAATGTTTAAATTCTTCGCCTCCAAATTTGGCACATTATTTACTTGGTTTTAATTTGGATAATGTACAAAAGACTTGTTTTGAAAATGCTGGTATGTTTAAATATCAATGATTTGGACATTTTTGATAATGATTTAATGTCAATTGTATGCTTACTTATTAGGTGTTGGAGGAAATCCTAGAAACTGTTTGCACTCAATTATTGATATATTAGATGATTCACTGAAAAGTCGTAAGAATGGAGCTGTTAGTAAAAATCATTCAAAATTGTTGGAGTTATGTTATCAGTTGATATATGTATTAGTTTCAAGTAATCGAACATCTAGACCAGTTTTGGTTTATTTAAAATCACGTAGTGACTTTATCTTACGTCATGCTTCTGCATTGCCATTTTACACAGAAAGTTCTAGCAAAAAAGTAAACTGTACGTTGTATTAAAAATTATTTTTATAATATAATCATTTTTTTATTTATTATTAACTATTAACTAATTAATAGGTAGTGATTTAATACAAATGAATTGGTTGTTACGTATAATTGCTGTTGAGATAAAAATGCATGTGCATCAAAATTTGCTGATGACATTGACAAAGCTAGTATTATTGTTCATAGGAACTACTGAGAAAAAGAACAAGTAAGCAACATTTAAATCTTTATATTTCTTTATAAAATCTAGAATAAAAATATAATGAAACATTTTAAAGTGTTCCTGGATCAGAATTATTGCAATCCCAATCATCCAGCAATTTATTTGATCATTCAACATTAACTAGAGACCATGGTAATAAAGTTTAAATGATAATTTAGCTAAATATATTAATTTATTCTAATTTGTTTAAATAGATCAAGATGATGGTAAAGATGATGGTAAAAAGTTACTGAGCTTGTTAGAAATTGTGGACCTCGAATTTGAAACAACTTTTGATGATATGCCCGAACTAAAATATCTTGAATCAAAACTTATTAATCAGGTAATTTATATTATTATATATTTAATATTTTTTTTATATTAACTGAGTAATTCTAATTCTTTTTCAGTTATTGAGTAAGTGTGAAATTGCTGGTAAAGTTCCATTAATAGATGTTAAGCAGTTGCATTCAATACTGATGAATGAATTAAAATCAATTGATAGTTCATCAACTGTTAGAGCTAGTTTGCTCCAAGAAATTCAAGTGAGTAACATTTATTTTAACTTGTTTGTATTTAACAAATAATTATTTAAACATATATAATATTTTAGGAGTTATTAGCGTATGCTGTAAGAATTAATGATAAGCGCCTTCAAGTTAGTTGTATGGTAAAATATTTTGATGCCTGGCATCAATTGACTGCTGTTATATTCAGTATGGCTAACTTGCCATCTATGGAATTCCAACAACGTTTCACATTTGTAATTGATCTTTTGGTATCGCTACAAAGCAAGGTAAATAACTTATAATAATAATCAATCGTTTCGATAAATTTTAATAAGTTTTTCACTGGCATTAATATCTTTATTTATAAGACCATATATCAGACCTAACCTAACCTGATGGCAGGTGATGTACTATGTACATGGTAATTGTTCAATCTTAATTTTTTTACTGTCAGAAAAAAAGTACAGTAGAACTCCGATTATCCGGACTAATTAATGTCAAGGGTGGTCCGGATAAGCAAATATCCGGCTGATTGACATATGAAATTTTTAAAGTTATATAGCTACATTGTTATACGACAATTTACTCATTATAACAATTGACAGACTAAACTGTACGACAATTAGACAACAACTGACCATTGGCGCAACTAGGGGGTTCAAAATAGCCAATTTATAAATCTGACTATAAGAATAATTTAAATGGTAAAAACATTTATCTAAGTCAAGTAATACTTTTTAGAATATTTTTTTCACAATTTTTGTCATACGTTTAAGTACCTTAATTTTTTTTTATGTCAGATCTTCCTGTTATAGCCTGTATATAGGTAGAGTGGGTTTGGGGGTTTAGGAATTCGTTATAATTTGTGCACCCTCAAAAAGTGCCTATGCAACTGACTAACTAAAAATAATACCTATGTATATATTAAAAATAATATGTTCATACCTATTCTTTATCTAATCTAAAAACGATTATGAGACGCATGTGTGAATAACGGCTCTTGCGTGAGGAGCTTACGATTTACGAGTTATTAAAAGACCAACCTTTTTTTTTCGTCCGTTTGATTGGCATTCGAATAATCGGAGTTCTACTGTACTTATCTTGGGAGAGATATCAAGAATAAAATGAAAAAAAATATGCATGGTTCAGGTTTTGAAACCCGTGCTGACTGTAGGACTCGAACATGAGCCGCCGTTAATCATATTTTAAAAACCCTACTTTATCCCATCGGTTAGCAGTGGCAGGGTGTATGGTTGAGCAGGACAACGCAGGTGTTAGAGCCTTGTCAATAGTCAATACACATGTATTGCCACATTTAAAACATGTATGCTCATTTTGAAATTAATGTTGATTATAGCACTAAAATAATCTTATGAGTTATGATAGAAAAATGTAGATCTACGTTACTGACATATAAAATCAGTTTGATATACCTAGTACCTACCTAGTGATTCTGTATGTGTTGACTTTTTATGCCTTGACAATTGATCTAGGTATAAGGAATAAAAATCAAAAATATTGCTATAAGAAGTTGAATATCTATTATCTTTTAATTAATTTGTGAATAATTTTATTTTGGATATTTTTCATATTTTTAAGTTCTACATAAGTATAATAATAATAATAATAACTATTTAACTAATAATGATTAAACAGATATCAGTTAATATTACAATACTGGTTTACCCACTAAAGCCTAAGGCTGTTGTGTGAGTAGGAGTTCATAATAAAAAGTACAATATTTTTAAAATATTATTTATATCTAAGTCTATTCTGTATTATTATTTTAGGTGATTCGTTATCCACAAATGTCAGATTTATCTACGCTTATCACAAATTCCCAATTACTCTTGTTGATAAATTTGAAAAATACTATTGACCAACATTTGGAGCTTTGCGTTGTGAATCCTGACCTTAATTTAGGGTCATTTGTTACTGGACAGTCTAGTGTTTATTCTAGCATGCTTCAAAATATACTTAAATGTATTCAACAATCAGGTATATAACATTTATTTAATAAAATATTAATAATATGCTATTATTAATTATAATTATTTAGGTTCTCAAAAATTACGAGCAAGCTTATATTCATCGTTAATAGCATTGATTAATCTTTTGGCCACTAACAGTCGGACACTAACTAATGGAAACTTCAAACAGAAAAGTATCATATTTACTTCTACAGATAAACAGATTCTTGATTCTGAGTCCATTAAGTTCATTAAGTCTTTAAATTTTGACCAATATTTAAGTGAAAGAATCTTGGAAGTAATTTGTGTTGACTTAACATCTGGTCATGATATATGCAAAGTATTTATAATTTTATGTACATTTGATAGTAAATTGTAGGTTTCTTCAACTATATATATTTGAATATCAATATTCGATATTGAAAAAAAAATTTAAGTATCAATATTTCAAATTATCGATAACTAGAAAAAATTGTTTTTAAAATATATTATACAAGTATCTTGGCGTTAAAATCAGTTGGTTTCTGGTAACCCAAATACCCAATGGCTGGTGGTCATTAATTAAAAATTATAAATTAATTTTGTTTACAATGTATTCAATGTTGTAAGATATTATTTCAAGTATCAATATCTAAATTTTCAAAAATAAATTTGCAATATCAAATCTAAATATTGATATTGTTGAAGAAGCCTAGTAAATTGTAATAGTAAATTTAAAGAATAATTTATGTTTTAATTGTTTTAGGTACTATCATATACATTATGTGAACTTTTAATAGATATCAATCCTAAACTTATAAGTTATATATCTAATCAAGGTTATCTTAAATGCATTATATCTAGCCTTTTAGAATCGGATTCAGAACTCAAAGATTTGATTTCAGCAAAAAATAAAACCCTAAAACCCATTTATGTATATGAAAATAAAATGGTAAATTTATATTTAATAATTTTTGAACTTCATTTTTTAATAATATTTAATACTTTAGAGTCTTTTGAATAAAATTGCAACTTATACAACTGGTGCTGATGCATTACTTAATCATCAAGCCATAGCATGCTTGTCATCAATGAAGGCAATTGATGCTCATCCAAATTTTGAAACAAGGTAATTAAATAAAATTATCATAATGTAATTGAATATAGGTAATAGATATATTGAATACTAATAAAGTGGTCACTTACTTTTTAAAGTATTTATTTAGAAACTTAAATTGTATTTGTTTAAAAAGTAAACATTGATTTATGTAAATCATTAATTTAAACTAAAATATAGAATTACAATTATTTATACTCTTTCTTATTTAATATTTAATTTTAATTATAAAATAAATTTTTAAATATTGTTAACATTTTCTTTATACATTTATATTATTTTGCATCTGTTTAATAGTTTCAAACGTTCTATGAAAGAATTTATGCCAGATGAAGGTGATCGATATATGATGATATGTTCACCAGCAATGTGTTTATGTCAAACAGTTATAAGTACACTAGGAAATCAAAATATGACTTCTATTCTCCAAGTAATGTTTTAATTGTAAATATAAAAATATAATTTTAATTTAAACTATCTTTTAGGTTGTCTATTATTTGATTAGTCATCGTGATACGGTGACAATTGCTCTTACTAATTCAGCACCATTGTGTGAACAATGGTATCTTAAAGAACTTTATCAATTAACATCTTTACTTGTTAATGTTACTAATGATGGTAAATATAAATATTCATATTCTTTAATATTATTATATTTAAAACCTTTATGCATATTAGGTACCATATTTATTTGCTATTGAAAAGTTACAAGTTCACTTAAATTTTAATATATGTGACAACATTGGTGGGTATTTACATAATTATGTATTATCATAATCTGTGCCACTTGTCACAAAAAATTGAAAGGACCTTTAGATATTATATTTTTTAAATTACTTGATATCTGATTAATTAAATTTAATTAATTAATTGTAAAATGTTGATAGATACAAGTTCAGAAATAAATTCAAGTGGTGACAAGGATATTGCTGGATTATTTTATCATTATAGTGTGTTAATGCAAAGAACTTTAATACGATTTTCTATTAATTTATCCATAATACGAGCAATACGTAAAAAGTGTTCTGAAGAATTGAGTCCAAATGATGGTGAAACAAATGTTACTTTATATTTGAGAGTAAGTAAATCCAAATTATGTTTATAAAAATTATAATACTATTATTAATTGAAAATGTTTATGATTATATCTATTAGATAACATTAAACTTATTAAATTATGTATCAAATTTAATGGATGGTGGATGGGCTTCTAGTGGTCAGAAATTTAAAAGACGGATTTTGGATGTTTCTGTGTACACTGATCCATTTAGCATTACTTCTCATGGTATATAATTAGCACTTATTATTTTATTATTATATATTATATTATAATTTATATCTATTGCTTTTAGGTGATTTGAATCCTGGTAATGTTTTGTCAATGGGCACAATTGTCACAATAATGGTTCAAACTGTTGAACATTATTTCATGCAATTTAACACTAAAGCTAGAACTGAAAATAGAAAATCACCTATTCAAGTAACTATACATATTTTATACATTTTAATTATATTTAAGAATAAAGTAAATACAGACTTCATATCTCGTAGTCAAACTTTTTGCCCACCTTTTTTTTTTTTACATTATGAATTAAAAATATTTTTTATTATTTTAATACTTTTTATTTGAAAGATGAAATTGAGATTATGTTCCTTAGTTATTATTGGGGTTTGTAAGTTCATGCATCTGTATGTTTTTTTTCGCTACACAGGATAACATGCTGAGATACAAATCCGTTTCATTGCAATAGTAATAATATGAAGTTTGATAGTGCATGTTTTTGCATGTTTTGGGTGTAAAAGCATACTTGTCATATATTCGATTTTTTACAGTCATTAGTGCATATTATTGTTTCATAAAAATATTTTAAAAGTTTCTTATTTACTTTCCCGTTTAAAAAATTAAAGTGTTTTGATTTATATTTATTCAGTGAGTGTGTGACTACCTAGTGTCCTTTAGCTTTTATGCGTTTTACGAAGTACCGCGGAAACAATGTAATTACTACCACTACTATCCTCCACCATACAAAGTGGCAGCTTCTCACCAATCCGTATTTATAATTTTGTATGTTGATACAGTAGTTTTCTTGCACTCGCCGTTGAGTTTACTCGTAAGAGTCGTATGCGTTAATTCATTCAATTTCCTGTTTTAGTGTTTTCGTTTGAGTTTTAGGTACCTTACACATTATTCATATTATATTTAAATAATGCCGAAAGAAAAACAAACTGGCAATGAACAGGGTTTTATTGCGCCTAGGCGTCATGGAGGAATTTTTTTGTTGAGGGGGGGGGGTAGTTAGATACATTAAGGTAACCACTAACCAATAACATAAGACAAAAATTAAAATATTTAGTCACATAATTATTGTATGTACTATATAATATAACTAAAAGAATAAAGAGCGGATAGGTACTGAATTATATGCTGGGCATCATGGTTTATAAATGTTCACCATGCCACTGCTGGTGTGTATCCACACTACAAAATTGTTGTGCACATTTATTTGTAGATTCCAGTTTCATCGTTTAAGTTGTAAAATTTGAGATCATTTCCTATCCTTCATAGTGCAAGCTTATTATAATCGTGTTTAGTTTTAATTAATTTGTTTTATTTTAGTTATTTGGTGAAAGTAACAATGAAACTGAGATAGAAAATAAGGATATTGATGACCAAACTCAACGTATACTATGTAAACAAATACTGGAAGTATGTCTGTATATTTTGTGGGCTCACACAGATTATTATTTTATGCAAAGTCCTGTTCAACATGTTCATCGTCCTAAAGGATTAAACAGTAAGTGTATTTTATTCAAAATTTATTAAAATTGAGTAATCCTTGTTAATTAATTGATCACTTAGGATCAGGAAGTTCTAACCAAGATGATGAAGATGGTGTAACACCTGATGAATTAAAAGAATTAAGACAGGGATTGGTGAAAGTATTAAATGAAGCATTTCTTGAAAAACTTTATGCAACAAATGAAGTAAATATTATTTATGAAATAATTACATTAATAGAAAATAGAGAACACCATACTGGCATGTGTTGTGTAGTTTCCATTTAACAGAGTTTAAGATAGGGAAAATCCATTGGTTTTATTTATATTATCACTTTCAAGTCTGCTGTTATTTGAGGTTTTTGAATTACAATAATCGATTTTGTCAAAAAATAGTTTTGTGTAAATATTACTGCTCTTTTACAATATTATTTTAAAAGAATTGGGAATTATTTACTTTACCAACTAGGTCCAGTTTGCTACTAGAAGAAACCTAATGGCAAACAAACAAAATAAAATATATATATTTAAAAACCAAATTCCACACTCCACTCACAATCTAAAATGAGATGATTGTGATGCATCCAAATTATAAATTCAGAGTTTTGTACTTCTGTTCTTCATGAAACATTTTTTTAGAATACAATATGATTAGACGACGTCTTGTTTTAAATTCAATAATAATAAAAAAAAAATTTAAGTTTAATGAATATTTATAATTTGTTACAGGACAAGTCAGAAGACAGTTTTGTACAAGTCATGGTTCACAGGATCAAAAAACTCTTACAATTTGTTAGTTCTTAGAGCTTAAGTAGTTTAAATTAAGTCTTTTTTGCTTTTATTATTTTTTTTTTTTGTACATTTATATAGACATTTTCATTCCATTTACAGTTGTATAAATTTTCAATATATACAATTACAACTCATTAAGACTCAATTTTATTTTTATAATATGTACAAATATGATAATAGAAAAACAATATTTCCCTGTAAAAAAAACTAATCTAAAAATTATGATTAGAAAGTCTATAGAAAGTTCTTTCTTTGATATAAATAATATTAATTAATAATTACATAATAAAAACATATTACTTTTTATTTAAATTTCACTAAAATTATTATTTTTTAAACAATTATTGAATAGAATTAAAGTAGGGAAATGATGGAATTTATCCACATAAAATCCAAGAGTAATTGATAAAAATAACGAATCCAACAGTTATTGGCTTTACAAAATAGTCGATTGAATAAAAAAAAAAAAAAAAACAAAACTTTGCAACATTTTAGAGATCACAAATAAATGTTTTTTTTTTATAAAAAAAAAAACATGAATTCATTAAAAAAAATTTATAATCGAGTTTTGTTAAGAAAGACTAGCAGCGTTTTATAAACCTACAGAAAAAAACCTGTATTAAGTCTTATCTGGTGGCCCAGCAATGTCTTTATCTTCCAAGTCGCTAGGCAAATTTTCATGTTTTGGTAGGGGAATAGCATCTATAAATTCGGCAGCAGTAGTTTCAATACTACGTAATAATGACAACTGTTCATCTTCATCTTTCTCATCGGTTTCATCTAGATCATTTTCGCCTAATCCCAAATAAAAATTGTATTACAATTATTTATTCTTATATAAAAAAAAGTTACATTAATTAAACAACAAATATTAAGTATAAATTGTATATGAAATAAGGTCAGATTTGTAATTATGGTAATAAGTAATAACAATGTGATATGTGAAAAAAAATAAATTGTAAAACTGTTCAAGTCATTACGATAGGCAGTGGTGTGTTTGAGGGATATGACACCTCCCTATAAATAATTTTTTAAATAAGTATGAAATTATAATTTATGTTGTTTTTTTTATACATGTATAAGAATATCTTGATTGGTCGAATGTTTTTATTAGACCATTTTAATTTATACATAGTAGTATACCTATTTTTATATATTGGTGACACCCCTCTAAAGAAAATCCTAGATACGCCACTGACAACAAGTATTATATAATAGTCATTGTTAATTACTTTTTATATTATACCCCTAATTTATTTATAGGCCAGATAACGCCAGATGTCTTTAAATATAGTTTTATATATTTATATATAAGGCCGCTCCACAGAAAAAATGTTTAATTTCGATTTCTTAGTTGATTAAAAAAACATTCATTGTTATTGTGAAATAAAACATAGTACTGAATAGTGACAACATTGTTATTAAAATATTTAACATACATCATATGACATTTGATATATTTTGTACCTTTAAAAGTTTTAAATATATTTTTAATTTTATAACTAGCCTATAAATAATAACAATATATATATATATTTGATTACCTGAAGATGGAGGACAGATTTTGCCTAATAGTTTTTGAGCTGCCATTTTAATATTGCTTAAAACTACTTTAAGTTCTTGCACAGGAGGTTTGACTAAGGAGCAAACTCTCAAAGCCCTTAGATTAGACAGCATTCTTTTGTCAGTTTCTAATTCACCTAATTTTTCCAAGTCATTTGGCAAATTAAATATAACACTCTCCAATAATTCAAAAGTGTGATGTGATAGTACACTAGCAGCCATCTGTTAAAATAAAAAAAAAAAAAATTATATATACACACATACATACTTAAATCCCAAAATAATAGTGAATTGTTATAACTATGCATTTAAATTACCTCAGGAAAAAAAGTTCTGACAAAATCATATATAACATCATTATTCAAACTGAGACGTTCCTCGATAAGTGTAGATTCCAAATAATCCACAAAGTAATTATTTTTAGATAACAATCTTAAATATGGTAAGTTAGACCCCTGTAAAAAACAAACATTTTGAATTAAAAATCATTAAAATTGTTTTAATTTTTAATTATATACTTACATTCATATTATGCACATCTAGCCAAAACTTTGGAAAATAAGTATGATGCAATGGAATAGATTCATATCCAATCATTGCATTTAGTGCTACTAGAGGTTCAGTCAAACAGTCATTATTAACAGCAGTACGGCACATCACATCAATAAAATCGTGATATGGTGCAAAAAATGCAGATAGTTCTCTATCATAATGAGGATCACATCCCTAAAATAATTAAAACAATTAGAATACATGCTAAAAATAAAAAAAAACATTTTTTATAATATTCTTACTTTAGTCAAGTCTAATTGGTTATGTGTTAAAGCCATTTGAACCATGGGTCTAATGGGCCTAGTATTTGATTTCAAACTAAGCATGGGCACTTTATGTCCGCGACGAGGAAAATATGGACCGATGGGCATACCATTATTACTGTCCATACAAACAGCATGACAATGTGTCAATATTGGTTGAAGTACATTAATAACTTCAATTGGCATTAATACAACAAGTACTTTTAGTAGATCTAAAAAATAATTACAGAATTAAACAAAATTAAATTTATTATTACATCTTTATAATATTTACAATAAGTTGTCATTACTAATAACATTGATTTTATAATACACAGATAAGCCATCCTATTGTTATATTGGAAGTGGTTGAATGCAATTAGCCGCTTTCTATAGTCCAATATTAACAATAGCTAATCTGTATATTATAAAATCAATGCTAATAATGATTGAGAATTAACCCTCATTGATTTCATAAGACAATTATGTTTAAGAAAGTAAAATAAATTGTAATATTATATAAAATGTTGCTTAATGGAACTAAAACTATCTGCATCAATGTGATTACTATACCTGGAGTCCACTGTACTAATAACTAATAATCATTTATTAAAAAATATTATTGATAGAAATAAAATTATGTATTATAAATTAGAATACAAATTTTATGTACTATTAATAAATAAATAATTTGAAATTTTTGAAAATTTTTATTGAATTTAATAAAACCAAATAAATAAAGTACATATTGGCTAATTAATATTACCTAATACTGATTGTCTCATTTCCTTAGGATTGTATGTATTGAGTAACGTAACCAATTTTCTTAACAAATCGGGCCATTCTTTATATGTCAATATTACAGTACGTGGTGTTTCTTTTTCAGCTAATTTGTTCTGTTCGTGAGTTTTTTGTAAACACTTTGTGATATCAACGATTAAAGCAAGCATATCAATTAAGTCACCAGTTACGTGGCAAGCAGTAGCTTCATGATACATATTGTGTAATGTTTGAAAACCCTAAAATACCAATAATTTATTAATATTATAAAAATATTTAATTATTAGTTGGAAATTTAAATTATTACTTCAAAACACATTTCTAAACCACGGTTATGAATAAAAAATAATTTATCCTCATCATTTTCCAAAAGAATTTTGGCAACTGGAATTAAAGTGCCCCAGCCAGCTTTGCCATCTAAGTTTGTTACATATAATTGTATTGTTTCTTTTCTGTATTGGTTTATTTCAGCTATTTCTTGATCAGTTGAATCAGGAAATTTTTTAATAAATAATTGTAAAAGTTTAAATAACTCATCAACAGCCTAAATAATTGTACAAATAAAAAAAATAATTAAAACGAGTACAAAAAAATACAATAATTAATTATCTTACGGCTGCATATTGAGTAGGGTGAGGAGAAATATTCTTAAAAGCCCAACTTATATTTTGATGCCCAGCTAATTGTCTAGAAAATATTCTAGAATGTTGGCAACATATTCTTAAAAGGCCATAATATGCTGGTAACATGGTCCGATTGAAAATTACCACTTCTTGGTCATCATGATCAGCTCTAAAAAAAGATCCTCATGAAATGATGAATTTTCCTATTATTATATTGTACATTCTTATTTAATTACTTACAATATGTAGTTGAATGCTATATTTTTCACAAAGTATGGATCTTGAACAAGTATTTGCACATTTTCTATACAGTCAGACAAAACATTATAGAATAACATCAATAAGCTTTGTTTGTTATGATGTACTGATATGGCTGGTTCAGAAAGTTTAGGATGAAATAATTGCCAAAGTTCAACTAAATGTGGTCCAAACTGAAAATATTTAATATATAGACATTTTTAATTTATACTTTAGCTATATAAATCAATATTAGTTGTTAAAATGTATTTAATATTAAAAATAACAATCATTTCAAAATGATCTGCATAAAAAAAACAATATTGTTTCTGCTTTTCAGTAAGTTTTGAGTGTTATCTCTTATGCAATTATACCTATTTAAGTCACAATAATGACTAATGTGTTAAATTTAAATTCTATATTATGAATAATTCTGCACAAAGGTATAAATTAATAAAATCTTTATAATCTTTATAAAGTCTTTATAATCATTACTTTCTGAAGATTAGATTAAAAATTGGAATAAGCCAGCGCTCAAAAATACGATGAGTTACAAAACAAAACACATTGTAAAACCAATATATCACCATTATATATTCCTAACTCAGCTCAAATTTTATAACTGCTTTCCAATTTTACCTTTTGTATTTTTTTATATTGTCAGAATAATTTGATTGCCATAAATAAAATAAAAAATGTATTAAAATGTTTACCATCAATTTTTCTGTTCTTGATATCAAAAAATAATTGAGCAAAACAAAGTAAGCAGTTAGTTTAGAAGATCCATGTTGAGTAGTATCTGTATACTCTTTAGCCATTTTCAAGAGGTTTAAAAGAAATTTGAATATTTCATGCAGTGTTTCCTTTGCATCTGAAGCCAATAAAACTTCTTTTTGTAATGTACACATGCCCCTTGCTGATCTATATGCTTGTCGAAACTGAGTATTTGGAACCAATGATACTAGTAACATACTAGCAGCTGAAAAGTAAATTTTAATTAAGAATTGCAAAATTAGTTATAATATGCATGTTCAAATAATTTAATAATTGTTTCAGTAAGTTAGTAAGTTTCACTGAATATTTTAATCTAATATCAAGGGTCTGATTAATTTAGTTAAAAAGTTGATGATCTCCAATGGATTTTTGTTTGGGTATATCCTCTTTAGTTCTTAGGTAACCCAAGGTGGCTGACTAAGTAATAATTTGTACAGTATATTCACTACTTTAGAATTAGATATACAAAAAATAGTACAATTTTTAACTTGTACTACTTTAAGTTTTTTTTATGTGAAAGAGACAAATATTCTAAAAATATAATTATAACACATTTTTAGTTAGTTAACATGTTCACAAAAAAATCAATTAAAAATAGAATATTGTTGATTAAACCTTAGGGAGATAACTTAAAAACTAATATCACAGAATATTTTGTGCTAATATCAATCTTATTATTCCTTGTTTTAGTTCCATGTACATAGTGATTAAACTTTTGAAGTACTTCATCTGTATAAAATGATTAGTAAAAATAACATAAACAAATTTCACAAATAAATGATTTTTTAATTAATAAGCTTCTTATTTCGACTTCAAATCTAAATATATAAATGTTTTTTTAGCAAAAAATCTTGTTAGACAAATTTATTCATTCAGATCAAATTACATTTAAGTTAAAATATTTTCCATACTACATTTTTTTGGCAAAATGTACAATACTCTAGATATAATAATATTGAACAGACCAAATATTATTATCATAATTAATAATTTAAATACTTCAAAGCAATATATTTACCTGAGCGAACTCGAGCATTTCCGTGTGATAATAAAAATCGTTCAACCCATGTGTCCATACCATTAAGTACCCAAGCAGATACCTGCTTATTACGAGGCACTTGGAGGCCAAGCCATTCCAATGCTACTTGAGGCCCATTTTCAGTAGACTGCCACAAAAGTCTTAATATAAATTCAGTAAAAGATGGTAATCCACCATTACCACTGACACTACCTTCAGATAGTAAAGTTAACATTTTGAAAAATGGCTGAGTAATCTAAAGTACAAACATAATTTATTTTATCAATATTTATAATTCAATTAATTTAAGTAAATACTCTTACTTCAGAATTATTAACATTTTTTTGGATAATATTTAAAATTTGACTGATAATTTCATTGGCGAGTAAAGCATTCTTTTGTGATGAATCATTCCGGCACAGAGAAAATATAAGATTTTTAGTCATATGTAAATTTGTATTATCTTTAACTTGTTGAATTATGAATGGGAACCCCTAAAAATAATATTTAATTGTTAGATAAATATAATAATTTGTAACTCAGACTAAGATAAAGAAGAATGGAAACGGATAGACCTTTCGTGTGGTTAAAAAACTAATCTCAAGGGACTGTGGTACATCTAGTGGTGTCATAACTCATAAAACGATATTGTATAAAAACAGTTGTATTATATAATTTATATTTAATTTTTACAAGTATTACTTTAAATAACTCTTGAGTCCTGATACAAATTTGTAAAAAAATTAAATGACTAAAAAGTGAATACACCAGTTTCTCAAATATGATTTACAAATTATATACTATTCAAGACTCTTGTAGGTATGACGGTATCCTGTTTTCCATATCTTAGTCCCTGGTTATAAATATATAGGGTCTTCCAAATGTTGTGTGGCAAAAATGGTGTTTATTACATAAGTTCTTATGCGATCCCTAATATTTTTGTCACAGCATTTGAAAGATTTTGTATATTATTATAAAGAATTGAATACTAAAATTTACCTTCATTCCTTGTAAAACATACAAATCATTATCTGATAGCTCTAATTGACCACTAATATTTCTTGATTTTTCTACCAAAGAAACTACAAGAGCAATTAATTTTTCAAGAGATAAAGGTGGCTTGTTTCGATCTGCTGTTGACATTGGAATTGTTTCTTCTTCTTCTTCTTCACAGTCAGCTCCATTAATATTATTAGGATTGTCGCTCTATGAATTATAAACTTTATTTAATATGTCCTATAAATATTGATGTTTAACTTACAAATTCATGTCCTTTTAAACCCAAGTAAAAGTTTACAACTGTCGTAATACATTGAATAGCTATGAGAAATTTACTTTCTTCATCACCTAGTTTACTAAACTCATGTAACATCGAAAAATATTCAGTCATATTACGAATACAATTTTTGATATTTTGTTCCATCTAAAATATGAAAATATAATTTAATGATTTAAATTATAGTTTTGATTCATCAATAACAAAAAAATACTTACTAAAGATACTACTGTACGGATAAATGAAGTAAGACATGATACACATGGTTTCATATATTCACTTTTATCATCATTCATAAAAGTATTATTGAAAAAACAAACATATGGCCTAAAATAAATACAATATTATTAATAATTAATGTTTCATTGCAATATATATTTAACAAGTGTGCAATTGAAGTTACAATTTATAACTAACAATCATTATAAGTAGAGCATAGATTTATATGTACAAAAAGTATTGAAATATGTCACATAATAATATGCAATAAAAATTAAATATTTATAATACTAATATTTAAGAAATTTAAATGTTAACCGGTACAAAAAAGTACATATACAACATATCAATGATAAATAAATACATTTTAGCATAGTTGATTTTTGAAATAATTTGAAATTTTAACATTTCTTTAAAAAATTAAGGAAGTACAAATGATAATTTAATAGATATAGGTAATGCCTTTTTCATTCTTTTTTTAAAAAAAAAGCTGAAGCTATGACGTCTGTCCGCTAATAAACAAATGTATGTAAATTGAAAATCATCATTCAATATCAAATGAAGTTGTTAGAGCATATTTAAATAAGCTTAATATTTTTAGAGGTTTCCATTAATAATTCAACAAGTTAAAGATAACACAAATTTACATCATAAAAATGATTATTAAATTTTCCCTGTACCAGAATGATTCATTGCAAAATAATGCTTTACTTGCTAATACAATTATCAGCCCCGAATTTTAAATATTATACAATAAATATGAGAATATATATGAGTATTTATTAAAACTCGTTGAAATAAAAATATTGATAAAATAAATAATGTTTGTACTTTAGATTACTCAGTTACTTTCAAAATATTAACTTTACTATCTGGAAGTAGTATACTATAGTTACTGGAACTTCAGAAACTTCATCAAGTTGAACCACTTAGCATAATAATGTTACATTCATTTTTTTAGTAATACTTTTAGAAAAAATACCATTTAATTTAATTTTTAAAGAATTTAGGACCAGGAATAACATGACTTTTTTCTTCTAATTAATTTTAAAAAATGTAACATTTTATAAGCTTTTAAACCTTTATATCCTAAAAGTCAATAATTGTGATAGCTGGTGTATTATTTCTAAACTCAGACTGATAATACATTTTTCTTATACATTTCATTGAAATAATATTATATAATAACTAATAAATATACAATTTTATAAAAATATCTAATTACGGTCAACTATGCAAAAATATGTAAAATTACATATTTATAATGAATTTTAATTATTAATTAACATAATTAATAAATGGTAGTGAGCCATTTCAAAGAATACTTTAATCAGCTCTTAAATCAACCAGTAGTAGAGGAAGGCAACGAAACGATCTATTACCATACAGCAGAACCAATGATAGAAAAACCAGAACGAGAAGAAATCGACAATATAATTAATAAGCTTAAGAACAATAGAGCACCTGGGGAAAACAATATAGTGGCTGAGCTACTGAAAAAAGGTGGTACTGAAATAAGAAGAGAAATTATGGAAATGATCTCAATTATATGGGATAAAGAAACCCTCCCAGAGGACTGGAATACTGCAGTAATATGTCCTATATTAAAAAAGGGGGACCCGACCAAG
This sequence comes from Macrosiphum euphorbiae, assembly GCA_949089665.1. Lineage (NCBI taxonomy): Eukaryota > Metazoa > Arthropoda > Insecta > Hemiptera > Aphididae > Macrosiphum > Macrosiphum euphorbiae. The sequence continues at coordinate 173,795,336 of CARXXK010000001.1, read as the reverse complement.
ACAAAGAACTACAGAGGTATATCTCTCTTAGACACGTGTTACAAAGTGTATACGTCATTAATATTAGAAAGGATTAACCCATATGTTAACGAAATAGTCGGGGAGTATCAAAGCGGCTTTAGAAAAGGTAAATCGACATTGGACCATATTTTTACACTGAGACAGATAATGGCTAAGTTCTATGAATTTGATAAAGAACTGCACCTTATATTTATAGATTATAAGCAAGCTTATGATAGCATTAATAGGGACAAACTATGGGAAGCACTGGAAGTTCTAGGCATTCCTAAAAAGTACGTAAGCCTTATAAAAGGGTGTAACAACAGAACTGTGTGCAGAGTCCGTTTCCTTCAAGAAATGTCTGAAACTTTTGAGGTAAAATCAGGCCTTAGACAAGGTGATGCTCTATCACCCACCTTGTTTAATCTAGCATTAGAAAAAGCAATGAGAGAAGTATGGGACGGTCGAAAGATGGAAATATGTGGGGAACGAGTAATATTGGCATACGCAGATGACATTGTGGTAATGGGAGAAACTAGAGACGAAGTCATGAATACTGCGTCCAAACTCTTGAAAGCAAGTAAAACCATAGGGCTGCGTGTAAATGAGGAAAAGACGAAATACTTAATGGTAGCAAGAAGAAGCCCAAACACAGACCACATAACAGTAGATGATTATAGTTTCAAGAAAGTGGAGGTATTTAAGTACCTAGGTGTTAACATAAATAGCAACAACGACATGCATGAAGAAATCAATGATCGAATAGCATGTGGCAATCGATGCTACTATAGCATAATGAGACTCCTTAAATCAAAACTACTGTCACGTAATTCAAAGACACTACTGTATCATAGCTATCTAAGACCAATAATCACATACGCGAGTGAAACATGGTCACTGACCAAAGGAGACAGCAAACGGCTAATGACCTTCGAAAGAAAAGTACTGAGAAATATATACGGCCCGAAATTCGATGCAGAATCGCAAACTTATGAAAGAAGGAATAATCAAGAACTACAGGAGTTATATAACAGGCCAAATATTATTGCATATATAAGAAGCAAGCGTCTGGAATGGTTCGGTCATGTTTGGAGAGCGGATGGACAAGTAATAAAAGAAGTTTTAATTAACACAATAAATAAAAAACGTCCATTAGGAAGACCAAGGACCCGATGGGTGGACGTTATAGCTCAAGATATAAAAAGCATAGAGGAAGCGTCATCTTTTGACGACGCATACGATAGAGAGAAATGGAGAGGTTTGGTGATGGCAGCGATGGCACTTAATGGGCCGATAAGCTGAAGAAGAAGAAGATAATTACTAAATGTTATACACAAAAATATGCAGTTGCATACAACTCTGTGCTCTAGTTATGAGTTCAAATAAATTGTTAAATACTATAAATATTTTTATTAATTATTATTACCTAGTTTGCTGAATTACATGTATGCACAACTTAAGAAATGTCTGTCGTATTATTTGATTTGGACATTTAATAAAAATTTTAAGTGGCCACCATCCATCAACACTCATTTGTTGCAGAAACCATTCAGAACCAGATTGTGAAGCACTGAACTGTTTTGTCAACAATTCTGTCCATTGCATTATAGTAGACTAAAAATTTGAAATTCAATATAATATGATGATAAAAAAATTAAAGCCTATGATAAATAAAAAATACTTACTCGTTCTTTAGCATGTATATAAGTTTCCAAAAAAAAAGCTGAAGTTAATTTTGTAGCAAGTTCAGCTAATTCTTCTGTATCTTCTAAGGATTGTGGAATGAATGCACATATTTGCCACATAAATCTTTAAAAAAATGTAATCAATATTAAACATAATCATAGTTTGCTAAGTAAATATTAAATGACTTACTGAAAATAAGCACTTTCAAATATATTTTTATCTTGTAAAAATTGTCTATTATCCCTCCAAATCCATCCTTCTAATTCACTACTCAATTTTATTGGTGGACATATTTCTATATCATTAGAAATATTATGCTCTTCAATTTCTGGATCAGTTGGCTTAACAAGTTCATAAAACAACATATAAGCACTGTTTGTTTTTTCAAAACTCAAGTCCATGTACTTGTCTGTTACTGAATCATAGGTTTTACTCTGGAATGAAAAATGTGTTTAACGTTTAAATGGAAAATGATGTAAGTTTTAATATGTATTACTGTCATTTCTCCACCAAAGCATTCAGCAGCTAATTGGCTAGCATCAAATAATTTTACTTCTGCATCATTGAATAAATACCATTGATCAGTACTTGGAGTTTGAGACTTATTTGTACGTTCTCGGTTTCGTATAAAGCTATAATAATGACCACCATCTGCGGTCCCTGTATGAACTGTGACACCAATAAGTTCATATTGATAGTTTTCTTCCAATCGTTCAGTTCCTTTATTTTCATTCATTTCTTTTTCTTCAAGATAATGCTGAGGCATCAAATGTTTTTCAACATAACCAGACATGTCAAGTATCATAGGAAATGAAAAGTGGGTGTTCACTTTTTCTTTCATCATAGTCACCATATTAAATGTATATCTCATTGTATTAAAACAAAGAATTTGTGGTAATTTTTTGAAACAAGCCCTGAAATGTTAAATGCATTAATATTCAATAAAATAAAAATATAATGATGTTTTAAGTTTAATTACCTTTTTTCTGCACGAACTTTCTTTTCACACTGAGAACATGTATACATATTATCTCCATCTAAAGTATCTTTTAATGTAACTTCATCGAGAGACTCATACAAATTTCTCATATCAGCTACTTGACATCTTACAGTATAAAACTCTTCTAAAGTTCTACTTACATGATCACAATCCTAAATGTTTCAAATTGAATATCAAGATATAACTTTTTTTATATTAGTTACTAATTATTTATTAAGTACTAGCTAATTATATTATATAGACTGTAATTTTTCTAGAATACAATATATTATATAAACATAAAACAATACAAAAACTAACTTATAGAGAATTATAAAAAAAAATGATGTAATGAACAGTTTATACTGTTTATTTTAGATTCTGAGAGAAGCAAAAGAATGTTTGTATTTATAAAGTGTTTTTTCCTGTCACTCATCAACATTTGGAGAAGAAAAAATGTTCCGATTTTCGAGATCAGCATTTTACTGATAAAGAAGTGAATCTAATTAGTACTTTAAAGAGGTCAAAATTGAAAATTCCAATTAGTTTTAGAAAGCGTCAAAAAAATCAAAAATCAATTTTATTTTTTTAGTTCATAAATTAATGACTATAGACCCTTAAAATTGTCATCAAATATTTATATTAGCATTTTACATAAATAGTAACATTTAAAGGACGACACAACATCTGCTTAGAATCATTTTTCGTATACAATTTGTATCATTGATTTAAAATATTACACATCAATTACAATGACAACTACTGTACAGCAGAGTGGTACCAACTTGTATACCTTTTTTATATTTGAGAATTATAATTTATTTTGAATATAATATAATAATAATAATAATAAATTAAAATAAATTATAAATAGGATAATATTAAGAGTTCACACCATAACCGCATGCGTTGTCTCCGTCTTACAAACACATGAACACAGCAAATTCTACGTTCTGAATAATTTCACTCTGTTATGTTTAATTTTAGAGTGAATTAACCACCTATACTCAAATTTAGAAGTAAAAATTTTTTGATTGATGTCATATGTTTTTTATATGTATTTTCATTTTAAAATGAGTTAAGAGCGTTTTTAAATGTATAAACTATGTTATGAGGGCGGACGGACACACCGCATACGTCCTCTACACAAAGTATCAATTTTTGTTATTATTTTTATAATTCAGTGAAAAAATGTGTATATTTTATAATCTAAAGAGGAGAAAAATATCTATTTTTCTAAATACATTCAAAATTGATATGACTATTATTAATAAGTATTAGGTAACTTCACTAAAATGTTATTAGATACTATGTAACTTTTGTTTATTTATTGTCAATAATATAAAATGTATCATAATCATACTAACCAATGAAACAACATTGTTGCTAATTACGCCTCCAAATAGAGTCTTAACAAGTGTTTTTAATTCCGGAGTCATTTCTTCAAGCTTAGAAACAAGGTCAATAAAAAATTCAGCCATATCCTTCTGTTCACCAGTATTCAAAAGTTGTTGATCCATTGTATAAACTTTGCAGAAGCTACGAGGATTGTAAGTTTTTCTTTCGCTTTCCTGTAATAAAATAATATAATGGTTAAAGCGTTGGAGCTGGTGCATTTTTAGTACAAAAACTGTCTTACAGGAAAAACTCTCACACCCTGTAAAATAGTCGGCTTTTGTTAATTTTTTTTTGGCCCTAAAAACTAAGGGCCATTCTTAGTTAACCGACACTTAGCCAACCGAATTCTAACAGTAATAAAATCGGTTATCAGTTGGCTAGCATTAATCGACACTTTACCGGACATTTTAAGAACGGCCCTAAGTGTTTATTTATATTTTATTCCCAATAAAAAAGTTTTTCAAGAAATTAATTGGTTTTATAATTTTCAAGTATGAAATTTAGAATAAGCTGAGAGGCTGGTAAATAGGAGGCATATAGAGTACCATTAAGAAGGGAGAAGATTAAAACGAGGTCAGATTTAAAGCTGCAAGAAGCTAGAGGAGTAATATTAATTTTGTTCAGGAAAGAGTGCAGTGATATGGTAGAAAATAAATTTCTAATAAGAAGGCTGCAAAGAAAAGATGGCGATTCTGGGCTTGTACAAAGATCAATTAGTTACAAGCTAAGTAAGAATGCCAGACCACAAGTCCTCTAAAATCTATAGTGTTGTAGTGCAGAGACAGGTAGCAAGAATGTTACGCTCTATGAATACTAAATATTTAAGAATCTCTCAAATTTGTATGGTGTTTAAAAGAGATAGGATATAGAATAATCTAGGTGCTAGATAATATCTACATACTCCAGGGAATAGAGATTATGCATAGGAGATCGATTCCTGGAAGGGAACAACTTGGAATGATATTTGCTCATATTAAGAATAATGTTCAACAGTGTGTCTAAAAACAAAGATTGCATCAAGATCTGATGGGTGGACATCTAGAATCGATTTTATTTTGTGAATTATTTTTTGCTGTCAGTAAATAAAACTACTTTGGGAAAAAGAGTACATAAAAATTAAGAAAGGATAAATTAATTGTGGCTAGTGACCGTCCTGAAACCTGAGATATAAGAAGAAATTAAGGATATATCAAAAATTAACAGTAACAAATTGTCTTCCAAATGAAATATGAAAAATAAAAAATAAAAAAAATAATCACTGAACAAAAATTCTAATTCCCTGTTATCTTCAACATAAATGTAGACATCAAACAACAACAAAAAAAAAAGGTAAATGCAAATGTAAGATAAATAAATCTTTGGATGAAGTGAGCATTTTTACACATTTATAATTATAATATGGTCCTTAGAATTAAATATATTTAATATTAAATCAACCATACCAATAAATAAGCAAACATTCGCTTAAGCTCAACCAATATGGATGCATGTTTATTAGACTCATCACATTTTGCTTCAAGTATGGATCTTCTTGCTTGTGGCATCATAAATAAATGCTGCATACAGGAGGCCATATAACAAGTGGCACCAAGATTTGTTAAACCAACGTACCCACAATTAGATCGACCGTCATCATGAGGCCAATAATCCCATAAATATGGAAGCCGATTTAAATCTACAAAAATATTAGTAAAAATAAATATATGTAAAAAATTACCCTTAAAATATTTACCATTACTGTGTTGCTCTAATAATTTTTTATATAAATATTCATAGTTTTGAGGAGTTTCTTTTACTAATTCAACTAATAAATCATAAGCTGAAGATCGAGCACTTTCAGATTTACATTTGGGTAACTGTCGATTCTGAGGATCGGGTAAAGCAAACAAAAACTCAAAAACCTAGAATTTTATAAAAAAAAAAAAGCAATTCATTTGAATTTGTTAAGTTTTTTTGAATACGTACTGTGTCTAAAACGTTATGACTCTGTTTACTGAATTTAAAAGGGGGTTTATGCCCCAGTATATTTGACATTAAATTTAAGAGCCCAATCAAACCATCATCTTGAAGGCCACTATAATGTGTCTCAATAAAATCCCTAGATGCAATTGATTCCCAAACACGTATAGCCAATGCTTCAATATCAATAATACATTTTGGTGGAAATTTAATACTTTCTAAAAAATAAAATATAGATTACACATTTAATTAAATATAGATATTTTCACACATTTACCTTGAATGATGTCATTTGGTAAGCAATTAACAAGTCGACACATAAGCCAAAAATAATCACGGCAAGCTGGTCCATAATTAAGTTTATCTTCATCAGTTATCCTCATTGAATTCTAAAATACAATATAATTTAACATAATACAATTTCCAGTAATAGTTTAAATTTACTAACTTCATGTCTTATATTTTGTGGTTGCATGCATTCAGCCTTATCTAGGAACTTGATTAACTGAGATAATAGTAATGTAGCAGCAGTACGATTTGCAGGGGGTACAGCACAAAGTCGATATAAAGCAACACATATTTCATGTCTAACTAATGGATCTGGATCTTCAAGAACAAGATTGCAAAGCCACATGGAGAACTGGTTAGATTCTAAAAGTGCTTCGCAAATACCATTTACACTGTGAGACCATGACAAAACCAAAGTCATTAAGAAATGAATAACTTGAGCTCGGCCCCAAAAACCGGTTTTTATATCTCTTGGGTGTCCAGGATAAGATAACTCATTTAAAATACTCATCAATCTAGGTATAACCAAATCTATCTTCATAAGTTTTAACATTTCCTAAAAATAAAATTTAAAGTAAAATTAAAAAATATTTTATAAAATGTACTGAAAAAATTACTTTGTTAAGTTTTGGCACAACAAGATTAGCTTGCTTCTTAATGTGTGATTTTCTTGGTCGAAAATAAGGATCAAACCCAAGTCCTTCAAATTGATCTAATTGCCGTCTATCATTTGGTGACACACCAAGTTGACATAGTAATTTAAGTAAATGAGCCAAGCAATCTTGATGCCATTCACTGTTACCCTGAAGTGTACCTACAATTATTTTATAATTGTTTTTAATTGTATTTTAATACAATTTTTTGCTAGAAATCTACAACTTACCAGACAACAAAATAGTAAAGAGATGTTCTAAACCTCCCTTTTCAATAAAATATTCTCCCCATGAACTAGATAATCCATTTGTTGATACCTATGAATTAAGTGTGAAGATTTTCATAAAAATAGGATTTCTTAAAGGGTGAGGAATATTGCTTATGATTTAAACATACCTCTGGCAATACTTCATCTTCATCTGAATTTTTTTCAACTCCCACCTGAACTAATGATTCGACAATATATAATGAATACATTAGTTTTTGTAAATTTGATGGATCTAAATCTTTCTTTAACCAAACTTGACATTTGTCTTTCGATTCATGAGTTGGAAAGTGTTTAAAACATTCTAACATTGAGGGACTAGTTGGAAGTATAGTCAAAATATCCCAAACACTTCTTGATAATACTTGAGCTCTTCCGTGTAGCAATTCATTCTAAACATAACAATAACATTACCAAAATTAGGTGAATTAATTAAAATTCAGCAATTATTTCTGTTCATGTTAAATAATATTATACCAACCCTATCAAACAATTTGACCAAATATCATTATAACTAAGTTAGGTATCACTCAAATGAAAATTCAAAAAATAATTTTTATTCTATACATCATAAGTAATATTGATTTTTATTTATTAATATAAATTTTAAAAAAAGTGTACAGTAGTAAGTTGTCTATAGTCGCGGCAACGAAAAATGAGCGCTGACCGTCATGCGCCAAGCAGCAGTTTATTAGTAGTGGTTATCAATCTTTGAAACGAAAAGTCCTACAGCGCGTAGCAGCAGTGCAGCACGACAGCTGCACTATGTTGAGAATCATTGGCCGTAAGAGTGGGTAAAAGCAACGGGTCGCGGTACCAACGGTCATTTTTTGTTGCCGAGACTATAGTGTGTTATTGCAATAGATTTGTTATATTTTAATTCAGTGATAAATCATTGAGTACAAAAAATGATTCTGAGTGGAGAAATTATCAGCCTACCATTACTTGTTATCTAATTTAATAATTTAAAAAAAAATAAAAATAAAATATATATCATGCCTATAAATAGCATACATTTCCAATCAACTTTTTTTTTGTTAAAGGTTGAAAAACTTGTGGGGACTTTTCAATTAAGATTTTTAAAGTTAGCTTCACAAGGAAAAACTTTTATGCATTTCTAACTGAAAAATAATTTACAAAATTTTAACATGTAAACAAATGGTTTAATAACGGTTCTATTCTAAGCAAATTCATACTAGCCTATATTAAAAATTAGGTACACTAATATAAAGGTTATTGAATTGTATATGGAATTGTAGCAAAGGATTAAAATTACGATAGCACCCGGGAATTCATTACTTTCGAAAAATGAGCTTTCCCAAATTGTTTTTGTCCAATTTAGTTTTTCTAAATTTGAAATTGATATTGTATTTTTTTTTTTAATAATTAAAAATAAAAATGTAAATATAATTATTATATTTACATTTTTATTTAGTTAAAAATGTTTTACATGACTATTTTTAAAACTTTTAAAAAACATTTTTGACTCCTCCTTTAAAATTAAAAAATTATAATAATTACTTCTTCTTCATCAATTGTTTTCATTGATCCAAGAGTATGCATGAGACCAAACAGTACTTCAAAGTTTTTAGGTCGTAAAAGCAATAATGTTGGAGAACTCTCTTTTGTTGGTACAAATTGTACAGACCCTGGTAAATCTTGGTCACCAAGTTTCTTCTTACGAGTAGTACTTAATGATAAGTATATAATCTAAAAAATATTTAAAAAAATTACTTGTCACCTAAATTACTTTACAATTATTTACTTGGTTATCTTTTAATCCAGTTTCTTGAATAGTTTTTTCATCAAAATCTGATGTTATTTCTTGGCCTAATGCAATCATGCGTATATTACCATCTGTAGGTAATTTTTGAATAGTTAAATTATCATTTTGACTTTCCCACCAATGAGCTATTTCAGCTCTCATATCAGCTATATAATCTGTACTAGGCATATCAAGAGTTAACTTTTCATCTAACATGGCAGGATTTATATTTAATCTAATTGTTGCTGCATTTTTATCATTTTGAATTACATGACTCATAATACCATGCCCTTCTAAAGTCCATTTTCTTAAATGATAAGCATACTTTCTCTTAAATGTTTCTAAGTGAGTTTTTAATAGTAACAGAGCTCGTTGTATATAAAGAAGACTGTCTTCTTCTTTATCGTTCAAAGTGTCTGCAGCTACTGACAAATTTGATACACACTCACTAATAAACTTGTCTTCCTTATCAAGTTGTAGATTCATCATATAATAGTTGTTTATATATTGTATCGCAGCCATGCTTACATCTAAAACCAAATTGATATTAAAATAATTAACATATCAATAATAATTTATAACTAATACATAAGAAAAAATATTTAATATAAATAAAAAATGGCTGCTATAAAAAAAATATTTTATTATTAAGAAGCATTGATAAATAAAAACATTAAATGAATCGCCAAAATATTTATATATTTTTTTTTTTTTTTTGAACTTAAGCCTGGCAACTATGGCCATTAGCTGTTAGGGGATTATGAACTATGGTTGGAAAGGTTGGGTGCTGTAACCAGGGATCGAAACCGTTTCAAATTTTAACGGTTACGGTTTTAGTTTTTAAGTTTTCTACAATTTATGGTTTTGGTTTAGGTTCTATGATCGGTTTTCAAATATTTTTGTTTTGGTTTCAAAAGAGGTTTTTAAAATTTATCGGTATCAAGAACGGTTATTGAAATTTTTTTTTCCTTCACCTAATAACTGCAGACCCGATTTTCACTATTTATTTACTATTTGGGGCTGAAATCCCTAAAATATGTCCGATTTATATAATTAGTGTAGTTACTAATTACATACAAATATACAATATAGCAAATTTACGTTCAACAGAACTAATTTCGTGTTTTTAACTTTAATATGTTATACCTACTTTTACATACAACATATGGTTGAGATCATTAATCGATTATATTAACCCATTAGCGCCGAAATTTTTTTATTTATTTTTTTAAATTTTTTTATTGGTCAAATTCCCAATGAGAAATTAGCTTCTAAAAATAGGTCTACCTATGTTGCCATATGGCAACGCACGGCGCTAATGGGTTAATATTTAATTGCAATTTACAATAACATCACACTATATTATATACTTTACAGTATAAGAAAACTCTTGTTATGTGATTAATGCTTATGATATTTGAACAAAATATTAATTTAAATGGATATTAAAAAAAAGAGTATTAAACTACTGAAAATATTGCTATTTAAAATGTTTACTGTTAAGATTCAAATATATGTTATAAGATTTGGTACACACATTTGTAATTCAGGGGATTCTGAGGAGAATGTTGATAATGACATAAGCAATTGATGACTGCGGGACGGACGCGGATCAGTTGAATACGAAACAATTGTATTAAAATAAATAAATAATAATATACACAAATACATCAACTAACAACAATACAGACATGCATAGCCGCATATATAGGGGCGAACAAAATAACAATTGTCACATTTGTATTTATATTTTGAATCAGTGAATATAAATAGTATAATATTAGTATTACCTATTAATATTTTGTAATAATCAGTTATAACTTATAGCATGATAGGTATTCAAAATATTTTCTTCGTATAAAAATACTCGTTTTAACTAGAATTATAAATAATATAGGTAATTAACTTTATAAAATTCAAAGGAGCTGATATAAATTTTAAATTTCAATCGGTTTCAAAATCGGTTTTTCAATGCAGTATGGTTTCGGTTTAGGTTTTGTGAACGGTTTTTTAAGATTTTAGGTTTCATTTACGGTTTAATAACACGTGTTTTAAAGTTTTCGGTTTCAGTTCCGGTTACGGTGTTGAAATATGAAAAAATTGTAGATTTAACCGGTTTTTCAGAAAACCGAATGAACCGGTTTCGATCCCAGGTTGTAACAATTGTTAAAGTAGGTAAGCAAACACTTGTATGTGTGGCAAGGTTTTTACTACTACAAACCCAGGTAGTCACCCTCCGGAAGCTAGTAGCAGCAGGCATTACTGTCAGTCGAATTCCGAGACTGGTAGCAGCCAATGCGCCGTGCCAAGCCACAAAAATTATGTTTAATGTTACGTAATTTTTACATTTTATTTTAAATTAGGCTAAATAAATGTTCTTTCAAATTTGAGCCTTGAAATATTATTTCTTATACTAACCATTATTTGATGCTTTTAATGCAATTCTTGATAAGTGTTCCATAGCAGCTGCATGACCATTTCTTGCTAATAACAAATAATCACTAGATACTTGTTGTTGGGCCATATTACATAGCTGTGTAAATAAACTAAGAGCAGTCATAGTATAACTTTCCGGAGCTAATGATAACAATTTTTCACAGTACAAATGTGTCAATGTTTCAACATTAAATGTATGTTGTTCGCGACAACGGACTTGTCGTAATAACCAATTAAATAATTCATCCCGACAAACTTCATCAGATACCAAACAATTCCATAATGTATCCAGTTCATCAATAGTTAACCTTAAGAATTTAACATTTTAAAATCCAATCTCTTTATTAAATTATAATTAAGTACTTACTTAATAGTATCTGGAAGTCCAATTGAAGAATAAATATGAGTCAAAAATTGTAACCTAGCTTCTATATGAATTTGGTGAGAGTAAAATCCTGAATCTTCAAACAAGTTATCGGCATGTTGTTTACAGTACTCTCGAAAATTGTTAAATACTCTATCAATCATACTGTGATGTTTAACAGCCCAAAGAGTCACCTGACGAGTATCCATTCCAACATTAAGGTTAGCTAATGAAGCTCCTCGGAATTGATGAAATGATGCAAATAACTTAGGTAATAATCTTAATGAAATAACTACAGATCTAAAACAAAATACATACAAATAATTTATACACTATCAAAAATTAGTAATCCATAATACTCATAATAGTGACATACTTGTCAGAAACTTAGTATAAATGTTAATATTATGATATGCAACGTTATTAATTTTTTTTACGAACACTATAATGTATTCTTGTTCGTTTTTAAAAACTGAAAAAGATTATAAATATTTAACATACTTATTTTTTTGTATATTCTCTAAACAGCCTTCAATGAATTTCATTCTGATGGCACGATCAGTATTAAAGCACACCAAATTAAACAATGCTTTTTCTGCTTCTAAAGCTAATGATTCACCTAGGAGCGTCTGAAAAAACATAAAATATTTGTAATTGATAATACACATTAATAACATATGAAACATTATTTTTATCTTAAATTTGACTATAAATATAAATAAAATAATTTAAAATTCATTTTTATATAATATATTTATTAAGATTTAATTTTTTGTTGAGATTTGATTAAAATAAATAAATTATTATTAAAATATTTCAACAGATATTTTAGCAGATTATTGTGTGAACTTTTAAAATATATTTTTTTTTTTTAATATCTTATTAACGGAATGACCTTGCGTGTATGGCAAATGTTATCCCAAGTTTTATTTTAAAGTTTATTTGCCTAAAAAATCTTTCATAATATTTTCTGAAAGAAATTCTAACACTTGAAGTAAGCGTTGAAAATACAATAAAAAAATAAAGTTATAAAGTAAATAAAAAATAAAGTTATTTCATAATTAAAAATTAAGTACATTTTTTCTAATTATGAAATAATATTATTTAGCAATTCAAAAATATTTTTAATATCTTGATATCAATTTTTTTTTAAATATATACAGATGTAATAAAAAAAAATAAAATTTTTTTTTTTAAAAACATGCTTTTCTTAATACAAATTAATACATGAATGAAAAAGTTGAAAATAAACTTACTTTTAAAACAATTTCTTAATGAAACTTCAAGGTTATCAAGATATTACTAAAAGTGTTTCTAAAATGTATTTGTTGCAAAATTTTTAAAACTTGTGAATTACAAAAAACGAAAAGCATGGGGCACTTATGATAACTCCTATGTAAAGTCACTCTTAACTGAATCATTAGATAAACTTAATGATAAATATTTTAAAGATTATTGATCATACTTCTAATTTTGTAAGAGATATTCTTGACTCATAGGAGCCCCATGCATTTCGTTTTTTGTAATTCACAAGTTTTAAAAATTTTGCAACAAATACAGTTTAGAAACACTTTTAGTAATATCTTGATAACCTTGAAGTTTCACTAAGAAATTGTTTTAAAAGTAAGTTTATTTTCAACTTTTTCGTTCATGTTTTAAGTAGTATTAAGAAAAGCATGTTTTTAAAACAAAAATTTTATTTTTTTTTTTATTTTTTACTTTTTAGTGATAACAATAAATTAGAAACAAAGGATTTTTTGAAAGCATAATTTTTTTTATTTACGGTACATTTGTTTGTAATTCACAACTGGGTCATGTATTGTCACCGACCCTAGAAATCCATACAAAATTTTAGCCTCCTAGGTCATGTAGAAGTGACTTAAATTGAACTCGCAAGATTTGATGACAACAGAAATGAATGAAACATTGCGAGTTAGAGAAAAGCATGTAAAAATATATGAATTAAATGTTGTGTCTATATTACTTACAATATTATCATCTTGAAGTAAATCCCACAATAATGTCGAACCAGGTTTACAAACATTTTCTATATTAAACTGGTTAGATATTGTTGTAGTTATATTTTGAGTACAAGGATGCACGTTTTTACTGGTATGGAAATTAGAATGGAATGCCATATGGTTTAACTGTTGTGTTGATAAATGAGTCTGAGCACGTGCTGCAAGTTGCAACAATTCCTCATCACAGCCTGAATCTTCTCCATCAAAATCAGCCATATTTTTGTCAGATTTATTTGACATACGAGATGACATACTATTCTCATCTCCACTATAATCTTCTAGCAATTGTCTACTCATAAGTGTAGATGGTACCTGCTGATCTGAAGTAGTATCAATGGGTGATATACCGATTTCCATAGCTTCCATTGATTCACTATCTTCATCTTCAATATCTTCATCCTCATCTTCATCTTCCTCATCGTCATCTTCATCACCATCAGACTCAGAATCATCTTCAGTACAATCAGTTCTAATGCACCTCATTTTAAGATTTCTTATTTTTTTGTCTAAAACATTAAGAAAATACATAAAAAATAATAATTATTATAGTATTAAAAACATGTAATTTACGGTTATTAATTTTTCCTCTTGGTTTTTGAAGTTTGGTTCCTTTAACTAGTTTACAATGATTTATTTGAACTTTATCTGAATCTTCATCACTAGAGTGACATGGTTTCATAACCCTCATTCTTGTATCTCTCATTGCTTTCTTTCTAACACAATGCCTTATTTTGCACATACCTAATGGTTTGGATGGTCTAATAATATCTTTTTCATTAATATCAAAATCTTCATCTAATTCTTCAATTTTTGCTCCTTCTAGAACTAATGATTCTAAAAAAAAAAAATGATTATCATATTATATTCTTAATATTTCTTGAACACTCTTACCATTATCAGAGTAAGCAAAAATGTTTTCTTTTTTAGGTTTTTTTCTAGGTGTCGGGCCATCACTCATATCACTTCGTTCATCACTAGATTCACCCTCGGAATTGCTATTGAGGCTAGCACTATTCTCTGATGTGCTCATATCATTTGAACGAGCTATTCTACGGTCATCACGTATATTTACAATCCTTGACATTTTTGGAATAGAAAATTCATGAGTTCGTGCGGTAGTTGCCATACTTGACCAAATAAATTTGGTAAGAGCTGATGCTAAAAATAAGCTCTAAAAAACATAAATGAAATTACATTTTTTAAATTCATATTTTGTTTTATGTATAAATTTACTTGTTCAGTGTGCTCTTTTGGTTCTAGTTTTCTTAGTAAATGATATAAATGTAAAACAGGAACGGGTTCTAAGTGTTTGATAAAACCAGGTAATAAATCAAAAACTTGTTTGCTACAATGTTTTAACTGTGCTGCTTGCCAAATAGTATCAATATGTTCATTAGTAATCTTACCTTCTGATGCTAAAAAATTAAGTGTAATACTACACTGTTTAATTACCTAAAAAAGGTTTATATTTTGATTAATTTAATATTAATTTAATATGGAATTATCAACAGTACATACTTCAACATGTAAGTTTGGCCCAAACACATGGGATATAATTTTACGATGTACAAGCCAAGTTGCTAAATTATGTCCAATCTGTTCAATAGTAACCATATCATTGGATTGTGATGATGTTGATAATGTTGCTGCAGTTACATGAACAAGTTCATTTAAAGATCCTATATGGCTATTAATTTGAGATATTCCTGCTAGCCTCATTGTTAATGTTGGGGATGTAAAATACTTAAAAGCCAATTCAAGACCATCTTTATCTAAATTAGAAGTATGACCATCCTTGTTTGAACTCCACATAAAATCTATAAAGAAAATTAATATAACGGTTTTTCGTAAACTTATTTGCATTTGTTACTTAAAAATAATATATTTACCAGCCATAGTTTTAGCTGCAGGAGTTCTCAATTCTTTATCAGATAAGTTACACATAAATCTTAAAACTTTTGACCTCAGTGGAACAAATACATGAACATTTGTGTGATAATTTAGCCAGAGCTTTACATTACAAGCAAGTATAACAATTGGATTGGCAATAGTTAATGGCAATGATTCATAATCAAAACAAGACATAATTGCTTCCAAACCACCAACCCTAAATAAATAAGATGCTTGGTTTATACATATAGGCAAGAATAAAATAAAATAATTTACCGGCAAAACATATTGACAGTTCTTAAAAGTAATAATGGCATATCGATTTCTTGAACATCGCAATAATGATTCATCGCTGAAACTTCTTGTTGAGTTACTTCTTCTGTCTTGTAATGTGGGTATTGTTTTACAGCCACATATAATGGAAAATTCATCAAAAATACTTTTGTCATGAGATGTAACGGTTTTTCCATTTCTGCTAATGTCCATTGCAACTCTACAAAAATAATTTATATATTACATTAAAATAGGTAAAAAAAAATAAATAAACACATAACACATTTATCCATCAGAAAAACTATACAATATACATTATAAAGGTTTGAATTCAAAAAAAATTAATTATTCACCTTCGTCTTTGAAATTTGCTAGTAAATTTTCCCATTTACGGCTACTCTCAGCATCATCATCGTCACGAGCTGGATAGATAATATTATCTTGTCCTTTATAAGATTTTAACAAATTAGTCATTAACAAAACAAAACATTGTGTAATCCACTGAAACTGTTCATAGTTTTTTCTATCTTGAAATCCACCAAGACATTGTCTGTAAAGTAAAGAAATTAGTGTTAAATAGTATCAATATTTTATAATTGTTTGCTTACCTTTGCATAAAAGCCTGAACAAAAACAACCAATTGATTCACTTCAGACTTTGATAGAATTACACAACTAAAGTCGTTCTTTGCACTTGCATCTCTATCTGTAAGAGAAATAACAATTTTAACCGGATAAAAGTGTATTTTAGGAGATATTTGTAATACATACATGGTTTCAGTAGCTTTGAAAACTCTATACATGTCTCACATTCACACATTTTTTAAGTGTATGAGGCAGTGTCCTAAGGGGTGTATGTATAACACATAGTTCGATAAAAATCACTCATCAAAATTAAAAAAAATTTACGAAAATTTGGGAAAACAAAATGTACACAAAATTACTGTATAGTATATACATATATATATACACACATGAATATATATTTATCTATTTTTCTTAACTTTTTGAGAATGAAAATAAAGTAGGTTATGCGGCTATAACACGATATCACAATGACAGTGACGCCAACGTAATGTTTAAATTGTCTTTGACTATGACTTGCGTACGTATTTTAGTTTATACTTTTATTACGAGTGTAGTAACTCGCTCGAACAGGATCTCACAGTTTTCAATTTTCTATACTATAATACACATATTTCCATATTTCAATTTTCAATATATTATGCGGTTATGGGCATGGGATTTATTATGGATACCAGCAGGCTAGTACACGGACTAAGATATATCTTAGTCCGTGGGCTAGTATCATCTGGGCGCTAAATTCGTGGTTTCGGTATCATGGTTTCGGCATAGAACAATATTGAAGCGACACTCGATCAGCTGATTGGGGTATTGGTTACCTATGATTTGAAGTCTGAACCTACGAAAACATGGAATTGGTTCCACGCACCAACATGATGTTAGACACTTATGGCCGATTTCACTAACTCAGTTAATCACGATCACGGACTAAGATATAATGGACTGGAAACGAGCAGCTTATCAGTGGCCTCGAAAGTATGTACAAGAAGTAAATGCGGGGGGTCGCAACCATAATCGAGAGTTTACAGCGCCCTCTGTATAAAACATGGACTGAGATACAAAATGTGACGCAAAATAAAACCACTGGTAGCGCTGAAAACATTCGATTATGAGTGTTGATGATAACAGAGACACCTTTTGCGGGCCGTCCCCCGTCACCCGCCCACCTTGTCGTTTCCAGTCCATTATATCTTAGGGCCGTTCTTACAATGTCCGGTAAAGTGTCGGTTAACGCTAACCGACTGATAACAGATTTTATTACCGGCAGAATTCTTCCGGTTAAGTGTCGGTTAACTTTAACCGGACGTCGTTAGTCCGTGATCACGATTAACATTAACCGGAGTTTTAGGACCAGTATTACCATCTCCAGTTAAATTTAACGGACTCCTAACCAGTGGAATTCGGCCGGTAATAAAATCTGTTATCAGTTGGTTAAGCGTAATCGAAGTGTAATCAATGATTGTAATACTGGCCCTTAGGGCCGATTTCACCAAGGGTGCGTTCAGAAACGTTATCCACTATCGTCAGTCAATTCCCACCGTCGTTCAGAAAGTATTTAGGGCGTATCGGTGAATTCACCGACACGCCCCTTTTGCGTTCAAAAACGTAGATAACTAACTAGATAGTCAATCTCCTCTAACGGACTATCACAACAAAATTGGTTATAACGGTTACTGGTTAGTGGTTAGTACCAATATTTTTTTCGCGCCATAATAATGACAATGTATAAAATATGAAATAACTATAAAATTAAAAATATAATATAATTATTATTTATTAATTAACGAACAAAGAACAAGAGTGAAAAAGTGCAAGAACGCGACAAGTGACAAATGTCAATTTGTGACTAGTTTTTGTTGTCTCGTGTAATACGTGTTGATGGTCCATCATTCATGACAAACCAATCTATTTGTAATTTAAGAATTTAAACTACATATTCATTTAAATATTGTTTCCTTAAGTCACAGTTGTAAGTGTGTAAAAAAATATAACTAATTTTGATATATCTAACTAGTAAGAACTTTTAATTTTGTTTTTATTCCAGGAAAAATGTCCCATTTGCAATAGTTACGTTATATTAACAAAAATGTCTGAACATCTCAAAAATCATAGGTAAGTTAAAAAGAAAAGATACTAAGTAATTGTCTTGTAATATGTTAGCACTTAGCATATTTCTATCTTAACAAATCTATTAAATAATGAATATTAATTTAATAGACACTATTGTGTCCATATGCATATAGTCAATGTATTTGTCACACAAGACGTAGTTTACCATATTTTATGTAACACATACTTGACTATGCATGCGAGCATTACTACTATAATTAATTTTTGTTTCATAAACATTAATGCCCCTTTCTTTTAATTAATATTTAGTGCTGGCTATGCTAATTCTTATTTAAACTTTCAAGTAACGATCAAATATTTTGACTGTTGTCTGACATGACACACCATATTAAAACTAAAAGACTGCAACTAAATACTAGGCTACGCATGCTTAAAACATTCCAATTAACAACAAACACACCAACTTAAACATATTAAACTTCTCATGTACAAATCCTTACTAAAACTTAAATGAACCCATGGTCTTCAACTGCGGGTCAATGCCAAAATATCCAATCTTAAAACAATATAGCTGTTTCAAAATATTACTCTAAGAAAAATTACTAACTCTCCTCGATACATATTAAATTACACACTTCACACCGATCCATACCAAAAAACTGTCCAAGAAGAAGCTAAATTCTTCTACAAACGTTTTCACGATCCTCTTATTGGTCATACAAATCCATTAATCCATAACTTATCACCAAATAAAATTCCTGGTAAGTGGTAATCCTCGACGTCGCCTTAAAAAGAAATTGTGCAGAAACCTCTTAATAAATTAAAAGGATTAGTCTAATAATCTAATAAAAATCTACAGTAAGTGACACTACTGGGTGGCTTCTTTTAACAAGCGTATCAATACCACTGTAAATTAGCACATATTCTTATTGTGCCCTCCGGGTATAGACTGTATATTTCTTTTAAAAATTAAATTTAAAAAAAACTTTCAAGTTAACTAATAATTAAGCCTTGTTATTTTTACTTTCTAGTTATTATTCGCTTTAATAGTATAATTAATATAACTCATATAATTTTACTCATTAATTCATATTTCATATATTATACTTTCTTTCTTTTATAGTCAAGACCATGAACTAGCAGTGCCTCAAAAGTTAAAAAAGTATAAACCATCAACATCATTTGGTAATTTATCTACTGAAACAAGGTAAATAAGTTCATAGTCAATATTATTATTCAATTTTTGCAAATATAATGAATGCTTTTATATTGTTATAGTTATAATAAATAGCTAGGAGAGCTTGTGATATTAATTCAATTTATATAACTTTTATTATACTTTCTTGGCCATTATCCCCTGTCCGTTAATAAATAAATATACTTTTTTTTAGTCAAGACCAGGAACTAGTGCCTCAACAGTTAAAGCATTCTAAAGCTAAACAAACAACATTGTTTAGTAATTTATCTGCTGAAACAAGGTAAATAAGTTGATAATTGATATTATTATTCAATTTTTATAAACATATTGAATACTTTCATATTGTTTAAGCTATGATATACCTAATGAGCTAAGAGTACTTGTGAATTTGATTCAATTTATACTTTCTATTTTCTTGGCACTTCACTCTTTAATAAATACATTTTGTTTGTAGTCAAGATTATGAACTTGTGCCTCGGCCACAACAGTTAAAAAAGTATAAGCCAAACCCATTGTTTGATAGTTTGTCTGATGAAACAAGGTAAATAAGTTGATAGTTGATATTATTATTCAATTTTTATAAACATATTGAATACTTTCATATTGTTTAAGCTATGATATACCTAATGAGCTAAGAGTACTTGTGAATTTGATTCAATTTATACTTTCTATTTTCTTGGCACTTCACTCTTTAATAAATACATTTTGTTTGTAGTCAAGATTATGAACTTGTGCCTCGGCCACAACAGTTAAAAAAGTATAAGCCAAACCCATTGTTTGATAGTTTGTCTGATGAAACAAGGTAAATAAGTTGATAGTTGATATTATTATTCAATTTTTATAAACATATTGAATACTTTCATATTGTTTAAGCTATGATGCCTAATGAGCTAAGAAAACTTGTGAATTCGATTGAATTTATACTTTCTATTTTCTTGGCACTTTGATCTTTAATAAATACATTTTTTTTTGTAGTCAAGACCATGAACTAGCAGTGCCTCAAAAGTTAAAAAAGTATAAACCAACAACGTCATTTGGTAATTTATCTACTGAAACAAGGTAAATAAGTTCATAGTCAATATTATTATTCAATTTTTGTAAATATTCAAAATACATAAATTCATCAATACTCTCGTATTGTTTAAGCTATAACAAATAGCTGGGAGGGCTTGTGAAATTAATTCAATTTATATAACTTTTATTATACTTTCTTGGACCTTCTCCCTTGCCCGTTAATAAATAAATACATTTTTTTTTAGTCAAGACCAAGAACTATTGCCTCAACAGTTGGAACATTCTAAAGCTAAACCAACAACATTGTTTAATAACTTATCAGATGAAACAAGGTAAATAAGTTCATAATTGAAGAATTTATAATATTATTATTCAATTTTTGTTAACATTGAATACTCGTTTGATTTTATAATTAATAATTGGTAGTATATTTATTATTTGAAGTTTACAATTTTTTTATTGTGTAGTACAAATGAAAAAAGAGTCAAAAGTGGACCAAGTCTGAAACACTTTTCCTTATTGAGGCGTATGAGAATAATATTTTGAACAACAACATTTTCTATGTAGTTTTTGATCCTGATTGGAACCTCTTTCTCACAGGTTAAATCCTCGTCATTATCATTATCATCATCATCATTAAAAAAATATAGTCCACAGTCTAAAAGTAATTTAAACGAATTACTTGCCGCTATAGCTAGAACTCTGGGATGGTTACTCATAATAAAATAATTTCAATTACAAATAACAAATGTTTAAATGATGTACACCAAAAAAAATTAAAATTCATAAAAAATTAATAATTTTATTTTGGTACAAATCAAAATAAACCTATAAATAGTATACAATTTATAAATATTATGATTAATGATTATATTATCACTTTATCACTTTTATATTAAAAGTATTATAAACATGTTCTTCTACTATGAGGTTAACATACCTCGGTAACCTTATTGATAACTGAATGGTTCAATAAGATGGGAGGAGTCACATCGTTCCCCGGCGAAAAAGTTAATTCTACATAGAAAACGTTTCTGAACGCACTCCAACACAGTTAATCACGATTAACGTTAACCGGAGTTTTAATCGGCCGAATTTGGCCGGTTAAATATCTGTTATCAGCCGATTAAGCGTTAACCGTGATTAACTGTGTTGGTGAAATCGGCCCTTAATCGGCCGAATTTGGCCGGTTAAATATCTGTTATCACTTATCAGTCGATTAAGCGTTAACCGTGATTAACTGTGTAGTGTGTTGGTACTTGGTGAAATCGGCCCTTAGACCCGTGGTTACCAATATTATAAGAACGGTTCCAAGACTATGGCGGGATAGGCGACGAGGGGTCGGCTTGTTTACCATTCCCTATTGGCTATTTCACGTATGCCGCGCTCCCCTGGAGACCGTGTTCAAGGCCGAAATCGCCTGATTCGGCCAACGCACGGAGTGTCGTACCCCTGGTTTCGGGTAAGTTAAAAAATCGTGCTCTCATGTCCCAGTCCAACCAACATTTTTTAATGAAATCTTGATACTTATTCGTGATATCTTATTCAATCTTATTCAAGGACCACGGATATAATGGACTGGAAACGAGCAGCTTATCATGGCCATGAATGTAATGAATGTATGTACAAGAGGCAAAGTACAGGGGGTCGCTATGTGTTCCTGGAGTTCACAACGCCCTCTGTATAAAACACAGACTAAGTTACAAATTGTGTAGCTAAATAAAACCCCCGGTAGCGCTGAAAACTTCAAGAACAGTTTTCTTATCAGCTAAGTGACATCTTTTCGTGGCCGTTCCCCGATCCCCGCCGGGCGCTGACCATGTCGTTTCCAGTCCCGTGTAGACGTGTGTACTGTGTACACAATTTGTATCTTAACTTGAGTTGTACCACCTATGATTAAAGTTAATCAGAATATTAAATCGGCTGAATTCGCCCGTTAATATCTGTTATCAGCTGATTGAGCTTAATCTAATAGAGTTTTCCACATGACTGCAATATTGCACTGGTGCAATTATTTTATGTTTTCATAAGAATACCAGCGCATTTTTTTTTTTTATAGTGCGGCTTTTTATGTTCCACACGCGTGCGGCGTGCACTCTACTAGTTTCTTGCACTTAGTGCAGTGATAATCGCACGAGGCACGAGCTCTTCACGGCGGTGCACCTTATCTTTTATTGATTAACATCTATCAACTCTTTAATTTTCTCGTAAATAATTGATATCATTAAAATGATCTGCCCGCAGACAGAATGCATGTTTCAGATGCAATGCTCCTTAAACGGCTTAAACTGACTGGCACTAACAAGATTATGGGTGTTATAATTGGCGCGCTGTACGTGCAACTAACCACACTGGTGCAGTCATATGGAATTATGGAAAACGCTAATAGTTTAATCATAGACGATACAACCGATACAGTCCCGAATGATTTAAGACTTATAAGACGTATATCAATTATCAATATTTTAAGTAGTTTAAACCATAGATATTAAAGAATATCTATGGTTTAAACCGGGGATGGACAACGTTTTTGAAAACGTTATTAAACGGGAAAAAAACAAAAAAAAAAACTGAAAAACGATAACAAAAAACCCCAAAAACCGATAAAAATGTAATAACAAAATCAAAAACGAAAACGGAAATAAATTATAAGATTATACATCATTAAATTATTTCACTTTAGTAGTTTAGGACTTAAGTAGTATAGATTTGTATGTTCACAGTCTATTTTTTTTTTCACCTCGGTAATTTCACAACGTTCAAGCGAGGATGTCCCGCTTGAACACAATAATTTTACCGCCGTGAAAATCACGGGGAGATTTCACACTCGGTGTCCACCTATTTGCCGCTTACTCAAAAATATTTACCGTGTACACACTAAATATTTTTTTTTTTCCAACAAACCTTATTATTAAAAGTACAGAACACAAATTATGTAATTATAGATTTTTTTTTTTTATTGATATTTTATTAATTCTTAAATATATTTACACAAGTTTTCCTTCTTCTCTAGTAAAAGGTACATATTCTACAATACGATCATGAATCAATAAACAATAAGCAGTTACACCTGTAAACGAATCTGAAGCTTCAATTTCCAATTGAACATCCACTGCTGAGGCCGTGGTTGAATCGTTCTGTTTTGAAGTATCGATAACTATAGTTGGCGCGTTTGCTAGAAAAGTAGAAGGGCTCAATATCGGGTTACGAATACTTTTTTCATAGTGCGATTCTTGAAACGATGTATTATGTATACATATTATACAATCAGGTGAAATTATTTTTCGAAAAATCTATATTCAAATTATCGTATGGATAAGGTATCGAGTTCAGAAATACTTTAACGTTTGTTAGATTATAATGATAGAATATACTACAATCTTTTGATAACACATTTTTTCGTCCTATTAAAAGTTAAGTTATAAGAATATATTATGTATAAAAAAATTATCAAAATTATCAAAACGTTATTTGGAAACAATAGGAAAATAACGTTAATAAAAAACAATATGGAAAAATTACGTTTGTAAAAACGTTAGGTTCCCTTAGAAATCCTCCGTAGAACCCTATGTTCCTGAAGCCATAATTTATATTTGATCTTATTATTTTATTATTGCAGACACGGTACGGGATTCCAAGGCCACCGTACTCGCACCGTAGGTTGAAGGGACAAGCCGTAGTTAATTCAAAAATGAATTAAAACTTATGAAACGTATATCAAAAATTTAACTTAACCGGCTACGGTTTTAATATTTTTTTTCCGGCTTTACAATCCATTGAGAATTTTTACCTCCAAAACTACCTCCTCCCATTTCTCTCTATCATACGCTATAACTTGCCATTCCGCCCCACCATGTTCTGCCGCATGCCATATCTCTTTTATGCTGTCTATCCATCTTCGTGGTCTTCCCCTTGGTCTCCTCCCCGCTAACGTACAAGTCATTACTTCTTTTAATAGGCATCCGTTTTCTCGCCACGCATGTCCGGCCCATTGCATTCTTAAACTTTTAATAAATTGAACAGTATTTTTCCTTTTTGTATAAGTTTTCTAACTGGGCGATCGATCACAATTCCCATTGTGTTTCGGTATTAAATACTGAACCATGTATTCTTCTTAGGAATTTCCTTCCAAATCTTCTTAGTTTCTCTTCGTCACCTTTAGTTGTGGACTATGTAGCACATGCATAAGTCAGTACTGGTCTTATGTAGCTTACATAAAGTTTTTTTTTTACTTTTTCGATAGTGTTTTTGACTTAAAGAGGGTCTCCATTGCGAAATAACATCGATTAGCTACATTCAGCCTCACATTTATTTCTTCATGCATAATATTTTTGTTGTTTAGAGTTACTCCAAGGTACCTAAATTCTTTAACTTGTTCGAATTCATTATTTTCTATTTTAAGGTTGGAGCTATCCTCTGGTCCTCTTGTTACTACCATGTATTTTGTCTTCTCCGCATTTACTACTAGGCCCATATTTTTACTTGCCTTCATTAATTTCTTCAGATTCATTTGAACTTCTGCTCGAGTATTTCCAGTGATAATAATATCATTTGGGTATGCAAGTATCAGTCCTCTATCAAGTGACCAGACTTCTCCGTTTGACATTTCTCAGACTACACTTTCTAATGCCATGTTAAAAAGTATGGGTGACATGGCATCCCCTATTCGTAGTCCACTTTTGATTTCAAAAGCCATACACAGTTCATTCCCAAAATTTACTCTACTAAACGTTTTACTGTTGCATAGTTTTACCATTTTGATAATTTTCATAGGGATGCAAATGCCCTGAGCGCCTCAGATAGCCTTTCCCTGTCTACGTTATCACAAGCCTGTTTATAGTCCCCGAACACCATATGTAGGTCCTTTCCATAGTGATTTTCCATTTGTTGTCTCACTACAAATATATGGTCTGTGGTTAATCTTCCTTTCCTGAATCCACTTTGGTATTCTCCTATGGCTTCTTCAGCATATCTCTCTAATCTTTTTAATATTGTTAATGATAGGACCTTGTATCCCGTATTTAATAGAGTTATCCCCCTGTAGTTTTTTACTTTTAATCGGTCCTTTTTTTTTAATATTGGGCAGATAAGTGTTTCATTCTAACTCTCTGGAAGCCTTTCTTCTTCCCCTACTTGTAGAATTACTGAATGTAATTCCCTTTCTACTTCTTGACCTCCTATCTTCCAAAATTTTGAATTAATCCTGTAATCACCTGATGACTTATTATTTTTCAGGGCGTGTATTGCTGCTTTTGTTTCATCCAAGCTAGGGGCCAGTTACTTCCTGGTATACTGTATAATAAGCTCTAATTTCTTGGTCATTACTGTCATTATCTGGCACTTAATATAGTAATCCTCTGAAATACTCTTTGAACTAGTTAGCTATCATTTCTGGACCAGATATCAGAGCACCATTTTCATCTCATCATCATCATCATCATCATATACAGCTTAAGGGACCATTGAGGTCCAACGCTGCCATCACAAACTTATTCCATTCTTCCCTATTGTACGCCATGTCTAACTGAGTCCTTTCTTGAAGTACTCTTAGATCCTTCACGACTGAGTCCTTCCATCTTGTTCTGGGCCTGCCCAGAAGTCTTTTACCTGTCATTTCAGCCATCAGTGCTTGTTTAATAATTTGGCCATTCGCCCCATACATGTCCTAACCATTCGACATGTATATGACAGAATATTTGGTCTTCCATACATAGGCGCAAATAGGGGGGGGCTAGGGGGCCCCCTAAGAATTGCTGTAGCCCCCCCAAAAACAAATGATTTTACTATGCTTTACTAAAAGCATCATAAGAGTATTCAGTATCCTGAACTGAGCTACGGCTTCAGCCCCCCCCCAGATTTCAAACACTATTTGAGCCTATGCTTCCATAATTCGTTATTATGTCTTCTTTCAAATTGCTCTGTTTCCCTGTTATATAGAGGGCCATACATTTTTCTTAATATTTTTCTTTCAAAGGTAATTAAGCTCTGGTGGTTCCCTTGGTGGTTGACCATGTCTCACATCCATTTGTTAGGATCGGTCTAATGTAACTGGTGTATAGGATTTTCTTTGATTCATAAGATAGATGCTTTGATTTAAGTAGTTTTAATAAACTAAAATAACACTTGTTAATCTATTTTTTCATGCATAATATTTGTATTGTTCATGATTACCCCGAGGTATGTGAATTGATTAACTTTTCCGAAGGTGAGATTATCTACCTCTAGATCTGAGTTATCTGCCTCTGTTCGCGACATACACATATATTTGGTTTTCTGTTGATTCATTTCTAGTCCCATCCTTTTGCTCGTCTTCAGCAGTTTTCGAATGGTTTGTATAACATCATCTCTTGAGTTTCCCATTATGAATATGTCATCAGCAAATAAAACATTCAGTTCACCGAGGTTCATTTTCCGATCTTCTGACATATCCCTTACCACTTTCTCCAGGGCTATGTTAAATAGCATTGGAGATAATGCATGGCCCTGGCGGAGGCCAGAATGTACTTTAAATTGTGTTGACGTTGAAAATCGTACCTTAAGGTTGGTGTTACTATTGCACATTTTGACTAGGGCTATGTATTTCTGGGGTATTTAAAAATACCCCACAACCAAATACCCAACAATTTCATTGTTTCCCATAGTTCTTTCCTGCTTATTGAATCGTATGCTTGTTTAAATTCTACAGATACCAAGTGTAGATCTTTATTATATTCATAATGTTTTTCTGCCATTTATTGAATTGTGTGTATATGTTCGATTTACCTTTAATGAATCCGCATTGGTAATCCCTTATTATACCTGTTACATAAGGGTTCAATCGTCCCATTATGAGCGTTGTCAGTATTTTGTAGCCCGTGTCTAGTAGAGATATCTCTCTGTAGTTTTCAGGTAACATTGGGTCTCCTTGTATATTGGGCAAAGGATGCTGTGTTCCATTCCTCTGGCATGGTTTCTGTTTTCCAAATTTCTATAATTACCTTATGCACATCATCCACCATTTGTTTTCCTCCATGTTTCAGTAGCTCTGCTGTTATCTGGTCTTTTCCCGGTGATTTATTGTTTTTAAGTGTATTTATTATCTTTGCTATTTCTTCTCTAGTGGGTTCTACTATATTAGGTTCTCTGTAATCATAATGTCTTCTCTGTCATATAACATACATTCGGGTATATTCAGGAGGTTCTCAACATGGGTTTTAAACATCTCTACTATTTCTTTTTGGTCTGTTACTAGTTCTTTAGTATCGTTTATCATCATATTTGTCTGTGGTTTAAATACTTCTTTAGTCCTTCCACTTCTTTCAAAGAACCGCCTTGAATTTTGTCTATTCTCTTCTACAGTTGCAATTAACTTTTTCATATATAATCTTTTTTCTCTTCTAAGGATTGCATGAGTTTCTTTTCTTCCCTGTTCATATTCTTTCCTATTTTCATCTGAATTATTTTGTATCATTTTGTATCTTAGCATAGTTCTTTTCGCTATTGATTCTCGGAATTTGTCATTAAACCAGTCTTTTCTCTTTGTTTTCTCTGTCCATCCGACCACGTCTGTAGCGCATTCCTTTATTGCTTGTGTTACTCTACTCCATTGGTTTTTAATCTCATTTTCCCCGTGTGTGCCTGTGTTTTGTGCTAATTTGTTCTGAATTAAATGTACGTATTTTTTGGCTTCTTCTTTGTTTTTGAGTTTTCCTATATCGAATCGCTTAATTTCCAGATTTTTTCTACTCTATCCACATGATAGTCTTAGCTTGAACTGTGTTATTAATAGGAAATGGTCAGAGTCGGAATCCGCGTCTCTATAGCTCCTTACGTTATTAATGCATCCTTTGTGGTTTTTATCTATTAATACATGGTCTATTTGATTTTTTGTGTGTCCATCTGGAGATATCATTCAGATATACCATTTTCATCTACTAGGGATAATATATGCGGGAGAAAGCCAGATTAATTGCCTTGCACCTCTTAAAGAATTCTCTGGGTTTGTATTTATACCTTTCAATCTCTTCAATCCTTGATTTTTCTAACATTCTCTTCTCCTTTCTTGTTAGTTTTGTCACTTCTTTCCTTTTAATCTCAAATCTTCATTTGTTTTCAGGTGTGGGTATCTGAATTGCTTTAATAATTAATCCTAGCATTTGCACGTTTCTGGATTCCTCTTCTGCAACGTTCATTGAACCATTTATTTCTTTTTGGCCTATGTGTGAATTGCACTGCGCTCTCCGCGGTTTCTATCATTTAATTTTTAACCATATTCCACTTGTCCTTCAATTCTTCAATACTAGTACTATTTTTTTATTTTAATTTTTCGTCTACTGTTTCCTGGTATTTCTTCCATATTTAATCTTCTTTAAGCTTCTCAAAGTTGAATTTTCGAGCTACTTTTAATTTTCTTTTATTATTCCACTTTGCTGTCATTTTACTTTTGAAGACTCCAATCACGAGGTAATGGTCCGAATCTACGTCTGCTCCTCTATAGCTTTTAACATTTGTAATATTTGATTTGTATCTATTACTTATTAGTACATGGTCTATTTGACTAATGTATCTGCCACCTGACGATACACATGTATGTTTATAGATATTCTTTCTGGGGAACTGTGTCCTACTGATATTCATTCCTCTACTCATAGCTAAATTTAGTATAAATAGTATTAATTTTTAATAATATTAATATAAATATAATATACAATATCCTAGGCTGACAAATCGTCTCCACTTAGAATCATTTTTCTCATAGGTACATTGATGATTGATATTATATCGTTGAATTCAAATTTAACATTATCCATAACCGTCACCCATTTGCAACCTACTGTTCAGCAGAGTGATTTCCAATTTTTTTTTTTTTTTTTAATTTACCTCCCTTTTTTATTTAAATCCTGGTAAACGAGTTTTGGACAAGGACCTACTACATAATACCTAACTTATAATTCGTATTGTAATTTAATTATCAAAGAAATATAACTTCCCCAACACTGTGTCTAAAGGCACCGGCGGGAGAATGCATTGGAATGTCTATAAACGTTTCAATAGTTTAGTATCTATGGCATTTGAACAACAATTGAAATAGAAAACCAGAATTGATACGTTGCAGATCACAAAGATTTCTGTCATGAACTATGTATCATAGTTCATGATTTCTGTAAAAGAACATCCGATTTATCAATTGATAATGTAGGTACTGAGTATATAAATTCTATGGTTTTATCATATAATATATTTTATATTATCATCTATGCCCTATGGCAATCGCCAATCGCCGACATTCGTGTCAGACGATTATTAACGATTATTTCGATGAAAAAAATAAAATAAAATGAGCCAACAATAGACGGCTAGACAGTTTGCTAAGCAGTAGGTACTACATGGAAATTTAAAAAACATATTTGCCTAAAGTCTTTTTAGATCATTTTTGAATTTTTGAAAAAAATACGAATTATTATATAAAAGCAACTATTCAATCAGAATTTCCATACTTATTACTGTAAAAAAACTGCATTTAAGTATATTGATTTTCCACTGGGATACTAAGGGCGATACGGGATTTTTGGGACATACCTATTGTTTACTGTACGTTATATATTATTATGATTTTTCAGTTATAAAGTATTAACTATTACTATCGTCATATAAAAATAATAAATATATTTAAAAAAAATGTAATATCATTTTTATTTTTATCTAGGAGTTGTTCTAAAATTGACTTTATGCCTCGGACTTTTTGGTTGTCTACCTATAGCAAAACATGGTTACTAAACAAGGCAGATCAACAAACACTCGAAAGCTTTGAAATATGTAGTTGGAGAAGGATGCTGAGAGTGAGTTGGATAGAATACCGTACCAATGAAAGCATACTCTGTGAAATATATGAGCTCCGAAAGATTTTACAAAACCATCAGAGAAAGACGATGAAACATGATGTGTCACATATATCGAGGCACGAAAATGAGCTAATTTATTGAATAATAGAATGTTAGGCTATGTAAAAGTTAAACTTATTTGAATTCAATGATTTTCTATGCTAGACTATCAAGCTACACCCAACTGTGGAGAGCACATGTCCAACTGCAAAACTAACTTTTGTATATCTTAAAATACTCATAACTCGCTTTACAATTAAAATATAATAAAAAGCCTGTCATTGTCTAGATAATAATCGCTCTAATTTTTAAGCTAACGGAGATAAACGTGTTCTGCTGAGCATAAAATTTACTAAGTTACGCACTTGTAAGACAAAGACAACAAATGCCACTGTAACGTCCCCTTAACGAGTTAATATAAGTTAAGAGTTAAGTTATTTTTAACTTATTGACTTAACTTACCATTTCCCTGTTTTAATTAACTTAATTTTAACTTAACTCCTTTGTATTATTGCACCTAGGTTAACTTAAATACAACTCAATTTATATAAAAATCAATCAATCAAAAAATTATATTCAAAACATGGGTTACCATAAAAAAATTAAGCTGTATTGCATATGAGCAAAATACATAAGTTAAAAAATGTTAGTTATAGGAACTTATGATCCATAAGTCTAGTCCCACAAACAGAATTGAAAAATATTTACAGGGTTATGAGTGATAAAGTGTTCCCTGTTTCCGTGAACAAGCGGTTTATATAATATTCACCACTTAGATGTATTATTTTATTTTTTTTTTTTTTTAAATAAGTAATATACATTATACAATCTGTTCAAAATCAGTTGACACAAAAAACATATACGCTAAGAGTAAAAAAAAAACATGAGTATATTTGAACAAAGAAGCCACTTAATGGTACCACACTTTCAATTTAGAAGCTTAAATGCATGTTAGTTACGTAAAAGATCTCAACACCAATTACGTTTAAGTAATCTTGTATGGTAAGTTTAAATATATAGGTTTTTTTATAATTTCTAAATGGTTTAATAGTTTATTTTTTAAACATTTACACACAATCAAATTTAAATTTAAATGAACCTAACTTGAAATATGAATACAGTTCTAAAATGATCCAGCCCTATAGGCTTTAAATTACATACATAGACATAATGAATAAAACATTATGTAATAATAAAATTATGTATAGGGTACTGACTAAGCTATAAAGTATACCCTGTTTCGGTGGGCACACAGTGTACATGTATATTATATAGAATAAAAAGTATATAATAAGGTCACTTATGGCATTTCTAGTAATTCAAACTTGATTTTACACTCCTAATTAGTAATTATACATTATTAAAACAAAATTAAAACATTACAAACGATGTAAATTAATTTATATCTTTTCATTCTTTATACTATTTAAGATAAATTAAACTTTTTCTTCTGTATTGAATCCTAAAAAAACTATATTATGACATATTATATAGTAAAATTAAAAATCTATTTAAGCTGTTCTCGATGTTTATCAATAGCTTTTACATTTAACACAAAATATAATATATTATAATTTTACTTGTTAAACTAGACAATTAATTAGATGTTAAATTATATTATATTTGTAACAATTATGTTTAAAATAAATTTGTGTCTTAACAGCATTTCTTAACACTTATAATCTTATTATCAACATCTTCTAGATCTTGTATTCTTGCAGGAGTATCAATACCTATTTCTTCCCATATATTTACTGTATTTTTATTATCCTTATTCATATCAAATGACTCATGAATAAAGTTATCTAAAATGTCTACCAAACATAATATTGTTACAATACTATTTTTTATAACTATTTTAAATATTATACAAACAATATATTATAAAATATTTACTTGTAAGATCCATTGTAACAATATTATCATAGGTTGTTTCATTAGCGGAAGGCACACAATTATAATCTTGATAACACAGTTTATTTGAAGTTTTGCGTTCTGAATTATTATTGTAGAACGATTTTTGAACTTGAATAGTTGTAAACAACAAATTCAGATCATCATTATTATCTAGGTTATCATTTTGAAACAAACTCAGAGAGGATTGTTTTGTTTTAGATAAAATATAATATGTATTTTCTAATTTAGACACTAAAAAAAATTAATTAATATATTAGAAAAGGATATAATATTATATATTCAAATGTTCAAATATACTAAAATTTAAGCATAAAACAATGTTAAAAAGTTTAAAAATTAAAAACCAATTACAATATTACTTACAACTTTTATCATCCAGCATATCAGAAATTATAGTTTGAATATTTTTCAAATATTTGATTATAATTGCACATCTTTTAAGTAATTGATTTTTAGTTGAATCATTATAACTGTGACTTGTTTTTTGATTATAGATTAAACATGCATTATACTCTCTCAGAGCTAAAATAAAATATTTCAGTATTATAGAATAAAGATGTATCTAAAGTATATTTTTACCATTTTTATACTGCTTGTAAGTTGTAGAAAGTTCTTTATTTTCAAAAAGGGTCACTGTAAATATTTTTTCAATAAACTTTGAAAAATTAACCATTCCATTTAACAAATATACATATAAATCCATGTTGGTATTTGGATCACTCTTTTGGATAGTATCAATAATATTCATAGAAGTTTCTATTGTTGTCTAATAACAAATATAATAAGTAATTAGTATAAACTAGTAATAAAAACTAAAGTTTAAAAAAATTACTTGAATGAATGCATAGGGATCAACAATTTTGTCTAGAAGATTTTGTATTTCACAAATCTCACAAACCCAATGGTTTATTAGCACCTTTAAAAATGTTTTTTTCACTAATGAAGTCGGATCTAAATAAAACTCAATAATAGCTGGTACCATATCACTGTCCAAAAGTTCCAAGCTTGATATACACGATTTTAAAGGAATAACATCTAAATACATTTATAAATATTAAAGTATAAAACATTTAAAAAAAATTGATTGTATTAAATAAATATTCAAGTTGATGTAGGGACAGTCTTAGTGACCACAAAAACCTTGCACCTGTATTTAGTTATTAAGTGTCTGTCTATACTAATTAATTCTTTATATTATTAATACTCATACATAATCAATATTTTAAAATGGCGATCATTATACATTATACATTTTGATACATAATTATTTCAAAAAATGTTTACTTTTTTAAAAATATTATTTTTTAACTTTTTATTGTTATCAGTTTTAATTTTAAAATGACAAGATGTATGTTACAGGGGTATCGCGTTAAATTCTGATCTAATACTACTTCATCTAAATTTTAAATTTTAAATACTTATATAAGTTATAGTTAACATAACTTCCCTCTGGTACGTCAGATATCTCTCCCTCCACTCTGACCTCAAAATCCCAACCATTCATACAATAGCCGCCCACCATTATAAATCATTTCATAAAAACACTTTCAACCATTCAAATCCTCTAATATCAAGCCTCTTCTCTCTTACTTTTTCTGATAACCCACCCCGCCTTCTTAAACGGAATTGGCCCAGGGACCTACTTAACATTTAAAAAAAATTTAAAAACCACTTAGAATTATGAAGTAGGGTCAATGGACCCCCCGCATCTATCAAGCCATCCAGTCCTGTATACTTGTAACCCCCCTCCCAATATTACCTATTGTATACATTTATTACAGATTGTATATATTCTTGTTTTCTCATAAAAAAAAAAAACATAACAGAACATAACATCAAAGTCTGTAAAAATAATATTTTCAAAAAATTTAAAACTTTTTGAAATAGTGTATGCCTAAATATACCACCTTGTGTACATTTATTTGTTTTAAAGAACTAATGATTATTGATTTATAACTTACATTCATCATTTTTACAACAGGCCACAGAAAATAGTCCAATCTGAATTAATACATCAGTATATTTATCCAAATCACAAATCATATTAGATAAATCTGATGAATTTCTTAGTTGAATGTCAACAGAATCTCCACACTTTTTAATCAGTTTTTTAATAATAAAAAATGGATCATTAAAAATCTAAAATGTTAATAATGTATAAAAAAAAAACAATTAATATATTAGTAAGTACCTAATACAAAATAATATGTTTAAAAATTTTAGTATTTATTCCATAATTGATATACTATACCTTAAATATAAGGTGCAATACTGATGTATTAATTCTTCTTTCAAGAATAGATAATGAGGAAGATAAATAATCATATCGGAAAAAATTATCAGTTTCATTGATATTTATCTTTTCGAAGTGTTGAATCGCTGTTAAAACCTTAAATAATAAGTGAAATTGATCTAAATATTAAAATATTACATATTATTTATATAATAAACAGTTTTTACATGTTTAGATGAAGATGTTATTTCTAAGTTGTCTATTGTATCTGCAACTTTAGCAATAGTTATAGCTTGAAATAAAATTTTATTGATATTAGGTTTAATAAGTTCAAAATGATCCCTGTTGCTTAACGCATTTAAAACAATATTCATTTGATCGATGAATTTTCCTGGATGTTCATCTACGTCAGTTAAATCTATCATTTCCAAACAGTCTTCCAACTTATAAAAACATTTTTGAATTCGCTTAATTATGTACACGCTTAGAACCTAATATGAATAAATGCTTAGTATTAGGTATTCAAATAATAATATCAAATATAAACAGTGGTTGAATTGGGTGGGGACGCGGGGGGACGGAGTCCAACTTCTATTTTTAAAATATTTTAGCGTACCCCTTCTAATTTCAAGAATTGATAAGACATTTAAATGTTGGGGGGGCGCACAAATGTTTTATACTTTTGCATACCCCTTCTATTTTTTTTCCAATTCAAGCACTGAATATAAAATTAATTAATACTATGCAGCAAAATCAATAATAAATACATACCTTTTCAAAGTTTAGAACATTATTTTGTTCTGATATAGTTGTTTCATACAAGAGGAGACATTTTCGAATTTGACTTAAGCATA
Organism: Macrosiphum euphorbiae; assembly: GCA_949089665.1. Taxonomy (NCBI): domain Eukaryota; kingdom Metazoa; phylum Arthropoda; class Insecta; order Hemiptera; family Aphididae; genus Macrosiphum; species Macrosiphum euphorbiae. The sequence goes on along the minus strand of CARXXK010000001.1, from coordinate 173,759,628 downwards.
CACAAAGCATGTAAACATTTTTATTTTTGAATGTTTTTAAAAAAACTTGAATTGATTTTACAAATTGAAGGAGTGGTCCGTTTATTAAATCCTGTTATTAAAATAAGTATACTTATTAAAACATTAGGACACAAAATATTCTGTTACCCACTTACTATGAATATGATTTTATATTCATGAAATTCTTTTTTCTCAAAATTGCATAAATATCTGGAACACTCATTTAAAACGATATCAATTTTGAAATATAAATCATCCATTATAATTTATAATCAGGACTATAGTACGGTATTGTTCGAAGGAAAATTGTAAATAAGTAAATAAATCAATGTTAAAAATTGTATACGATCCAACTCTCCAATTTCGAATTATAAAAATCTTTTAAGAATTTTCAAATGACGGTTGTAACTTGTAGACTGTAGTCAGTTACGATAACAGTGGAATGCCGTGATAGCATAAACTACCAGATAGATAATAGCTATAATACAGTATTGTCTATCTATTCTATCACGATGTCAACCTCTTAGCATAGAATATTATCATAGAATCGTATTATAGGCATTCTACAATATTAGCCGGTGGGTGGGTGGGTAAGTTGTCCGACCTTTAAATCTCCAATGGGCTCATGCCTAGTATGAGTAATGGGCCGTGGAATCGTACCTCGGAATAAGATCCCCAAGATCCGCTAATTACTAGATAATATAATCTATTGTTCAGTTATCAATTATAAGCTCTTTAGTTTTTAACCAAGGTACCATGGCAAAATATATTTTATAATAAGTATACCTACTACCTTAGTACAATTTTTCTTCTGGAAGGCGGAAGCTTAATAATATATTTAGTAAAGGTATTTAATATAGGTAGTATACTAGTATGCCTATTGCATATTTCACATTCAAATTTCCGTTTGCAGTTCCCAACGCGATTCATTATGTTGTCAATAGCATCTACATATATTAAAATATTAAATTATTAAAATTAATTTATTATAGTAATATATAATATTATTAAATTGCCACGATCAAACTTTACATAGTATGCTGCCATGCTAACATTTTGTAAAGTACGTTATTGGAATTAATAATAATTCCTAAATATTTAATTAATAAATGCATTAATATATTATAAAAAAAAATCTCAAACAAAATATTTTGTATATAATAAAAGTATACTTCTATTATTTTTTTTGATTGAAATGTGATAAAAAAAATCATTAAGTTGTCGATGATGAAAATTAACTTGCGATAGCATAGTTTGGTGTTCTATCTAAATTATCTTAAATAATTTTATACACTAAATAAATTTGATTTAAGTATAAATGTATAATATTATAATTATTGTCATATATTATTACAAAGTATTATTACAAAATTTTTTTAAAAAATATGTAACTTGGTGGTAGTTGGAATATTTAATTGTGTATAATTTGTTTAGTAGTAAGTATAGTTAATTATTGATTATAATTGTAGTTTTATCTAAAAACAATAATATAATGTAATTTAATATTCTGTAGCCGGTTAGTATAAAAGATTGATTCATTTAATGGGCGACTAAAATACTAAATAGGTACCAAAAGCTCACTATTGATTAATTTTTTTTAGTGATTGTTTATACATCCTGGCATATAAATTGTAGTATAAATGTTCCTTTTTTGTGTACATTGTACGTTGCATAAAAATAAAAATAAGATTGTAATTCTGATTTAATTTTCTGAAGCTGTAATTTTCCTGTTTGCTTGTAAAATATTTTGTTTGCTTTATTTTATTGTCACTATGTTTGTATATAGTCGTAGAATGATAAAGAACGGTGCAAAACGTAACTTCATTTAGTTCAAAAAGTTTTGGGGCGATTTTTTATTATGAGTACATGGTAGTCGATTCTGTTATTTTCACACAGTGTATGATATATAATAAATTAATTTAACAATAGACTTCTTATAAATATAAGTTACGGTTTTATGGATTAAACATAAAGTTGGATGCAAAAATAATTTGTGGTCTTTGATTTTATGCATCACCAGTGGCGTCATTTGGGGGGGAGCAACTTGGGCATTTGTCCCAGTCTAGTATTCACATCAACCTTAAGTCGGCACATTTACCACACCCCATTCATATTACATATTTAACTATTTAGATCCAATATTTATCCCAAGTAGAAAAAAAAAATGCTGGAAAACAATGTAACACTGTAGCATACAGCCCGTCATCAAATGTATTATTATACAGTATGTTAAAAGTAAATTAGAATATATAAAATTATTCTATACTTTGGTGATAATGTAATTTTTTTGTGAAAACAGTACTGTTCTTTTTTAAATTATATGTTTCTATGTAAATTTACATTAATGCAAAAACAAGTTTAAAAAAATATTTATTTTACTGGTTTTGCAAGATTTTTCAATATATAATACTGAATCTTAAAAATCTTATTCATATATTCAATTTTAATTAGAGAACATAAAAACATAATAAAATAATATTATCTCAATACTATTTGGTAGTATATTACTATAATATCTGTAAATACTTATAATACTTAAAATGGTACTTTAATCGTCAATATCATGATTTCAAATACGATTAGAATTATTTCATTACTATTTACAGAATTTACGCTATGTAACTATTTAAAACTCTTGTTATGATATTGATTATTTCAGCATATAAATATTTATATTATTTGTGAATTGAATTTAAAACTTGTTGGCTTAAAAGTTTTATTACCTACATATTTCTATATTGCATAAAATTACAAATATTTCTTTCTAATACAAAGTAAGAATAGCTAAAATGTGCAACATCTATTGATTAATAGGTAGGAATTGTATAAGTTTTATTATTATAAATATTTCAAATTCAATTTCTTTTAATTTATTTTATATATTATAATATTGGATGAGATTGAAAATATTATTTCTATCACACCTAATTTGTTGTTATCAGTACCCAGAGGACAGAGTTAAACCATTGCAATATTTAGTCATTCAGATATTCTTTTAGTATGTATTTTATAAAATATTTTTTTAGTGTTGATAATTACTGTTTTCAGTTCTTTTAATTATTGCTATAACTTTTCAAACATATTAGACATTTTTGTATTCTTGTATAGGTACGTACATGTTTTCTTAAGAAGTAGATGAAAATATTTTTTATGTACATATAATATATAATTTGATTGATGAAATTAATGTACTATTCATTTTATAAACAGTTCATTGTTTTATATAGTTAAATAGTTAAGTATAAATTCCAATATGAATTCATTTTTCAACATGTATACGGTTAACCTATTTGAATGATTACCTATTATTTATCAACGAGCCTGAAGGATTAATGTAATTTATCACTTTTGATTTTGAAATAGTATATATTTTTAATATATATTGGTATATTTATAATTCATACAATAACTATCTATCAAATATCTCAGGACAAACTAATATTATCTATCCATGCAAATAAATTGTTTCACAAAAAGATACATTTTGGTCGATTTGTTAAGTCGATCCTAATAATAATTATGTTAGAGTACTTTTTTTTAGTAGTTTTAAAATATGCCCATATTCCATGTTTATAAGATAATACAAATTATATTTTCAACATTAATATATTAATAATAAATATAAAAGTACTTTGGTACTATCAAAAGTTTATAACTGCATATTGGCTTTGATAATAACATTTTTATTAAATATTTGAATGAAATGTAATATCATATAATCTATTATTTTACACCAAAATGTAGTTATTTATTTATTTATTCAACTATTTTAGATTTATTAAACTAAGGCACTGAACAATTATGTTGAGTTCTACTAATAACAACGTTGATACTGGAAAATGGCAAGAATTTGTATCTGATGAAATTCAATTTGACCATAAAAAGTGAGTTTTAAAACATAATATTTATTTAAATAATTTCATTATGTTTTGTTTAAATTTTAGTTGTTTAGACAATGAATTACCTCTTTAATCAATAGAGATTTATCTTAAATTTTCTTTTCATTAATAAATTATTATTTTGTTTAAATTTTAGAAACTCAAAATATAAGTTGCCATTTTCATCAATATCCACGATTAATGTTGACTATAGAAAAGCAAAACTTCAAGATATTAATTTGGATGATACTGAATCTGACATAGAAAAGTAAGTTTAATGTCATATTTTAATTTTAATTATTAATAATTATTAACCTATTTATAATTTAGTTATTCAGATAATGAGCTACCTCTTTCATCAATAACAAATGTATTCCTTCCAATTGATAGCTGTAAAGTTGTAAAATCTGATTCAAGTCAAATATCCATCAAAGAACAAAGTAAAATAGATATACCAATTAAGAAGTATGGATGTGATATTTGTGGGAAAATATTTCTTACTCGTATTGCGATTATTGAACATTTTAGAACTAGTTTATGCTTTCCAGAAAGTCCTTTTGATCTGGAACACAACAACCCTACTTATAATTTTTGTAACAATTCTAAAAATGTAGTATCATACATCAACATAAGTAATTTAAAAACTAATAATACAAAAGATATGACCAACAAGTGCAGAATTTGTCAAAATGTAATTAGAAATGGCAAATTTATAAAAAGGCATAACATATTACATACTAAAGGAAATAACTTATGTAATATATGTTCAGTATTAAATAGTATTGCATGTGGAAATAATCACCACTTTAAAGAAAAGTATACATGGAAATGTAAAACTTGTGGGCAGTCATTTACTAAATTATCTGTTTTAAAAGCTCACAAATGCATTTTTCCAAGTAATAATAAATTGAACGCCCTGGAAAACCATAAAACTATTACATTGCATTGCAATATATGTTATAAACAATTCTTTAAACGGTCATCTTTAAAAAATCATAAAAGAATACACAATTTAAAACGTATCAACCAATACAATATTCGTTTAAAGTACTTAAATTATAGTGTATTGAGGCATACAAAAAGAATCCGCAGTTTATCTCAAAATTATGAATGTTCAAGATGTTCAAAAGTATTTCATAAACGTTCAGAAATAATATCTCATATTTTTGAAAACCATCCAGAAGATTATTCCAAATATAGTTGTGACGATTGTACAAATTTATGTGATTCTTCGAGGGACTATATTTTACGTTTAGGAAAAAACCATTTCAAATGTGATGTATGTCCCCAATCATTCACTACATCTCATAGACTACAACAGCATTATGGATGGCATCTTGGTATTGATCATTTTAAATGCGAATTCTGTCCTAAGACATTTTCGAAATGTTCTCTTTATTTATCTCATGAAAGAATGCACACTGGTGAAAAACCATTCAGGTGTAATTTTTGTGGCAAATGGTTTCCAGAATCATCAAATTTAAATATTCATTTAAAACCCTATTGTCAAAAACCGATGTCATCATTATTATCCCATAAAAGAATACATGCTAAAGAAAAACATCTAAAGAATAAGAGTTATAATCAGCTGTCTACTATGGAAGTACGTACAAGACGACAATGTACTAGAAGAAAGCAATTTAGGTGTAACATATGTGCCAAATCATTTTTTCATACATGGTCATTAAGTGCTCATCTAAAAACACATCAAAATAACAAGAATATGAAAAAATCATCCTTCAAAAAACATAAGAGACCACAAAAAAATGGCATATGCATAAAATGTGATTTATGCCAAGAACTATTTTATGACAAGAATAATTTAATCGCTCATAGATGCAAGTCATCTACTTGTACTTGTTGTCTAGAAGTATTTAATAATTTTTCTTCACTTAAAAGACACTACAGATCCATGCATCAAAAAAATAACCAACTCTATGACTGTGATATCTGTAATAAATCATTTATGTGTTCAACTAGTCTTAATGAACATAGAAAAAATCACACTCAGTTTGAAAAAAACACCCCTCTTAAACTTAATTCCAACAATGAAATAAATACAGTAAATGAAGAAATGTACTTAAATGAAGAATATAAATGTGAGCTTTGTATGAAAAGTTTTTTCAATCAAGCTATATGTGCTCATATTCTAGAAACTCATTATTAGGTTAAATATTAAGCATAAGTGAATATAAATAAAAAAATTTTTGTAAAAGAAATTAAGCTTTGATCATGTATTCAAGTGTCATATTAAATTAGGATTTACTAAGGCAAAAATCTTTTTACTATCTATTTGTAGTACTGCTATTAAAATTTAGTTTTTGTATGTATTATAACAGTTTGAAATTAAAAAATCTATAGAATAGAATTAAAATATAAGATATTAATTTCTTTTTAATATTATGTTATTATGTATCATTACATTATAATTGGCTTGCTTTGTAAAATATAAAGTAGAATAATGCAATTCATTCTCACTAATTAAATATCAATGTATTGTAATAAACTGGTAAAGACGATTATAAGACTATAATAAAAAACTATATATATTCAAAGGTTAAAGTTAAGTTACTTATCCAATTATAATATTTTTCTAAAGGTATCAGATTTTAACATGGAGTATACCTACCTACCTCTAAATATAAATTGTCTAAGTGACTGTATTGTAATTTTTTGTTGACAAAGAATGATGCTTATTAATAATGTATTAAATTTATTGTATTTAAAGTAAAATATAATATATGCTGTAATTATTTTATACTTTGATCCAACTGTTTTAGGGGATTCAATATATATGTTTAAAATAAAAAAAGTTATCATTAATCATCACTAATTGTACATGAAATTTTCATTTTTATATAATATTTTTTAATAGATTTTAATAAATTATTGTATATACCTACAATAATTACTACTGAACAATCATAAATATCAGTAAAATAATGCAATCTATAAATTAATTATGATCAATAGAATGCTTCAAACTACAGTGTAAAAATAAATTTCCATCAGAGAAACAAACAATCTCCGCAATTATTGGGTTAATTAAGTACAATAATGAATGAACCATTGTTACACACTTATCAGTTATTATACTCATGTTACCATGTAGTTCCTACAAGGGTACACCTATAGGCTAGCATATATTGTTGAATACCAAAATATAGTAGTTTATTGAAATTGAAATTGAATGAGCAAATAGTCCAGACATAATTTAATTTTAATTTAAAATTAATCACTTGGTTTCTACCGACTACACTTAAATAGATTTAAATTTATTGTCCTATTTTTTTTATTTATTTGTCTTGCGTTGCGCTTATCCGAGTTACCATAAATATATCATGATATCAAACACAATTAAAATTATGCTGAATGGGCTATTTAAGTATCTATTGTAAACCATTTGATTGTACACGATAGTGACAGCAAATAAGCATCTAATGAGTATTTTATTGATAGCTAAATAGTAACATATAAAAATGAATTTAATATTTTACACATTAGACCCAACAATAATGGTAGTACTTAAAAGTTAATTTTTTTCCTTTTGTTATTATAAAGCAATGACATCTTGATGATTGGCACACTCGCTTTAATTCAGACTGTATGGAATGAAAGGACTCGCATAGACTTAGTATACTGTGCAGTTTGCATTTCCAATAACAGTCAATAATTAATAAAAATGTGGGCCAATAAGTGCAATAAAAACGTATGACTTGATATTTTTAAGTTGCTAAAAGAACAAGTTATGAATTATGAGAAACCATATTGTAGATAGGTATTACATTTTCAAGGTTTAGACCAAGAAATTTTTTTTATCATCATTTATAGAAAAAAAATTCGATCATTTCAAATGTCCTACAAATAGATTAAAAAAAGAAAAATATTCAGAAAATGTATTGAAACTTGAAAGTAAATAAATTGAATATAAAGTTTTGGTAAATATGTCAATTCTCTATAGGGTTATTCTTAATGAACTATAACAAAAATCAAATTGAAAACCGCTCCTCAGTAAGTATTGCAATATTTCTGATTCTTTAGTAGATTGTTGTCACGTCATCGACCTATCTACCCATTAAAAATTAAATATGTACACTCAAACATAAACATAATCTGTACACTGTACTTACTATTTGTGTGGGTCTCTAAATATGGACGTGTTAAATTTGAATTCAATAATATAAAATCACTGGTTACGAAAAACTAAAGGATTTTGAGCGAAAACGGTCAGTCAGACTTTACTAAAATCGTTATTCTCCTATAAAATATCTAATCAGTGGCTTGCTGAACTGCTATTTTTTTATGGAAAATAAGGGAAGATCCTCAGGGAACATATTTTAAATATCACATAAATGTATACAATTTGTTAAAGTATCAATTGAGTACGAAAAATCTGATGGTGGTAGGGTGGGTGGTCAAATAGTATAGTTTGCCTCAGGTCTGAAAAATGTTCTGCACGCCACTGTATCTAATAACGTAGGTACCTACCTACAATTTTAAGTTAAAATATATACCTATATAAAAAAATCTGTATTTATAAATTTTTCGTTTAACTACTATAGAAGCATTATTTTAATTTGTCTATTCTTATAAATTATAATAGAAGAACATTTTAAAGTATCTGCATTTTAGTATCATATTCATTTTGTTTTTGAAGTACAACGAAATAAGAAAATCGTTTGATGAGAAATCTGGTGAATATCCATTATCCAATGTCATAACAATTTAAGCTTGATAGGTAACTACGCTCATCAAAAATGTATGTGACCTTCCGGTGTGCGTACTGCGTATACTTATTATTTTTGTTGAAGTTAGAAAAACTTGTGTGGAATCCAGTATTAAATTTTAAAATTTAACTCGAAATAATTTGCAAATTTATGTTATTTAGCTGGGTAAAAATATTTTGTGAAGAAACTGGAAAATGGTCATATAAACATTTGATGAAAACTTAGTATCTACGGTTATATTTGTTTTTGAGTTACAGTGTAACACTAAATACACAAAATACATTTGGTCAAAAACTGGTTTTGCGTACATATTCCCGTTTTTTCAGGTTGTTCCTAATGTTTTTTAAAATTACTGAAGTGATGAGGATTTCATAATTTTGACCTCCTGAAAAACCAACTAGATTTACTTTCCTATACCAGACAAGATGCCGAAGACTGAAGTAGAATATCGAAGCATTACTAATTTCTATACTGTCCTAAAGGATGATGAAAGAAGAGCATAGGCATGCGCATGGGTAGGGCTGATTGGGCTTTAAACCTATCTGAGATTTTTTTATACGTGGGGGGTTGGTACCTTATGAAGACATGACTAAAAGTAGTTATAGCCCAGAGTCCTTTTAGTTTTTAAACGTTTGAGTTTAATCATTATTTCAAAAAGTGTTGTTTTTGAAAATATGTTTTTACATAGTTTCGAGTCGTTCACAAAACAATTTTGTTATAAAAATATCATATTTTTAAATATTTTTTCTTTCCAATTTTTTTATTTTTTAAATTTTATTTTTGACAACAAAGTTTTAATTTCATATTCCAAATTAGAATATTTTTCTAAGTATTTCGATACCTACATAAAAATCGAATTTAGTGCGAGTAGTCTATGCGTTATAAGTGTTTTAAGTTTAGATGAGCGGAGTTGAGTGGTACGGGTTACCCCGCGAAATGTGTGTCCACTACTCAGCTCATATAAATTTTAATATTTATACCCATTCTTTCTTCTTTTTCGGTTTTTAAAGGCCATTGAGGCCCATTACCGCAACACAAACTTGATTCCATCTGTCTCTATCTTGTGCTATTGTTTCTCCATCTCGTATTCCGATCTCTGCTAAGTTCTTCTCCACTTTGTCGATCCACCTTTGTTTCGGCCTGCCAAGTGGTCTTTTCCCCTGGGGTTTCCATTTTAAAACTTCTTTCATAAGACAATTTGACCTCCATACATGACCGGCCCATGCCATTCTCCTATTTTTTAATACTGCTACTATGTCTGGCTCTTTATATAACTGTTGTATTTCTATATTTTCTTTTCTCATATTGTTGTGTCATGTTATTTATTTTTGGCCCAAATATTCTTCTTAATATTCTTCTTTCGAGTATTGCTAATTTGTCTTCGTCTCCTTTAGTCGTTGGCCATGTTTCACACGCATATAGAAGGACTGGTCTGATAATTATCTTGTATATTGTGATTTTTGATTTGAGTGATACCTGTTTTGATTTTAGTATACTCGTTACTCCGTAATAGCATTTATTTGCTGCAGTTAGTCTTATTTTAATTTCGTAGTGATTATTATTTTTGCTATTTATTGTAACACCCAGGTATTTAAAATTTTGTACTCTTTCAAATTTATAATTCTCAACTTCTAAATTTTCCTCGTGATTTTCTCGCCTAGATATTACCATATATTTGGTTTTCCCTTCGTTTATTTGTAATCCAATGTCTTTGCTGTTTATTATTAGTTCTTTGGTTACTGCTTTGACTTCTTGACTGTCTGATCCCAATATTATGATAATATCATCTGCGTACGCTAGTACTCCGCATTCAGCATTGTCTTCTGTTCTCTTCCAAGTTTACCCCACCATATTTTTTCTGAGTTTTTCTAACTACCATTTCTAAAGCTATATTAAAGAGTATTGGGGATAGGGCATCTCCCTGTCGAAGTCCAGTCTAAACTTCAAATTCATCTGATATATGCTGATTGAATCTAACTTTACATCTGGTTTTATTCATACATAATTTGATCATTTTCACTATCTTAGCTGGTACCTAACCCAAAGGTTATAAGTGTGTCCCATAGTACTTCTCTATTAATTGAATCATAAGCCTGTTTATAGTCAATAAATAGTAGATGTAGATCATTGTCGAATTCATAATGTTTCTCAACTAGTTGTTTAACAGTGAAAATGTGATCTATGGTGGATTTACCACTCATAAAACCACATTGGTAGTCCCCAATGATATCTTTTATGTAAGGTTTTATTCTGTTTAGTATGAGACCTGACAATACTTTGTACATTGTATTTAGCAACGATATTCCTCGGTAATTTTGGTATCTTGATCTGTCTCCCTTTTTATAAATTGGACATATTATTGCTAATTGCCATTCTTTTGGTATTTCTTCTTTATGCCATACCTACATCCCTGACCCATACCTGAATCATGGGACCCATGATTCCACGTTAGTAGTAATTCTGTTACTAAAAAATCTAAGAACTACATTAGCAATTAATTTTTTATAGTCATTTCAAGTTCAAACTTGGACAAAATTACATATTAAAAACCTAGAATAACTATTTTAGTTATTTTGTTGTGGCTGTATAATATTATTTGTGGGAACTTTAAACTTCTAAAGTATACTTTAATATATCTATGATAGTATCAGGGTTTGTTGTTGATGTATAACACGTTATAAGTACCTAATGGATATTGTGATATGATCAATTCGGAATTTATTATATGTAGGTACGAGGTACCTATTATAGGTCAATTTTTTTAATACCGTAGATAAGTATATAATAATATGTCTTATACCTAGACTGACATATTGTCTCCGCTCAGCATCGTTTTTCTTATGCAATGATATTATTTCATTGAATTCAAATTTAATACCATCCATTATACAGTGACCCACTTGTAACCTACTGTACAGCCGAGCACCTTTTTAATATTATATATTATATTTTGAATGTTTTTGAATAAATTGCTTTACTAGGATTAGATTATATTTGGTTAAAATTTAAATCAATATTCATGAATTTTGTATATGTGAAATAATGAAAATTGATTGTTTACATTTTCCAGTAACCAACAAAAGGGTCACTTAAAAGTTTGTAGTGAAAATGTCTATACATTTTTTCTTGTGTGACCATGACAAGGGGGTGGGTGATCAGATTGAATTTAGCTTTATACCTGACTCAGAAGTCTGCGCACGCCTATGAAGAAGAGAATATACATAAACAAAACAAATCATTGTAAAATCAATACATACCCGAATAATATTTTTTTTAGGTGGATTTAGGAATGAATATATTTGCAAACTTAGGGGGGCTATGAATTGAGCCCATTGCTTTTACTCAGATTCTAAAATGTATTTTTAGGTATTTTAAAACTATCAAGAGAATATAAATTATATTGATGCCAAGCACAGATCCGAGGACCTCCCCTAAAAAAATTCATAAAAATGCGTTTGTATGATGTATAATAAGTTTTAAAAATTATTATAATTTATACTGGATCCATTTTTTTCTTTATATAAAGGCCAAGCCAATACACTTTTTATTGCTCTTTCGTACCTATTATGTATTGTAGGCAGCTTATAGTAATAAGTATAAAAACAATTTTGCGCCCCCAAACGAGCATATAAATTAGTTAGTTAAGCACTTAAGCCAAACGTATTGCAATAGCCCAAAGGACAAATTCCTAATTCCCAACTTAGGCCTTAATGAATATTCCTATCTAGTTACACGAATTAGTTGGTTAGCTTTTCCCACAACACAAACCTAGTTGATGATTGTTAGACCAATATGGCAATAATACAGTTATATTTACAGGTCTTAGAAACCTATAACTTGCAGCCATAAACTCATAAATAACGCTGTATAGCAAAGTAAACAATGCCAAAAGGTTTATTAAATATTTAAAATATTAATATTATACAGTACCTTCACCATTGTCCATAAAATGCGAGTAACCCTAGTTCTCCAAGTTAGCATATTGATAGGAGGTAAGTTCCCAGGAGTATGAGTTGAAAAATAACCGAATTATCTATTATGATTTATCTATAACATTAACTTATAAAGTAGCCGGGTAGGTGATTATACATATGGTAAATCAAATTAATTTTAATTAAAATATGTAGTCTCCACTCAACAATTCAAAACCATACTGGCAATGCAAATAATACTGGTACTCAACATGTTTGTGTTCGGTTAGAAAGATATTCACTAAGTGTGACATAATACATAAACAATGAGTCAGTTATCTGCAAATTGTTACGTGTTATTTATTATAAAAGATATTTTGGATTTGCATAAATGTATAATGTAAATATGACATTTTGAGTAAACGCGAGGTGTACTAGTACCTAAAACTAAAATAAATCAAAATTGTCCCAAATCAATCCTAAAAAATATTTACGATGCCCAAATAAAGTATTGCACGACACAAGAAAACTAGTATTATAAACAATATTTTTAATTGTTTTATGGCTAAGCATATTTTATTCACATAAACCTTTTTAATAAATTTATATTATAATATAAGTATACAAAAAAAGATGTTATACAATATTATATAAGATTTTAACACCAATGTATAAATTTATTTCATGTCTATAATAATCAATAATCATAATAGTTTTTCTATTTCTAGGTAATTTTAATGTCCTAGAGCAATAAACTACCTTCATTACCTACTCTAACATCCTCAAAACAACAATATTAAGTTAGTAATTTACATCGCTTTAAAAAAAATTTTGAACTTCTGAAAAAATAAGACTCAAACGTATAATAAAAACAGAATATATTCAAAGAATAACCTAATATGTAAAAGGAAAATAATTGACTAATTTTAAGTAATACAAATGATGTAAAGGTAAAATATTTGTATAGGTATGATTTACAAATTAAAAAAAAAATGTTCTATTCATTAGAATTAAGGAATGTATTCAGAATAACTATTACATTTTTAAGGTAAATATTTAATCATTATGTGGAGCCTGATATAAAAAAGCTTTTGTGCTTTAACTAAAAAATATTGGAAAGAATTAAAAAAAAAGAATGTATTTAAGGTAGCTTACCAAATACAAGTTTAATTACGTGTTTTCAGTTATAATACACATATTTTATATTTTTTCCCCTAACTCCAGCAATGTTTTCAAACATCATGGTTCATTGTCACTGCATTTCTTGTGTTAAACAAGAGCACACGCGAGTCTTTAAATGTTTTAAATAATTTAAGTAAAGAAAATGAGTGTCCAACTTATACAATAAAATTAGAGCATGGCGTTGACAAGTATTTTTTTTTTTTTTTTGAGTATATAGGAAACCACTTTGTGCTTGTGCATTGCAAACAAATGTGTATCAGATCCCGACCACTTTGATTGATAGAACCCTATTAGGGTGCGTTTAGACGGAGCGAGTTTGACTCGCGAGTCATATTCACGCATCACTACCGTGAGCGAGTCCCGCGAATCTGATTCATGGTGAGTCGTGACTCACCTAGATAAAGGGTGAGCCCTCAGTAGGATACTAATTAAAACGTTTACACGGCGCGAAACAAAAGTGCGAATCACCTTTGACGCGCACCTCGAGACCGACGGCTTGCCACGCATCCGCCTCGCGAGTCGTGATTCGCGTTCTACAGCCGTCTACACGTCACGAGGATTGATGCGAGAGTCTGACTCGCAAGTCAAACTCGCGCCGTTTAAACGCACCTTTACAAGTGCAATACTGTTATCAGAACCATAATGCAATACACTCAAAACACTGTTCGAGTTAGCATGCATGTCTCCCTTCCCTATATTCAAGCTGTGTCACACAAAAACGAGAACCGTGCAATTGATGATTGCAACTGATAATAATCTACAGTCAATCACAGAACATCTGGTGGCAGCCAGTGGGCATATGTCTCTCAGACAAATATTTGAATACGCTAGAGCATATTTAGCTTTCTTATTCTGAAATCTGTGTATTATCATTATAACTTAGTTAATAGTTTTTAATGTCAACATTAAAGAGTTAAGATTTTAATTTAATTTATGAATCTCCTGAAGATGAACATATTTTTAAAGCCTGTTTACATCAACAAATGTTAAATACAAAATAGATAAGGTTGCTAAAATCTAACATATGTTAATGAAAACAGGCAAAAATGTCAATAACATTTTTAGGAGACTCCAAAAATGACTATTTCAAGATTAAATGTTAACAAACATTAAAAAGTATTAAACTTGTGATAAGTGAAGGGTATACATTTATGTAATCTAAGTAACTAAATAAGCGTCGACCCTCAGAATAATAAACTGCTAAGCTGATATTACAATATTTGTCAAAATTATAAATAAAAATAACTCAGTAAATAATGAATACCATTCATACACTTAAATATATCAACTATCAAAAAATTAAAGAATTAAAATTTATTATAAATAGTAATATTTATTATAGTTAAATTTTTGTAAATTTATACAATTACAAAGTTGAAATCATAAAAAAAAGTCAAAAATGTAAAGATTGAAGTTACATGCTATACAACTTACTTTTTCTTATTAAACTTTTTATTTTTTTGTACTTTGCCACCTTTAAATTTTGAACCATTTTTACCTTTATTTGGCTGACCTTTTCCATTTTTGAAACCACCCTTAGATTTAGGCTTAGGCTTATCTTCTTCACTTTCTTCTTCATCATCATCTACTTCAAGACCTTCGGCAGTTTCATCATCATCATCATCATCATCATCATCATCATCATCATCTTCTTCATCTACTTCGAGAGCTTCAGTTTCATCATCATCATCATCATCTTCATCATTAGAAGCTTCTTCTTTTTTAGATTTTGGAGTCTTGGAATCTGGTTTTTTAGGCCTAACTTTATTGTCTTTATTTATACTATCTACGTTACCACCAACAGCTTTGAATTCACTGATTAATTTTTCATAAACTCCATCCAATACTTCATCACTAGTATCCTTAAACTTGGAAAATCCTTTAGTAATCATATTCTGTAAAAATATCAAAAATATTATTAGAAAAACACTAAATGTCCACAAAAAAATGAAATATTGTCTTACTTTCAATTTTGTACTCCTTTTCGGAATAGAAGATTTATTTTTATAATCTCCCAACAGCTTGGCAACACTACTCTCTTCCTCAGAAAGATTAGTCATATTTGATACATTTTGAATAGCTTTAGACCATAACTCTTGTAGTGCCAATTTTTCAGGATTAGGAGGAGTTTCTACTTTAATTTTTTCTCCTTCTTTTTTCAATACAGTTGGCTTGACAATATCTTTTTGTTTTTCTTTTCTAACTTGCACACCACCTTTACCTTGTTTCTTCGGAGACTTATTTCTATATATTAAAAAATCAAAATATATTAGGTATTATTAATAACATCGAAGTTTAAATTTTAAAGAATTAACAGATATTTCATTGGATTCAGGGAAAATAAAACGTAAGAAATAAACAATAAATAATACTTAATTGATTTTGAATCCTTTACAACAATTCAAATTTATGAAAAATAAAATATATAATTGTATACAGGATGATTTTTAAGCATACTCATACCATATTTTCAATTTTGTTTAAATTATGCATAATTTCAAATACTAATTTTTGAAAATTTGAAGCCTAGTTAAAGACAATATTTTCAAATACCTATCTTAGATTACTCTAGACTTGTTATGACATTTAAATAGTATCCAGGGCATTGGCAATGGTGATATTAATATTGGTTTTTCAAATGAGTAGATACAAGTTTTGTGAACCAGAAGATTTTTTTGTTTTGAAAATTTGGTGCATGTAATTGAGATTTGAACAAAATGTTTCTGAGTTATTCTACTTTAAATACACAATGATTTTGATACAAACCCCATTTAAAAACTAAATATAATAACTACATGGTCTCTAAAATTTGAACCAGCTGTAAAAAAAAATTGATTTGTTAAAATTACCTGTTAAAATCAATCCCATATAAAACAATATTCACCATGTCAAATATACGCAAAACTGGTCCACCTAAATACACCCCCATATCACATATTTGTGACACTTGGCCATGAACATGTTAATACATCATAAAATATCCTTAGGATTTAAAGCATGATAAATCAAAAATTGTTCATCTGAGTATTCGAAAATAGTCTTAAAAACTGCCTACACTTATACATTCCAAAAACTTAAATTTTAATATAAATATAAAAACGGGGCGAGCAAGCTTAAAAAATTACTCTGTATGTACATATATATATGTTCCTAACATTGTATGTTTAATATTTGATTTGTTTATTAGCCGGAAGGTGTATTCAACAAGCTATTTTAATTTCAACTTTCATAAGCATTGTATTTTGAGATTAGTATGTGCGGTATTTAAAATTGTATAACATTATAATTTATTTATATTGTGCATTATGTTCTACTTTATTAGTTAATTTTTGATGTATAGGTACAGTATAGTAGGGTTAAGACTCATTGAACATGTGTTCTTATTAACAAAATCTGTAATCTATGATTATGGTGACCAGATATTTAAAAAAAAAAGTACAAAGCCCGTAGGTTTTACAATATAACATCTTATTACGTTATATAAAAATATAAAATACAATACAAATTAAACAACCTTTATTCATTTTGAAACATAACTGACATAACATATCATAAATTTGGTATCTTACTATTAATTAAAAAAATTTACTTATTTATTATTTGACTTGAATTGTATGACTTTCGTAACAATACAATTTAAAAATTAATAAACTTTTAATTAAGAAAACATTCAATTTTTTTTTTACATATAATCTATTTACCCAAACATTTAACTTACCTACTTAATACGAAATACAATTTCATATCTTTAATAACTAACTTATAAAAGGAACAAATATTAATATTTTGAATATTTTTGAGATCTATGCATTTCTTTAAGTATATTTTATCTGTTTTTAAGTTTTTAAACACTTCATAACAGATTTTGTCATTCAAAAAAATTCAAAAACTTAAGTATTTTGGACGTATCATAATTTTAACCTTAACATTTAACTTACCTACTAAATAAGAAATATAATTGATATAATTAAATATAATATAACCTATTTAAAAATAACTAACTTATAAACGGAACAAATATCAATATTTTAAATATTTTTAAGAACCATATATTCTCTAATTTCCATTTGGAATTTTTTACATCATTTAAAATAAGTACTTTTTGGTGTAATTCAGAAATTTATTTAGGACAATAGGACATGTCTTCAAAAAGAAGTACTGTCCATATAAAATAAGTAATAAGTACTGGTCACCATATGTATGTACACTCATAATGAAGTTAGTTTTCAGTCTTGACAAGCCTGTAGTGTATGTTTATAACAAATATTATGTATTATACTAAGTAGTATTACCACTTCTTTATAATAATCTATTCAGGATAAGTGTGTACAGGCCTACAGTCCAGCCGACAAAAACTGTACGTGTCGGTATATGGGGGACCTATACACACATCGCCAACAATTAAGTTCATTGACAAAGAGTCTAGTAAATAGTAGTTGCCTAGTGGTCCTACAGGATTGGCGGCTCAGTCTGCATAGGCGAGACCGGTATACACTTAATCTGTGTAGAATAATAATAATTATTTATTTTAGTCTCCATACGCTATTTCTCACTAATCTACTTACAATATAAATATTTTACAATTTACAAAATTGACATAAATGATTTAAGCTTTTTAAGGAGCTATTTATTTATAAAAAATTAGTACCTATAACAAATCATCTAAACATTTTTTTACTCGACACAATATTTTACAAATATTGTTTGGTATTTATATTAACATCTAACCAATACTCAGTACTATCACAAAATATTTAAATGTTTGCATAATTACTTGTTTGTATTCATGGGCTTCTTAGCAGAATTATTAGTCTTTAGCTTCATCTAGAACATATAAGATATGTAATAATTTAAAAGCTACAACAATCAATGTTACCTACTATAGAACACTAGATTAATAGATACTGTTTAATTTAGTTTAGAAATAATATTATATCATAAATAATATAAATTGTGTAAATAATATAACATGTGTATTTGTAGTAAAACAAAATGTAATAAAAATAAGCTATTCATTTTAAAGATAATTTAACTTTGAATAATTATTTGAAATGCATAACATTTGTTTCCACATTTTAAATTAGAAATCATAAGGATTAAGGTTCACATAATTCTAATATAAAGTGACATTATGATTAATACGAATTTGTAATTATAAATCATACTTTAATTATCTTACCTTTAATAGTAGTTAATAAATTGGAAAATGTAAATATCAGTAAAAAAATTAGTATAATAATTAGAACAAAATACTCTAAAACTTATGAATTAGTAGTATTGAGTAAGCTGTAAGCAGTGAGCCGAATGTAAAATGTTGATCGGATAACCACACCAACACTTCAGCAACACACAGAAATTTCAAATGAAGTATAAACACATTTACTTAAAACACGATTTAAGTATTGATTATTTTAGGTTATAATTACGAAGTATAGACGCACCATGGAGCAAAATCTGATAAATTCTCATATGAATGGAAGAAAAACAATAAACATCCTTGATTTTACTCTGCGCGTACACATAAATCTTTGCAGGGGGCAGGGGAGTTTGTAAATCATAATTTTTAACCACTAAAAATTACAAATTACAAAAAGGTTTTTTAGGTAATATAAAAATAAAAAAAGGTGAGCTAGTCTGCTGTTCATTAGAAGGGAAGTGGTAAAATGATGTTTCTTCCCCGTTAAAAAAACCAGTCAATAGTATGGTACCTACTACCCAGTGGTGTATTGGTAAATAAATTTATGGGTATACGCACCTAAAAGTAGTTGAATATAGTATATACCTATATATACGATATACCTACCTTAAAAATTTTCTCGCTCCGCTCAAAAAATGATTACACTTTGTATTTAATAATCTTTTATAACTTTATTACAAACACTTACTCTTCATGTGTATATGTATATGCAGTGGCGTATATACCCCCCTATATACGCCCCCCAGTTCGCCCTATATTCACCCACAACCATAAAATGAATTCATATATACTCCACTGTGTGTAATATGTACCAAGTATCAATGTATTATTTTTTTTTTAATTAATTCAATTTCATGGTATAAGTCTAGTTTACCGGGCACCTTTTTTTTTTTGAAATTTTTTTTTAAAAGTGTTGCCAAACGGTCGCCAAACTCGAGGTCCTCCGCGCGGCATTATAGTAGTGTTGCGCGCACGCGTATAAACGTAAAATCGTTAACTTTGGGAAGCTATAACTTCCAAAATAATCATTTCCGCAATTTTTTTTTGCACCATCGTTCTTAACTCGTCAAAACAACCCTTTTCAAAAAAAAAATTTCAAAAAAAATATGTGCCCGGTAAACTAGACTTGTTGGGAACAATTGATTCATATATGATATATATCATAAATAATACAACTTTTTACTATCAAATTTTAAAACAATTGTACAGTAAAATACTTATATAGTAGAAGTAGCGGTACGTTTATTATCCATTATCGATCATATAATATTATAATATATGTGTATACAAATATTTATATATATATTATTTGTATAAAATATTTTACAAATTTAAAAGAATTTCAAAATTAATAGAATTAATATAATGAGAAACTAATAGTTCGATTTTATAATTTGGTTATTGGATGACAACAGACAAGTAATAACACAATACATCAACAATAATTATTTTATTATTATTCTAATTTGTCATTATCATTTAGTTTGAAATGAAATTACGTATGTTTATTCACAGTTTGAGAACCGCTGTACATTGATTGTTCATTGATTGATTGTATTGCTCGGCAGTTTCCGATCGTCTTCGCAAGAAAACGTCGGGTAAAATTTAATCGAACTTCATGCGGGTACGGGGCTATTTTTAGTATTTTTGGACAGTGCACTTTATGTTATAATAAATTAATATTATAACTAAATATAATTTAGGTTATTATTATTATTATTTTTAAGTTTTTACTTTTGTTTGGTGATAATATGCCTAAATTGTCTGATGATAAATTAGAAGCGTGCGTATACCCATAAAAGACTAATTTTCTTAAAGGTATACGCATAAATCCAAAAATAGGGATCCGGGTATACGACGTATACCCGCGTATACCCTCCAATACACCACTGCTACTACCTAGTATAATATTATGGTACCTTCCTATTATTAAGTTAGGACATTTGGCCTCTGGGAGTAATAATTACTCCAGGAGGCCAAAATTCCAAAAAACCAAAATACAATTATTGTATGATGTTCTTAACCCTTTTATTTACAACGTTTGGTATTTTGGTCCAACTCGTCCAAGGTATTTAACTCACTAAATTCATATTGCTTTTTTAGATTCTGAGTGAAACGATGATGTATTCATTTTACAATAAAGTGTGTTTTTTTTTTATTTTTTTTTTGTGTTCGTCATCGCCTTATACTGTTAGGACAGTAAAAATGCTTAGATTTTCTTCAACATTATCTTTTCTGTTAGGAAAGTAAATCTAGTTGGTACTTTGGGGGGTCAAAAGTAAAAAATTTCCAGTAGTTTTCAAAAGTACCGTGAAAAACAAAAGAAAAACAAGAATTTTTACTCAAAAATGCAACAAAAAGTTGCAACTCTTAAACAAATGACCTTACATGAAATGTTAATTAAATGTTGATATTACCATTTTGTAAACACCTTAACATTTTCCAAATTTTTGATCTGTTTACGGACATTTTCAGTTTCCATTTTGTTTAGTTATTTTTTCTATAAATATCAATAAAATTTTATTTGTAGGTTAAAAAAACTTGAAAATTTAATAGAAGGCTCCTAGTATATAGTTTCAAAGGCACGTGCTCCCTAGACCCTAATCCCTATACTTTAATTATAGCGTTGTGTATATAGGTAGGTATGCGTAAAAAGGCAGTGCAGCGAGCGAGTTGCAACAATGGCAACTCGAGTTTGAATACAATATAGGTATAGTAGGTACTACAATATACTCATTAGCCTATCTACCTGATATAATTATCATCAAGATAATTAGATATAACAATATTAGTAATAATATTATACAATTTAGTTATAAAATAGCGATATTGATATAAATATAGAACGAAGACCAATTAAAATGTGCAATTTTGTTTGTTTTTTTTAATATCCTAATTATAATTTATAGCAGTTAACTTATAAAATATTTAATTTTTAAAATAATTATAAGGTACTTATAAGTAGGTACGATAAATACGATAAAATCAGTTTGCCCGAAAGTGCAATAGCGACATAGGCGCACATTGGGTGTGAATTTAGGGGGTGCTGGGATAATTTATGGTTCACACCCCCCTTATCCTAATATTTCTGCATTGCATTAGATTTAATTTGTATAGTGTATACAATAATTTCTAAAGTTATACATTTTTAACTATAAAATTATTATTAAATTTTAAATGTGATAAATTTTGTCTAAATTTGAATTATAGATTCACTTTCCTATCAGAAAAGATACTGTTGAAGAAAATCCAAGCACTTTTACTGTCCTAAAAGATGATGACAGACAAAAAAAAAAAATGAATTCGTGAATTCGTAAACAGTTGTCAATATTTGTAATGAAAAGAAAAATTCCGAACCAATAAACCACGATAGTTTATAAATGATTGGTGAAATACTGAAATAAACTGAGGGTGCTAGTTTGAAGCTTGGGGGTGCTAAGCACCCCCAAGCACCCCCCTATGTGCGCCTATGAATAGCGAGTAGGTTATTTTTTAGAAATTCTTATTTTAATATAATTAAACAGTTTACTGTTATAATGTCAAATTTAAATCTTTTAAACATTTTTAAAATATTTAATTGAGACAAAATTATTGTCCCCGTAAAAAGAATTTAAATAGGTTATACACGCTCCGCTCGGCTGCAGTACCTAATGTAGTGGTGTTGAGCGCATGCGTAGGTATAAACCTAAAATCGCAAACTTTGGAAGGCTATATAACTTCCAAAATAATGGTTTCCGCACAAAAAATCAAACAGTTTAGAAATCAGAGTTGAAAAACACGTATTTCAAAAATAAAAAAATTTCGAAATTCGTGAAGGGCCTGGTAAAGTGCATTTGTTCCGCCGATGTTTAACGGCACTTTAACCTGTATATCTTAAATCGTGGTGTAACTCTAAAACAAATTATCATAAATACATGAAATTTTCACTGAATGTTTATATTAGCCTTTTCTATACATAAAAAAATGTTGACTTGTTTTGAGCTGTTTACGGATATACTCAGTTTCCTACTTTTTTAGGTATTTTTTCTAAGAAATGTCAATAAAACTTTATTTGTTTAAAGCTTCTACTATGTTGTTACAATGATGTTTGAAAAATATTAAAAATCCTTAGTCAAAGTTTTTTTATAAGCATTGAAAGTTCAAATATTGACAAAATACGGAAAAACAAGAAAATTAGCAAATTATTTTGAGTTAGAAATTCATAAAAATGAAAAATGAAAATGTCCCTAAACAGTTCTAAATAATTTAAAATATTTTGAAAATGTTATCGTGTATAGAAAATGTAAATGTAAACAACCAGTGAAAATTTCATGTATCTACGGTCATTTGTTTTAAAGTTACACCAAAAACCAAATTCAATTTTGTGAAAAATCGATTTTGCGTAAAAATTTCCGTTTTTCCTTAATTTTTCTTTTGTTTTTCTTGGCGCTTTTGAAAAGTACTGGAAATTATAAATTCCGACCTCCCCAATGCACCAACGATATTCACTTTCCAATCGAACAAGATACTGAAGTCGAAAATCGAAGCATTATTTTGACTACTTATCGTGTACACAGACACAAAAAAAAAAAAATTAAAAAATTAAAAAAAAAAAAAAATATAAAAACACACATCATTGTAAAATCAATACATTCATCGTTTCACTCAGAATCTAAAATAATAAATGTGTTATCGGAACGTTCACTAAAAAATTGAACTCGTTCAAATTCACGTTCTTTTATGAATTGTTAGCCTGCGCCCTGCAGTCAATATAAAAATTAAAAACCCATAAACATATACCACCCAACCAAAAAATAAAAATACAATTTAGACTTTAGAGCACATACAGTTTATTAAGTATCTTACTAGTATCTGAGTTAATTTTTAATATCTGACACGCTATTTGAGTTACATTTTGACAAGAATTTTCTAGTGATAAAATTAAGCGAAACTAGGGTACAAATAGGATAATAAATAAGGAAGATAAATAGATTAAGTTTATTACAAAAAACGTGGAAATCATAATATTATTGTTGTTGTAGCCGGGGACACTGGAATTTCACTTATTTAATTTATATATTTTGCAATCAAACAAATATTATAGGAATTAGGAATTATAATGGGAAAAATGAAAATTTTATTATTATAATATAGTTTATTAAAATATTGTATACATATAATATTTATTAAATCTTATATATATAAAAATGAATGTATGTCAGTGTGTCAGTGTGTCTGTGTGTCTGTGTGTCCATGTTACCATGGTTACCAAGGTTGCCATGGTTACTAAGGTTACCAAGATTTCATATCAATCTATATCTATCTATATATATATAAAAATGAATGTATGTCAGTGTGTCTGTGTGTCTGTGTGTCCATGTTACCATGGTTACCAAGGTTGCCATGGTTACTAAGGTTACCAAGATTTCATATCAATCTATATATATAAAAATGAATGTATGTCAGTGTGTGTGTGTGTGTGTGTGTGTCCATATTACCATGGCAACCATATCTGTATATAAAAAACAGTAAGCTGATTGACTGCTATCAACGCACAGCTCAAACCATTGGACGGATCTGGCTGAAATTTGGCATACAGATAGCTATTATAATATAGACGTGCGCTAAGAAAGGATTTGCCAAAATTCGCATTTTAAATAGGTGCTGAAACAGGGACATTGAGATTCACGATAGAAATTGGAAATTTTATTTTTATTTATTTATAGTTGCCATTGGTTACAGTCTACATTAGAAATTAGCATTTATTTATTGGTTGCCATTGGTTATTCAGGCAGATCAGGTACAAGCTTGCATCAAATCGAATTATTGAACAATGCTTACCAGGGTGGCAGAGTTGCACTTACCGCAGAAAATTACACCCAAAAGGAGTTCAACAATCATAATTTTTTTAAGAGTTGCGATTTTTTACGAGCAACCAAATTTATTATATTAATCCACAGTATTACATCAAAATAAACTTGGTATAACTTTGATACTTTAGAGTTAAATCATACACTTCCGTACAAACAGCACGGGGTCCGCGATCTACCGCAGGTAGATTGCCTACCTGATAATGTACTGCTGCGATTCAGAATTTTTATTCAGGGCAACGGGAAAGATAAGATAAATTTTGAACACCATACACCGAATATTGAATAATGAATTGAACAAAGTTTGAGTAGGTAGTATTGAGTTGATCCATTTAACGGGCGACGAAGTGCACGGGATCAGCTAGTAATATATAAAAATGAATGTATGTCAGTGTGTGTGTGTGTGTGTGTGTCCATATTACCATGGCAACCATATCTGTATATAAAAAACAGTAAGCTGATTGACTGCTATCAACGCACAGCTCAAACCATTGGACGGATCTGGCTGAAATTTGGCATACAGATAGCTATTATAATATAGACGTGCGCTAAGAAAGGATTTGCCAAAATTCGCATTTTAAATAGGTGCTGAAACAGGGACATTGAGATTCACGATAGAAATTGGAAATTTTATTTTTATTTATTTATAGTTGCCATTGGTTACAGTCTACATTAGAAATTAGCATTTATTTATTGGTTGCCATTGGTTATTCGGGCAGATCAGGTACAAGCTTGCATCAAATCGAATTATTGAACAATGCTTACCAGGGTGGCAGAGTTGCACTTACCGCAGAAAATTACACCCAAAAGGAGTTCAACAATCATAATTTTTTTAAGAGTTGCGATTTTTTACGAGCAACTAAATTTATTATATTAATCCACAGTATTACATCAAAATAAACTTGGTATAACTTTGATACTTTAGAGTTAAATCATACACTTCCGTACAAACAGCACGGGGTCCGCGATCTACCGCAGGTAGATTGCCTACCTGATAATGTACTGCTGCGATTCAGAATTTTTATTCAGGGCAACGGGAAAGATAAGATAAATTTTGAACACCATACACGTTAATGAATTGAACAAAGTTTGAGTAGGTAGTATTGAGTTGATCCATTTAACGGGCGACGAAGTGCACGGGATCAGCTAGTGGTAAATAAATTTAACATCTTAAAAATCTAACAAATTCATTAAAAATATAACCGTCCTTCACGTTCACGTACTATTTGCAAAAAACGTGTGACGTTCATGTATCGTTCACTATACATGAACGTAAACGGCGTGTACGACGTTCTTTCCAAATACTGAGCTCATGCAGTGGCGTATCTACGTATCTAACTGTATACAAATTACAAATTATTTCCAGATGATGAATTAATTTCACAAGTTGTATAATTTTAGATTCTGAGTGAAACGATGAATGTATTGATTTTACAATGATGTTTGTTTTTTTATTTTTGTGTCTGTGGACACGATAAGTAGTCGAAATAATGCTTCGATTATCAACGATAATTTTTGAGCTGTTTACGGACATTTTCAGTTTTCAATTTTTTTAGTTTTTTTTTCTATAAATATCAATTAAGTTTTATCTGTTGGGCCAAAAAGTGTAAAAATTTAATACAAGGCTCCTGATATATTGTTACAATATCAGTTGAAAAATATTAAAAATACATAGGCACAATTTTTTTTTATAAACATTTAACCATCGAATTTTGACAGAGTTTTTCAAAATCTCGAAAATTATCAATCATTATTGTAATTAATAAATTATAAAATGTTCAGTTTTTATAGCTAAGGATTGCAAATTTAAAACAAAGGTTCTCATAAATAGTTCATACTGTAACCAAAAAATCTAAAAAATATATGAACACAGTTATTTTTTACAGACATTTTAAATTCAAATTTGGACTAAATTACATTAAAAAAAACCTAGAATAACTATTTTAGTTTTTTTGTTGTGATTGAATAATATTATTCGTGGGTACTTGAAACTTCTAAAGTGTACTATTATATATCTATGATAGTATCACTTTTTTTTTTATGTATAACGCGTTATAAGTACCTAATGGATATTGTGATATGATTAATTTGGAATTTATTATAGGTACCTATTATAGGTCAAATTTTGGTTTAGTACCATAGATATGTATATATAATATGTCGTATACCTAGACTGACATACCGTCTCCGCTCAGAATCGTTTTTCTTATACAATGATATTATATCGTTGAATTCAAATTTAATATCATCCATTATACAGTGACCCACTTGTAACCTACTGTACAGCAGAGCGACACCTACTTACCCACTTTTTTATTATGTTATAATGAATTAAATTAAAGTCTTACTATATAATACTATAATATTAATTAACTCAAAAGTCTTATGCCGGGTTGCACAAAACATTTAATGAATCAATGGTCCCTTCAACAAGATTTAGTGGTCCACGATTGGTCCATTTAATTTTTAGTGAACCATTAAATTTAATAAATTGTTTATGCAACCCAGCATTAATAATTAAAATAAAAAGTAACACCCAACAGAATATTACACCTAATATAAAAATATTTTATTATATATTATAGACATTATACTATTATAGTATAATATTATAGTAATATACTAATACAGTAATATATAATATATAAAATATAGTAGGTATTGTAGGTGCAATATTGTAATATACCTTATATATCTGCATAATACTAGTGTCTATTTTAAATTATATTATATTATTGTTATAATAAGTAGGTAAAAATCACGAACATTTGAAAATTATTTTGAGTTAGAAATACATAAGAATGTTCCTTTTTATATTTAAGATTTGAAAATTAAATACATGTTCCTCGTAAGTTTGCCTACTTTTATCAAAAATAATTGCCTAGCAGAAAGTGAATTTTTATGAACTTTTAAAGTTAAAATTTCTACAATATTAGATGTACACTCGATTTTTCATGGAGCGATTTTCTTATTTTATTGTTATTCAAAAACAAATAACCATAAATACTTTAATATAATAATAATAATAGTTATTACATATCATCAAATATTTATCAAATATGCGATGTGTTGTTTTTGGAAATAAAAATACACAATGTAATATACCTACATGAAATGTTGTTAAAATAATCAAATTTATAATTTATTAATTTTTTCAGATTAAAAACACTATAAAGAGAAAAGCT
This sequence comes from Macrosiphum euphorbiae, assembly GCA_949089665.1. Lineage (NCBI taxonomy): Eukaryota > Metazoa > Arthropoda > Insecta > Hemiptera > Aphididae > Macrosiphum > Macrosiphum euphorbiae. The sequence goes on along the minus strand of CARXXK010000001.1, from coordinate 173,731,699 downwards.
ACTGAAGAAATATCAACAAGACCAAACAAAATTATACGGAAAGCAATATCTGAAGCAGATCATGTGACGCTTAATGATATTTCCAACTACAGACAACATATATATATAGAAAACGAAGGAAGGTTTTACCAGTGTTGCCGAAATCATATGATGAAGCTATTTCGCAATTAACTTCTCAGGAAACTATTTCAACTTTTAAAAAAGAACAATTTCTTTATATCAATGACAATAAAGTTGTATCTTTAACTTGTAAAACCAATTTAAAAACGTTATGTGACAATTCAGAATTCATTCTAGCAGACGGGACCTTCAGATATTGTCCAAGATATTTTTATCAACTGTACACGATCCATATTTATAAAAACGGGCTATACTTACCCTTAGCTTATTATTTTTTAACCGGAAAAACAACAAACGATTATATTGAAATGTGGCAATCTTTAATCAATTTATGTAATTCGAATAGCTTAGTATTCGAACCAAAATCCATCAGAGTGGATTTCGAAAAGAGTGCACATTTAGCAATTCAGCACTGTTTTCCACTATACAATATATATGGTTGCCGATTCCATCTAGGACAGGCTTGGTATAGAAAGCTTAATCAAGATTTTCTATCTCTAAGCAATGAATATAAAGCTAATACAGAAGTCGGAAAATGGATTAAATATTTCTTTGGTTTATCTTTTATTTCCCCTGAAGAAGTTTCTGATGTATTTTGCGAGTTGATCGAAAGAGCACCAAATAGCGACGTATTACATTTTAGTGATTACATATATGAAAATTATCTTCAAGAAAATTGTTTATTTCCTTTAGAGATGTTGGCAGAAATTCCATCAAATTTACCTAAAACTACTAATATGGACCTGAGGCATTTCATTCGCATTATAATGCACAATTTTACAGTACTCATGTACTCAAGTATGGCATTTTTATAAATTATTAATTTAATAAATTAATACATTTTGTTTTATATACTTAGGTAATAGAAACGTTGAAGGAAATACAGACTGAGACCGTGAGACGTAGTATGTTAAAATTAAAGATATTTCTGGTGGTACCTATCTATCATTTACAACGGGCTCCTGAACGTCGAAAACTTGAATATATTAAAAAACATTGGCTTAAGTATACTACCGGTGAAATAAGCAGGTTACATTTTGTAAAAATAATGGGACATTACAATATACCAAGTATTGATTTATAATATTATTTTAATTTTTTTGTTTTATTAATTTGGACTATATGTTATGTATTTTAACTATCAAATAACTGGAATGTGCCTAATTCAACTGAGTACAATTTATTTTTTCTCAAACTATATGTATATTTGTATTATAATTTATAACTATGACCATGTAATGGGCCTAATTGAACTGATTTTTACAATTTTTACTACAAGTTAATTTGCAAACTTTTGAGCTTTTGATAAATTTTGTCAACATTTGAACTTTAAATGCTTATTGAACAAATCTTGTGCCTATGTAATATATTAAATTATTCAATATCTATATAATATTATATGTGTGTACAATTATTTTTATACCCTTCTATTGTTTAGAATTTTGATGCGCATATGATGTACGATAATGTGGTGCAGGTAAACAGACGATGCGCAAATGATGTACGGCCATGAACCTATAGGTATTAAAAAAATCAACTTTTTAAATAAGTATATCCCTATAATAGTGGCCATACCTATTAAATAAAAAACACAATGAAATAGGTACCTATACCTATTACCTATACACTTGTTTGTGTTTATTTCACAAAAATACAATACCTACCTACATGTCATTACCTACTTATACAATATGTGGTTAGTAAAAATAAAAATAAATTTTTAACAACAGTGAACTTTACAAGTTACAGAATAATGAATATCAGGATAATTGCATCATACTCGTTTCATTCTCTCTCGGTATTATAAGCTTATTACCTAAAATCAAATTGTAATTTATATAACAAATTTACAGATTGTATTTGTATAGGTATAACTGAAAATACAAAAACATTCATGAATAAATTTCATGTATAGCTAATATAAATTACTTTCTATAATTTATAACAGTAGGTTGTAGGTATATATAATATATTAATATGACATAGGTAGGTACTATTGAAATAATTATAAATTATAAATTAATTTAATTAGTAAAAACTAAAAACGTATTAAATTTACATTTTACAAGTACCTATTTACAGTAAATATTTTACTTAGCTTACAATTTAAATTAATAGTGCAGACTATATCAAAATAATTCAAGATACTGGACGGAGCGATGAATGTATGATTTTACAATGAAGTATATATGCCGTTTGTTTTTCTTGTGTCGTAGTGTCGTACCCTGTATACGCCATGCATAGAATAACATAGTTGATAGATAAATCATAAATAGATACCTACCTAATATACATAATATGTAGTTTTATAGGTACTTTTATGTATTATCTGTACGGTACACACGCGATATATACAGTGTGTTTCCTTTTAAAGGTAACACTAAATAATTCTGTCCAGTGACATCGGATTAATATGCGGTTTTCAGGAGGGTATAGGGAATACATAAATACACATTTCTTAATGATTTTTACATTTTTAGATCTTTTCGTGTGCGCATACGCAATAAAACTTGCATTTTTTAAAATGGCAACAGGTGTTTTGAATACCAAATTCGGATAGACCAAATTTTTTTAAGTCGATTTGGTCCTTTTTACCATAGGTCTAAAATCAAAATTGACTAAATGGCAACCAGTCAAAGTTTCAATTAAAATTATTGAATTTTTCACCAATCATACTAGAATTTTATGAATTATTATGAAATTTTATTTATTATTTTTGTATCCGTAGGTTTGCAGATATTATTAAATCTAATTATTATAATATTAATAATTAATAAATTTAATTATTTTTAAAATTAAAAACTCTGGTTTGTACTTTGGGCCTTGGGGAGTCAAAAGTCAAAAAGGTGGGCAAATGGGTGTCGCTCTGCAGCCTTTGCTGTATAGTAGGTCACAAGTGGGTTACTGTAATGTATGGTGTTAAATTTGAATTTAATGATATAATATCATGGTATAAGAAAAACGATTCTGATCGAAGACGGTTATAGACAGCCTATATATGATATTATACTAAGTATATTTGATGATATTATTGTGAATAAAGTAATTTATATATAACCTATATATTTACGTGAAACCTTATTGTTTTAAATTTTAAATTCTTACTTCTTAGCTATAAAAGTAAAATTTAATTTTAATTTTTTAAAATGTCATGTACCTACGGTATATTTGGTTTAGAGTTGCCCCAAAAACCAAAATCGATTTTCTCGAAAACAGATTTTGCGTAAAAATTCCAGTTTTTCCTTAATTTTTCTTTTATTATTCACGGCGCTTTTCAAAACTACTGGGAAATTTTTACTTTTGACCCCCCAAAGCACCAACTAGATTCGCTTTCCTATCAGAAAAGATACTGTTGAAGAAAATCTAAGCATTTTTACTGTCCTAAAAGGTGACGACAGACACAAAAAAAAAAAAAAACACACACACATCTTTGTAAAATCAATACATTCATCGTTACACTCAGAATCTAAAACAGGTGGGTAAGTGGATGTAGCTCTGCTGTAGCCTGTACTGTAGGTTACAAGATAGTTCAAGACTGTATAATGATTAATGGATTTTATTAAATTTGAATTCAATGATAATATAATATCATTGTATACGAAAAACGATTCTAAGCGGTGACGGTTTGTCAGTGTGAATATTTTATATTATATTTAGGTACCTAATATGTATTGTTATTACTTATTAATTATTATTAATACGGTAGCCGTTATAATAAAATTACAACATAAGTACTAAAATCGTTGTTCTTGGTTATTTAATGTGTAATTTCCTCCAAATTTAAACATAAAATAATCGTAAAAAAAAGGTGTTTTTATTTTTTTGAGATTTTTTGGTTACAGAATTACCTACTTACATAGAACCTTGCTGTACATTTTCAATCCTTAGCTATAAAAGTTAAACATTTTATAAATTTTTAACTAAAAAATCATTTTGGATTCTGATCGAGTGGAACGATGATAGTCGATGAATGTATTGATTTTACAATAATGCGTGTTTTAGATTCTGAGCGGAGCAGCACAATATGTATAATAATATATTATATAGGTATACAATTTACACGTTTATTTTAATTAATAATAACTAAATATTTATTAACTTTATCGGACTAAATTTATTACTAAAACCTTATATGTAACGTCCTCTTTAATTTAAAAAAAATTGCCTGACGATTATTAAGTAGTTTCGGAGTTTATCCCTAACCAAATAAAGCGACTTCATTTTATATAGATTAAATAATAAATACTCGGTGTTTCAAAAGTCTTCATCCGATTACGAACAGAATAGATATAGTTCGGCAACGGTTAATCGCAGGTTAATGACCAATGTATTAATGGAAAGATTAGATACCCAAGTTTATTTTAAGTTATCTAGTTGATAAATTTGGCACCGTAATGGTTAGTGAGCTAGGAACCGTTTGTTTCGCTTTCGTTATGGCGACTCCGAAAAACAAAGCATTTTGCGTCCTACGTTTCAATAAGTGGAAGTCGGTAGACGGTAATAACCGTTCAACGTGATTTTCGAAGACTCTTTACTACTGAAGTTCCAACTGCTCAAAGCATTCGACCGTTTGGTATGTGGGAGATCTAGCTCTAGGCCTGCACAAATTCTGTGGACTCCGAACGAAACTTTATCAAATACGGTCGATGTTTTCGTCAGAGGTACGAACTACGAGGTCGACCTGAGCGTTTCTGTGCACACAGACAACCACTTTCTTTTAACGTTTGGTGCCAACGTCGAATTCTTTGAGCAGTCGGAGCTTAAGTTCCATAATATGTTCTTCGAAAATCACGTTATTACCGACTAGCACTTATTGAAACGTAGTACGCAAAACGCTTTCTGTTGCTGAGTCGCTATAACGAAACAAACTAAAAATTAAAAAACTAACCATTAGTTATTTATGCCTTATGGTGCCAAATTTATCAACTAGATACCTTAAAATAAACTTGGTTATCTAATTTCTCCATTAATACATTGGTCATTACCCTGCGATTAACCGTTGCCGAACTATATCAGACATCAGTTCGTAATCGGATGAAGACTTTTGAAACACCGTGTATAATAAAAATAAAAATTATAATTGATGTTACATATGACATAATCATTTACTAGAATAGGAAATTAGAAATATAGTTAAAGCTGATTGCACACTAGGCGATTCGAACGCGAGATCCGCGTTTTATTTATTTATTTATTTATTTATTAATTGAAATACGGGACGTGCCCAATTACATAGAATGTACATAAAGTAAGGGAAGTTACATAAATTACAAAAATACAAATATACAATTAGGATATAGAGCAAATAGACATAATAACATATTAACTAAGAGAACGTTGCATAAATTACAAAATACAATTAAAATAATAAAAAAAAAATAGAACAACAGATAATAATTTATTGCTAAGCATTCAGGAATAGTGGGTCCTCATTCGCTAGTTTCATCATACGAACAATAGGACGATTTACTAAATAGTTACAGAGGCTACCAGGAATTTGGAAAGGGAAGGAGCATCTGGAGTAAAAACTTGGAACTCTGAAATTAAGTTTATATAGGAGGGCAGGGGAATCCACTTCACCATTTATTAGTTTAGTAAGGAACGTAAGATTAGCCTGTTTCCTCCTGTCACATAGGGTAGGCAAATGGAGGCACTGTAATACAGGTTGATAATCATGGGGTTGACATTCAATACGTAATGCAAAAGCGGCAAATTTCAAAATTTTACGTTGGACTTTTTCTAGTTGTTTACTACCATCAAGTGTGCACGGCAGGCACGTAGCCAGAAAATTTCTACTAGGGGGGCCAATAATGTTTGGCCCTTTTATTACTTTCCAAAATTTTTCTTTATGAAATTCTTGTAAGGGGTATGCAATACAAAAAATCTTATTAATTTAAATAATTTACCTTTAGTTGGTAATTGGTTAAAATTATTTTTTCACAACAAGTTATACCTAATACTTACTTATTTAAGAATTACAAAAATAGAAAGTACCTGATAACAAAAAAAAAATAAATATAGAATTACCTACATCTTCACTTATGGGATACATTTTTCATGCTATGAAAAATAAATCTACATACATATTTAAAATAATAAGCTGCTTCAATTGTTTCACTTCAAAAATTAATTCATATTTGAATACTTATCAAAAATAATAGAGATAAATGATCATCGATTTTTAAATTAATATAATTTTTAAAGAAACTCAAATTTATTAAAAAAAAAAAAAAAAACACATACTAGTAGAAAATATTAATAATACACTTATACTTATATAAATACTAGCTGATCCCGTGCACTTCGTTGCCCGTTAAATGTATCAACTCTATACGACTCAAACTTTGTTAAATTCGTTATTTAATATTCGGTGTGTGGTGTTCAAAATTTATCTTAACTTTTCAGTTGCCCCGAATAAAAATTCTGATTCTCAACAGTACATTATCAAGTATAGGCAATCTACCTGTGGTAGATCACGAATCCCGTGCAGTGTGTACATAAGTGTATGATTTAACTCTAAAGTATCAATGTTATGCCAAGTTTGTCTTTTTTACTTAATTCCACCTACGGTGGATTATTATAATCAATTTATACAAAATCCTATCCTAACCTTATCTTACTAAAATCTGATGAATAAAAAAAACAAATTTAACAATTGGTAAATTAACCTATCTTCTTCCCAGAGGTTTAATCTACCCACAAACATTGATTTATATATATACCAGCTGTCCCACCCGGCGTAGCCCGTGCAAAAGATTATTTTTTTTAAACTTCAACATAGAAACGCGCCTCATATTATGTACCTTCGAACGATGTCAAGGAGCCCGATCTTCCTTTGAGTGATAAAATGTAAATAATTAAAAACACAGTTGGCTGCACTGCTGATTTGTGCACATGCACTTTATGTTGAAAAGAGACAACGTTATCAATCAAATTGATGTGGGAAAGAGAGGTCCAACCAGTACTATTTTGTGCAGCAGACTCTTATAGTATAGATTAAACAGTGCAATATAAAATAATTTTTCTGTTTTTATGATTTTCCGAAAACAATTTTACAAAAATATCTAGATCTAAGTTTTTAGAATTTTTTTTTTTTATGCTCATTGAAGCTAAATTATTTAAACGATCATTTGTCATGCGATTCCTCAGAAAGGTTTTCAGTCGTCTCAGACATGAAAAAGTTCTTTCGCAAGCTAACTTAGCATAGACTTATAACTGCGGCTAATATATTATTGTTTTTAAAAAGGGTATCAAGACAATATTATATTGTATTTTTTTCAGATAAAGTTATCCACGGTTCCCCGAATATAATAATTAAATTATTACAATAATAATTGTATTACCTAATAGTAATCACAATAGATTTCTCTCAATGTGCATAATCACATTTTTGATAATTGGTAAAAATAATTATATTTTGAATTTGGGGGGGCCGGCCTTGGGCCAGAGTATATTTAGGGTGGGCCCGGCCCACCCAGGCCCCCCCCTGGCTACGTGCCTGGTGCACGGATCCCAAATAATTACTCCATACTCCAACACAGACCAAACAAAAGAGCAATATAACGTTTTAAGAGAGCTGGACAGTTTAAATTCAGCCGAAATTCTTTTCACAAACCCGAGAAGTTTCAGACCCTTACAGGTAACTTTCTCAATATGTGTATGAAAAGTAAGCGACCGATCAAAAGTAATACCAAGGTCAATAACACTGTCACCTGGTTGCTTTAGCGCAATGTAATTTATACCTAGTGTAGGTAAACAATAGACACGCTCATTGGAACGCGTGTAGGTTATGGTATGACATTTAGGAATACTAAGCTCTAAGCCAAGTCCCTGGGCCCAATGAGCAACAGAATCTAGATTCTAATACAGCGATTTTAAAAACGTCACGATTTTTAAACTCAAACGCGCACTCCTTACACATTAGAAGCGTCGGCGTTTTGAAATCGCTCTGCAGCGCTATCACACTGGACGATTTGTGTGCGTTTTTCAAAAATAAAAAGCGCGCCAAATGTTATTTGAACCATTCAATTCTTTGTGCTTTGTTGTATACTAGTAACTATAGTGTAACTATTAAAAATCCATAGTCATAGTTTTTTTTTATAAACATTTAAAGTCCAAAAATTGACAAAATATGGAAAAATCACGAAAATTAGCAAATTATTTTGAGTTAAGAATTCGTAAACATTTTTTTTTTTAAATCTAAGATTTTAAAATGTAATACAAGATTTCTTATAAGATTATCTACTTTTATCAAAAAAAATGTCTATAAGAAAGTTAAATTTAATTTTTATGAACGTTTGAAGTTCTAATTTTTATAACATTGGTATTTACTCGATTTCTCGTGTGGCGATTTCCTTATTTTGTTGTAATTCAAAAACGAATGACTGTAGATACATGAAAATTTCACTGAATTTCATATTAGATTTTCCTATGCAACTTACAATTTTGACTCTTTTTGACCTGTTTTTGGGCCGAAAAGTGTAAAAATTTAATCCAAGGCTCCTGATATATTGTTACAATATCAGTTGAAAAATATTAAAAATACATGGGCACAATTTTTTTTATAAGCATTTAAAGTTCAAATCTTGACAAAATACTTAAAAATCCCTAAAATTAGCAAATTATTTTGAGTTGAAAATTCATAAAAATATTTCTTTTTAAAGCGAAGATTTGAAAATGTAATACACGATTATTAATAAGTTTTTCTATTTTTATGAAAAAAAATATAATTTTTTTTTTAGATATTTACTATAATTTGTAAATGTCAATAAAATTTCGTTGATTCAAAAAGCTTGAAAATATAATACAAGGTTCCTGGTTCCTCATAACTATGTGTCATTCATATTGTGATAAAGATATATAAAAATATTTAAACACAGTTTTTTTACAGACATTTTATAAATTCAAATTTGGACAAAATTAGGTACCTACCTATTTAAAAAAAAGAATAAAGATCTTAGTTATTTTCTTGTAATTTAAAAATATTATTCATTGGTACTTCAAACTTTTAAAGTACCTACCTAAGTTATTATATTTTAAACAATAATGAGATGTATAAATGCAAGAGTTTATATGAAAATTAATTTAACCTACTATAAATATTAAACTAATATAGCAATAATATCATTAAATACTGGTACCTACTAAATACTAATAGTTGTTACTTATTATATTAATATGATATAAACTGACCGTCATCGCTCAGAATTTTGTATTCAATGGTTCATCATTGAATTCAAATTAACATATTCCATATTACATTGACCAATCGACCCACTCGATACCTACTGTACCTACAGCAGAACAGTACCCATTTTCCAACTTTTTTTTAGATAGCTACACCTGCTATCTAAAATATAAATGTAGGTACCTATTCTTTAAAAGAATAAAATGTGTTCATTTAACATGTTTATGTTTAAATAATGTAGGTAGGTGAATAATTATCCTGCTTTTATGCATTATTATTTATTGTTTTTTTTAAATGTTCATGTTTTGTCTACACCTAATAAATGACAAATAACAAAAAAAAATATGGGCAAAAGTGTGTTATGGTGTTATAACAGTACCAACAAATTGCCAATAAATTACTGGATAACATCTATAAAAAGCAAGTCGTAAATGAATGTTTTAAAAGCCATTAAAATGAATTCCAAAATTTTAGTGGTTGTGCTTCTAGCATATTTTTTGGCAAGTTTATAAATATATTTTGTTATTTCTATCTAAATTCTCAAATTTTAATCAATGACTTTTTTTAAGAAAATAGTAACCTATTTATAATTATTTCTTTTAAGCTCTCTTATTATATTTATTAGCTCAATTCCTTCTAATAAATTTCATATTCATTTTTTAACTATTATTTATTGTTTATTAATCACCTATAATACTTTGTTTAGGATAATTTATCAGCAGGCACCCTTAAACCAGTTAAATCTACATCTTTGAATGGGAAAAATACTCCAGCCCAATCCAAAAACACTTTAGTTTTCAACCAACCTATTAAAAGTCATGTAAGTGTGTTTTTTAATTTTATGAACGATATAAATAATTTTATACTATTGTACTTTGTATGTATGAATAACTAAATTTATTTGTATAACTGTGTACAATTATAGTTTTAAATAGTTCAAATGTTGTAAATAAATAACAGGGAACTAACAATGATAATACCTAATTCAACTTTTTTTTAAATATTAATATTTAATCTTTCTAGCATCCTGTTTTTGGGAATATCAAAGTCAAACCTACAGTTCCTTATAATTTTCCTGCTCCACCATCACTTCCAGCTCCTCCAGCACCTCCAAAACCTTTAACACCTCCTCCATCACATACATTTCTACCAAGTATAAAAGTAAGTCTTAGTTAAAACTGTTTTATTTTAAATATAGTATTATAATATTTGATTATTATTTATATAATGGGAAATCACCAGCCACTTCCACCATCAAGAGCTTCTGCTCCAACTACAGTACCAACAAATGTAATTAATGACATTTTTAGACAGAATAATTTTATTGTTATTAAAATGTCTTATTAGTTAGTTAATAAATATATGTAAAAAGGAAAATGACAATCATCAAGAATTTGACTCAGTTGAAGGAGATGATTATTATGAAGAAGTAGAAGAAGAAGAAGAAGAAGAAGAAGAAGAAGAAGAAGAAGAAGAAAAGGAAGAGAAACATTTAGAAAATAGTAAACTTGTGAAAATTCCAACTCAAAGTAAACCAGCAACCTCCACAAAAGTTAATAATAGTTCAAACAAATTCCAGACAAGTCAACCTAAACTAAGTTCTTCAACTTCTACTAAACCCATAGTACCAGAAAGTGTGAAACAGGTAAGTTTTAATCAGAGTAATTTTATTTTTTTCTGAATGTCAGTTGCTAATAAATATACCTTAAAAGGAAAATGGCAATCAACAAGGATTCGAAACACTTGAAGGAGATGATGATGAAGAAGAAATAGAAGATGAAGATCATGAAGAACCTTTGGAAAATAGTAAAACTGTGGCAAGTACATATAAAAGTAAACAAACACTTTCAATGAAATCTAATGATAGTTCTAATAAATTTCAGACAAGTCAACCTATGCTAAGTTCTTCAATTTCTAAGCCCACAGTACCAGAAAGTGTGAATCAAGTAAATCTTGTCGCAATTTTATTTATAATAGACTATCAAAGTTATTAATAAATATATCTTAAAAGGAATATGACAATCAACAAGGATTCGAAACACTTGAAGGAGATGATTATAAAGAAGAAGAAATAGAAGATGAAGATCATGAAGAACCTTTGGAAAATAGTAAAACTGTGGCAAGTACATATAAAACTAAACGAACACTTTCAATGAAAATTAACGATAGTCTAAAAAATTCCAGACAAGTCAACCTATGCTAAGTTCTTCAATTTCTAAACCCACAGTACCAGAAAGTGTGAATCAAGTAAATCTTAGTCAGAGCAATTTTATTTTTAATAGACTATAAAAGTTATTAATAAATATATCTTAAAAGGAATATGAAAATCAACAAGGATTCGAAACACTTGAAGAAGTATCAGAAGAAAATAAAGATGGTCACAATGTTGAAGAATATTCAGAAGATCCAGATCATAATACTCCAACAGATAATATAACAATTAACGGAGTTCGAGTAAATCTACCCGCACCAATGAATAATCCAATGGTCCCACAATTGTCGGAAGATGAATTGACAGCAAATAGTTACAATGAATCTGAATATTCTCTCAATACCGATGAAGACCAATCATCATTTCAAAATGATGATAAGTGGGAACCAAAGTCTTCTAACATTGACAATAATCTCACTGAAATTTCCAAAACTTTAGACAGGGAAAATTATAATACCAAAGATCAATTAATCAACACAAATAAATTTGAATCAAACCCATACGATAATACACAGATACCTACTGATAAACAAGAAGAAAATTCAGAATACCAATTTAAAAATCAATATGTGTCAGAAAATAAAGAACGAATTATCAATGGGTATAAAGCTATGAAGAAAATATTATTTATGTTACATGACTATGCAAGCTCAACATTTAATTGGATCATGAGCAAAATAAATTACCGAATAGAACAGTTCTCAAGTTAGGTAAACAGTCACAATATTATCAAATTGATATTAAAATATTCAGTTAAAAAGGGGATAAGTAACAAAGTAAAACAACAATAGAAAAATAATCAACATAAATTAATTTTAGAATATACTAATAAATATAAAATTTATTATAACCACCAACATACATGTAAAAGTAGTAACTAATAAATAAAAGTTTATCAATACAATAAAATTAAAAATAGATTTTTTAGTGATATAAGAAGTATAACAAAGATTGTTAAATTTATGTTATTCTAATATTTATTCCATAAATTGTTCCAATATCCTATCTGCTTCACGCCAACCAGTTTCAATTGCTCCGTGTACAGTCGAAAAGTAAGAACTATGTGTGGCTTCACCACCAAACAGCAAAATCTAAAAAAAATAATGAATAGTATTTTTTTAAATAATATACATTAACTATTTTAAAACAATAAAATTTTATGGATCACATACATTTTTTCCATTGGAATTAATTAAAGGTTTTGCTAATTGACTGTTGGCTTTTCCTTCTTTATCGGTGTTCATAGAATGAAAAGAATATGAACCATAGAAGTGGCTATTGGAACCCCATTGAGATCTTAAATATTTTCAGAATTGAATATTAAGTACAATTATATTATAATAGTAATATAATAACACGTAAAAACAAAAATATTAATTAAAAGTATCTACAGACGAAATATCATATTTCATTAGTATTTAATATTATATAATTTTACCTAGTCACTAAATCTGGAAATGGAATAGTGTATGTGTCTCCCAAAAATTTATTCAATAAATACATTAATCCAATTTTTATCTCATCTAAAGATTTCCGTTCCATGTTTCTTGCAGCAGGACCCACTATCCATCCAAGGAGTGTATCTGGACAGTTATCACAAATATAAAAACCAAATACATCACACAGATAATCCCAACCACGTCTCTGTATTAAAAAATATTTATAAAAATATAAATAATTATATGATATGTATAGAATAATATCATATCAAAAATAATAGTAATACATTTATGGGAAGAAAGTTATAAAAGCAAACAAGTAATGCTTTAAATTTTGTACCCAGCTTCTATTTAATAACTATAATAAGGGCAATTTTTTTTTGTTAAGTACATCAATTACATATTTTAGAGTTTTATAAAAAATGCATATTGTAAATGTCAGGTACATCATACATGTTTTTATATATATTTTATTGTGTATTGTAAATATTGTATACTATATGCAACCATTGTAAATATATATACTAAGATCACTGGATCGTTTTAATTAAATAAACTTTAAAGATGTTGAAAATAAAAATTATTTTCAAATGGAATACAGTTGCCTAAGTTATAGCTGTTAAATATTAACCCTTATAAATGCATATTAATTGTAATGATACCGGAACTAAAATATATTAATATTAAGGTTTGATTATAATTTTAACTTATGACCACTGTGCCCATTAATATAAATTTAATATTACATTTGAGGTGATTTCACATGTAGCAAATGCAGTGGTCGGGAGTAGTGAGCTAATTGTAAGGACACAACAGTACCCCATTAATCGCTACAAATAAAGTAGCATCGCTACAATACACCTAATGTAGCAAGACACTATAGCACTCTAGAAATGTACAGTTATTGTAGTGAAATGTAGCATTTATTTTGTTGCTACCTACCTACAAACTATTAGGTAACAATTAAAATATTATGATAACTATTTTATTTATTTATAAGTGAATTTTTCGGGTTTAGTCTATGCACAAAGTTAAATCCCATCCAGGGATCAAATGTTAATTCAGTACAAACCACATACTACCAATTTTCAATAAGAAAATTAAAAAAAAAAATAGAGAAAAAGTACCGCGCTACATAATCAGTAGGTAGCGTTAGAAATTTGAAAAAGTAATGATAGGAAGCTACTTTTTTGGGAAGAGTACCTTAACGTTAGTGGGCTACAGAAAACTAATACCGTCCCATACACCCATCCACTGAGAAAATGTTTGAAACGTTTATAAAGTTGATTTAATTGCCACAAACATTTGACTAAAAATTATAATTTAATACAATTGATCTTGGGTGGACATACACTACGTGTGAAACCACCTTTTAATCTGTTTTTTCTCTGTATAATAGTGTACAGAGATAATTCTCTGTATCTTAATTTATTTTAGTGTTCTCTATAAATATTTAATAAAAAAGATACTAATAATCTTTAACTGTTAATATCATTTGTATTACATTATATTAATTTGCATTTTTATATCTACGATTTTGTTACTTAATTTATTCTACACAGTATGTACTCTATGCCCTTGGGTATTTTTAATTTAAATAAATAAATAAAATAATAATATTATTTATTTATATTTTTAATAATATCAAAAATAAATAAATAAAAAGTGAACAAAAAAGTGGTATACTTTCATCATAATTACATACTTTATTTTCTTTAATGAATTTTTCACGATCATCATCGGACCATAAAAAACTAAACCCCGTGGTGCCTTCTGACCACCATGAATATGGAAATTTCAAAAATAACTTATCAACAGTTCCAATACCTAAATTCTAAAAACATTTAATATGTATAAGTATACACAATAAGAAATCAAAAAAGGTTTTTCATTACCTGTATAGCTTTTAATTTATATTCAGGAAGTTCAGGTTCAAATAATTCATTACACACATTTTTTAAAACGCCAAGACTCATTGTAGTTAAAATACATTGTGCTTTAAAACGGCTATTATCAGCACATAATACTTCTGCTTGATCACCAGACCAATATATTTTTACAACTTCTTTTCCAAATATTACTTTATCTTTAATATGTAGGTCTTCTACTTCATCATTAAACTTTTCCTAAAATATTAGAAAGAAAACATTAATAAAATTAATGTTTATGCCACTAAATAAATTACATTTTTTTAAATGACACATTTAGACACTTACAATTTTGATACCTATACTCCTTTTCAAAAGAGAATATACCGCTTTCGTGCACGTCAAATGATTTGATTCGTGCTTTGAGAACCACGTGATCACGCTAACAATTGGAAATTGGCGGGCGCCACCGGACATAAATTGGCCGCCAACCGGTATATTCTCTTTTGAAAAGAAGTATAGTAAGTTATTGTTATATAACTCATAAATTTCTTCTAAGAAATTAATAAAATGCCTTAATGCAGAATAAATTATTTA
This sequence comes from Macrosiphum euphorbiae, assembly GCA_949089665.1. Classification (NCBI taxonomy): domain Eukaryota; kingdom Metazoa; phylum Arthropoda; class Insecta; order Hemiptera; family Aphididae; genus Macrosiphum; species Macrosiphum euphorbiae. The sequence continues at coordinate 173,716,276 of CARXXK010000001.1, read as the reverse complement.
ATATACAGAAATTAAATGTTTTAAACTATTTGTCCCATTTTTTTCTTCAAAAAAATTCATAAAAAGGTTATACTAATATAAAACTTAACTATTGCTATGTTTAGATTCTAAAAATAAATATTCCCAAACAATTTTGAGGAGGGTAAAATTTACATACCTGCATTAAATCTATTACAGTTGAATATCCTTTTGATTTCCAACTAATTTCAGGATAACCAGGACAATATTTATAAGTGTCTATATTAATTGCAGATGCTTCAAACCAACTATCGCTTCCATTGTCAGAATTTTGATAATGTTGGCACCAATTAATAAATTGCTTCAGGGGTAGTTCTTCTGTGTCAACTAAGACATTTTCAATTCTATAAAAGATACAAAAATATTTCTATGTTTATATAAAAATTATATTTATAAAATAAATAAAATAAATATAATTACCGTTTTTGAAAAAGCTCTCCTAATGACATGAATCGCTCTAAATCATCCTTTGGACTATCATCAAATACAGAATAAGCTACTTTTAAGTAATCACGAAGATGGTTAGATTTTAGTTCGCTACCTGATGACGTAACAAATGTAGAATTAATAAATTGCTGAATTGTTTCTCTTTTATCAGATACTAAATTTTGAGCAGAAGCCATTTGGAATACTACATTCCCTTCTTCTCCATGAATCCATTGTGCTCCTAGTTCAATGTGCCCATCTAGAAAAGTACAACTAGTACAAGAAAAAATAAAATACCTACTTATTGATAATATTGAATTAAAAAGTAATTATTTATTATCAAAATAATTTATTTAATTTGTGACCAAAAAATTTATATTATAACTTGTATAATATACTGATATTTTGGTTGTACTGTATCTGTTGATGTGATCAGAGATTATTATATGTTATAGCATGCATCAAGCATAATTGTATGGTGGTTATGTTAGGATGTTAGATTGGTTCTTTATATATTATATTTTATTTTGGTTAAACAATATTTCTCAACAATTAATCTAGACATATTGTTTGTTACAAAATTAAATTATAAAGCAAGGATTGTCAAACAGAGAATCTAGGATAATATGACTGGATATCTTGGTAAATGAGATTATATAGTAAATTAAAACACTAAAGAGTATATTAAGGGAATTAACAACAGTAACCAAATGATTTGGTTCTATTAACATAATAATGGAAATAAAAACAGTGCCAGCTTTTAAAAAATCATGACCAAATTTGTTTAAACTCAATATTTTTTTTTTCCAATGAATTATTTGTTACTTTTAAATTAAAAAAATTTCAACCCGCCAAATTTTGAAACTACAGGGTGGAGCGTAGAAACCGCATAGTTTTTGAGCCACTAGTACACGGCAACGGGAGGGGGTATTGACCTCGAACGAATGTTGGTAGACGGCCCAGCCAATGCCGTTTCAGTCGCTATGGAGCTTTGGAACGTAGAGCATCGTGTGTTCGTGGTAGAGCAGTATTTTAGAAACAATGATTCCGTAGTCAAAGTTCAACGTCTTTTTCGTCGAAATTTTGGAATTGGGCGTCGAGGTGCAGTGCCTGATCGAAATACTGTACACCGATGGGTTGCAGCGTTTAGAAGAACTGGGTCAGTGATGAAAAAGAAACCATCTGGTACTACCCATTGAGTTCGAATTCCTGAAAATGTAGACCGAGTAAGACGGCATTTTTGGTTAGTCCATGACGATCGGCCTGACGACATGCTGTAACACTGGGTATGTCTCGTCGTTCGCTTCATCGCATCTTACGTAACGACCTTAAGTTTCAGCCGTACAAGATAATGATTGTCCAGCAGCTTAAGGAAGGGGATTTTGTGCAGCGCAGAGAGTTTTGTCGCTACTGGACGAAATTTATACGGAAAATGGAGATGCGGAATGGAAGGAAAAAAACCCTCTTCGAAAAAATAGGGTCCAATAATGCCCATCTTTGAAATACCGCACCACACTGTTACTTTTAAACTGTGGAGAGGTCTTTGGTGTAATTCATGTGGGTTCTCCGACGCCCAATACCGACAATTTTGAACATTTACGTAACCGTTTAGGTGAAAATGTGCTTCATCAGTTATGTAAACTGTAGCTTAGTTAATAGGTCTATGCATTTAAGCTCTCTATATGACTATATGTATTAATAAATATTCTACTCTGTGTTTAGAGCGCCGGGCGCCCTGACATGTAATAGAGTACCGGACGCCCGGTTACACTGTAGAGCACCGGTCACACTGTAATTATGAAAATATGACAATACCACAGAAAAATAATAATACCATAGAATATAGATAATAGAAGAATATTATCTATGAATAATACGAAGAAAATAGAAATACATTGTTCTATAATTTTAATTTTGTTATAGTAAGTTATTACTTATTAGTTATTAGTTAGGTATTAGTTATTATTTTTTTATTAGTTAATACATACAATTATAATAAAATAATAAATCACAGTAATCAGCTATACGAAACCGATAGTTTTATAATAATAAACAGTAAGTTAATACATACAAATTATTTAATTTTAATTTTTACATTTAATGTCAATGATTGACAAATCGTTAATCCTTATAGGTAATTATAATATAATAATAAATCACAGTGGAACAATTCTAGTTTAGCAACCTATCTATTTTTTAGGTTTTGTTTTTTTTAAAATATGTGTTTTTAGGTGCTTTATAAGAATCTAAAATAAAAAAAGGCCGGACGGACTTCGTTTGGAAGTTACAGCCTTCCAAAGTTTGCGATTTTACGTTTATACGTATGCGCGCAACACTACTATAATGCCCCGCGGAGGACGTCGATATTTTTATAATAAAAGTTACGAGTCTGTATGCATAGTTAATTTGTGTTTTCACTCCTTGACCTGTTTACAATGTTTACATAAGTATATAGTGACTCCCTTCGCCTATCGGCACCGGTCGACAGTTAGAGTAACATAAGTCTATAGAAGCTCCCTACGCCTGCCGGCTCCGGTCGCCTTACTCGAGGTCCTGCGGACCTCTCGCTGGATGGGGGCTCGGCCCTCAAACCCCCCGGGGCTTAAATAGCAAACCTGAGGGGGGGAAGGGGTGGCGACCCCTTCGGAGTCGCGGGGGGGAGAGCATACCTGCCATTCGGGCAGACGGATGACCTAACAAGTAATTTTAACCTTGTTAGTTGAAGTATCACAAGTATAGTGGCTCTGGTCTTCAAACTCAAGGGACCTAGCTCCCGTCGTCTATCGGCTCCGGTCGCCATTTAGAGTAATTAAGTCTGTAGAAGCTCCCTACGCCTGAAGGCTCCGGTCGCCTTACTCGAGGTCCTGCGGACCTCTCGCTGGATGGGGGCTTGGCCCCCAAACCCCCCTGGCCCCTGGGGATTAAATAGCAAATCTGGGGAGAGGGGTGGCGACCCCTTCAGATATCGGGGGAGAGAGCACACCTGCCCTTCGGGCAGACGGATGACCTAACAAGATAAATCAACGTTTTACAAAAAATGGCACCAATGTAAATGGCTAATTTACCTAATCTAAGTTTTCAGTTTATATTATAATCCATAAACACACTGTATTCAGACAAATAAAGTTATGTTGTATAGTGTGTATATTGTATAGTGATAACACGTCTTGCGGCACTCGTCACTGCGCTTATAGTAGTGTTGCGCGCATGCGTATAAACGTAAAATCGCAAACTTTGGAAGGCTGTAACTTCCAAACGAAGTCCGTCCTGTATTTTTTTATTTTAGATTCTTATAAAGCACCTAAAAACACATATTTAAAAAAAAACAAAACCTAAAAAATCGATAGGTTGCTAAACTAGAATTATGCCATCACAGTAATCGGCTATATGAATACCGATAGTCATATAATAATAAATAATAAATCATAGAAACTGCGCTTTAGGTTTTATCTTATTTGGACGATCTCCACGACTCCTGGGGCAAAACCATTTACCTTTTGGTTTTGTTAATAATGAAACACAAGAAAAATGAAACCATTCTATTGGACATGAATCATTATCGCAACATTTCATCTCTCCGTACGAAATCTGAACACAATGACAATAGGAAATTACTTCAGGAAATTCAATCGATTCAGTCATGAATCTGTCCTGTATAAAAACACCATTGAGGTTATTTGACTCTTCTGTTGATATTTCAACAATACAATTATATTTGGACTTTAAATTATCAACAACCTACACTAAATTGTTCTTTGAATAATTTTTTCCTTTAAAAAATAAAATAGTTATAGAAATATTATAATATTATAATGTGATACTCAACAGGTAATTTACAGTGTGACCCGGTACAGTGTAACCGGGCGTCCGGTACTCGGGTACTCTATTACATGTCTATTACACGTCAGGGCGCCCGGCGCTCTAGACACAGCGAATATTCTATAATGCTTCAAAATAATATGTTAAATTTATACTCAATTTAACTATTAAGTTATTAACTTTAAATTTATAATAATTACTTTACTACTGTTAATTAGGTATAAGGTATAGTTGGATAATATGTCAATATGGAATTTACAATATTAATAACTATAATAGCTTATAAATTATTATTATTACAACACAATTATAATTAATATTTTAATCTGGGGGTCTACAAGTAAATGTCTGTGAACAGCACTGGTTCTAAGTATTTAATATATTTTTTAATTTTTACGAGTTGATTATTAAATAAATGTCAATATTGAAATGTTAAGTTATAAAAATATAATAATCTTTTTAATTTTACTATTTGAGATATGACTATAACAGCCAACATAAGTTTTACTATGCAGTGTAATTATAAAGGACTTCTATTCAAAATAATAAAAAACAATTATTGAAACTCATATACCTAAAATGTGTATTAAATAAATAAAATCAATTGATAACTTCCTTAATTTTAAATTTAATTAAATAAATCATAATTACCACCAAAGGGTAAAGTTTGAATGCGACCACCAATACGGTTTTCTGCTTCCAATATGATAAACTTGTTGAAGTTATTCTTTAGTAGTTTGGTTGCAGCTGCAATTCCTGATACACCTGCTCCTATGATGATGACTGTGTTGTAAGATTGAGCCATCTTATGCATAGGTACATAAAAAAAATATATAAATATTTTCAATATCTTATAAATAATATAAAATAACTAAAAGTGTAGAAGAATAAAATCTAATATTGTTAGAGTAAGTGTTGAATGAAAGCCATAGCCACACCCAACAGTAATACAATGAAATATCACAGATATAATCTAATAATTGATTATTGAATAATTTAAGAATACTTGATTTATATACAGGATGTTCATATTATTAAAAAAAAAAAACTTCCTCTGTTACAAATGTTACAATTATTTTATAATTCATAAACATGCATTTATAACAACTGGCCACTGCCACTAGGTACAAGTATTTATTTTATATAAATGGTTTAATCATGCCCATCATTCAAATTATAATATTAATAACTATATTTATGCTACATCAATGATATTGACGACTTTTAACATTTTACAAAATATATGCATATTATATAAGATTAGTATTACAAATTAATTCATTGTTATTAAAAAATTCCCTATTCATATTTAATTATAACATTTTTATTTGTGATTTGACTATCAGGTTAGGGCAAGGTATGACAATTACATAGGATTTATCCTTTGTATATATCTTCTATAACCCTTAGCTTTCAGAACCTTTAAATCAAGCCACACTTTTATAGATATTATTTATTTTTCTGAATAGAATCTATTAAATTAGTTATTAGAATATATTAGATATATTTATTTTCATATCTATCTATACTAAAAGTTGGATGGGTTGGTTTTAGTAGTTTTTGAAAATTAAAAAAATTATAAAATTTCTACATGACTTAAAACTTAAATATTTGTAACAAGAATAACCTTTTAAAATGTTTGACTTAATTAGTAGTATAATCTAACATACACACAAATGCAAAATCGAATTATTTATTAAATAATATAGTTATTACTTATTAAGATAATATGAATATTGAACGTTTGAACTATAGTGAAATGTAATAACCTTTATAAACATTATACATAACAATATCAAGTATAAATAGCTAAAAAAACTAGTATAAACCTAATGATATTTACTTATATACAAATACTTTCAGTTATTTAAAATTTGAACTTTGTCAACATGACAACATACAACATCTTGTTAGTTTTAGATACTAAGAAAGATAGTACCTAAAATCAGTGATCGGGAGTAGCGCACAAATTATTTAGTGTCCTTACAATACACCTAATATAGCAATATAATTTAGAACGTTAGTCATTTTCAGTTAGCCTAGCAAGAATTACCATTATTTTAATCGCTATATTCAATAGGTACCTATTTCGTTATAGTTAAAATAGTATGATAACTATTATATTTATTTATTTATTTTATAATAATGATAAGTTATGAGTATATAAATTAATTATTTGGGTTCAATCCACAATTAACGTAAGTCGTTAAAACCCATCCAGTGACCAAATGTTAAATCAGTACAAACTATAAACTATCAATTTTCAATTAGAACATTTAAAAAAAAAAATGTAGCGTAAAAGTAGTGCACTAAATTTAAACAATAGCGTTAGAAGCAGCACACTACATTTAAAAAAAGAGTAGCTATAGTGATAGAAGATACTTTTTTTGGGGGAGTAGCTGTAGCGTTAGCATTTTACAAAAAACTAGTAGCGTCCTGAACACTGCCTAAAATTAGTAGAAAAAATATGACCTACCTTCTACTTATTTCAATAGCCAATTAATTTAATATATAAATTGCTAACAAGTAACAATATTATTATATTGATTTGTTATGATATTCTATAGTATAAATTAATAATGAAAAAAATTAAAAATTATGTATAAAAGTAGTATTATTATTTATTTATTATTTCTTGTTGGCTTTTATTTTACAATTTATAACTCTATATGAAAAACATTACAAATCCGAAACTCTTATTAATCACTAAATGCGATTCACTAGTATTTACGTTTAATTTTTTAAGTTTAAGGTGTTAACATAGAATTGTAGAAGTAGTAAATAATAAGTACGGAAAAAATGATTTCACCAATGCAGCCATTAAAGATTAAAGACTAAAGTTTAAATTCGTTATCTGAAAATTGATAAGTTCTCTATATTATATAATATCCCAACTATAACTTTTCTGTGATAATATTCTATGGTACTGATGATGATAACAATACTGGGGGGGACATTGTATTTGCGACATGTTAGTCAAGAAACAAATTGAGTGTAAAACCATATTTAAGGCTTAAGCGGGTGCATAGACTTTTCAGAAAAAAAACAGCCAGAATATAATTTGACAGAGTGTTTAAATACAGAAATAAAAATACAGAATATTAAAGTCCCAGAATATTAAAGTCCCAGAAAATATTGAAACAGAAAATAAAATGAACAAAAATAAATGGTAAAGAATGTAAAATGATAAAACGATACATATTATATCGGTATAAAATCATCGTTCCAGAAAACACGTATATTATGACGTATGGTGTATCGAATTTAGTATCGGGCTCAGACTTGCTGTGAACAAAGATATATATAAAATAACTAGATATAGTGTTAACGGATTGTATAATTTAATTATTTACACAAAAATAAAAATAATATTTATGAAATATACACATATTATGGATATGATATGTGTACATGTATAAAATAAACGCATAATCGTACAAGCTTTAAGATCTAAAGAGGGACATGGTTCAAAATAATTCATATATTTTTCAAAAAACTCAAAAAACATGAATAATCCCCATTGTTCTATGATACTACGCGGGTTATATTAACCCATGGTAGCCACAGATATATATATATATATTGTTTTATATATCTGTGGTGGTAAACCCTAGCGTACGCAGCGCAGCCTGTGGCGTTTGATCTTGCGACTCATTTCGATTTTCTATACGTTTTATACTTTTATCATGACGACATGACGTAGGCGCACGCCGCACGATAAGATCTTAAATCATGGTGTTATCTTAGATCATATAAGTATATAAGGCCATAAGGGACATTATAAGGGAGTTATGGCCAAATCGGGTGACTGTGGCCCACAAATTAAGATATAATATATCTTAATTCGTGCTGTGGCCTTGAAGACGGCCTTCGTGGGGCGCGGTATACGTTGTCAATTAAATATTTCATATCAATATTATTTTTTAAGTGTCATTCATAGAGTAATACTCTATGGTGTCAACTGTCATTACCGGGTGGCTGCTTTTATCAAGCCTTTTCATGTATTATATTTATCTCAGCTAATACTCTTATTGTACCCATGAGGTCTTAGATCATATACTATGATCTAAGCATGAGGTACAGACACGGCTACAGATAATCTCATGAACATTAGAGTACTCTAATGTACATGGATATTCTATAGCCGTGGGTAGAGATTGTGTATATAGAAATAAAGGAAAAAAAAAATAATATCAATATTAAAAATTATTTGAATAATGTCAAATAACAATATTATAATATTTAATTCTTATTTCATACCAAAATGTGACAATACTGACAACACTATGCATGAAAAACTGTGAATAAATTAAAACGGTCGACGGTCGTCGTCCGTGGTCAATGGATTGTTTTTGTTTTTTTATAATATCTAAACATCGTAACAAATAGGGATACACGTTACCAACATCTTATTAGATTACGGATACGGTACAATTTTTTGCACAGACTTCTATACAACACTAGATAGGGAACTCCTATTGTTATTAAGTGAAGCTCAGAGCTGCTGTCAACGGCCGCCATTCTGTCGGTTGGCAAAACATTTCATTTATCATACAAAATGTATTAGGAATAATATTTTTTTTAATGGTCAAATAAAATAATAGTAAATGTAATATGACTTGTATAAAATATTTATTTTTTTGTTTTTAAACTATAGTCTGTTCATTTTAAGAAGCGATTCGGCGGCCACTAGTAAAACCGGTTTTCAAGCGTAAATCAGGTCGCTTCTTATTTTGAACAGGGTATAGGTACATGTTTAGAAATAATAAAATACGATACAAAATAAATCATAGTATTATCTTATTTGTCATATGAAATACCATACAATTGCCAACCGACGTTGAAGCTTCAATTCAAGACCGGAGTTCGCTATCTAGTAATAGGTATATAGAAATCTGTGATTTTTTGAGTCCAATACATAGAGTAATATTACATTATTACTCCATGGTCCAATCTTAGATCATATACATACACCACGGACTTAGTATATCTTAGTCCGTGACATACACGTATAGTATATGCTCTAAGGGTCCAATACTTCATACCCCTGGGCCCTGGGATACACAAACCCGACCAGAAGGCAGAAGCTGATCGACTGATCGAGACATCGAGTGTCTATTCTATATTGTGCAAGGTGGATATATATCCACCTTGATATTGTGGTATGGCGGCCGTACGAGTTTTGTCCATGAACTAAGATAATAATATTAATATTATCTTAGTTCATGGCACGGACTAAGATATAATGGACTGGAAACGACATGGTCGGCGGGGATCGGGGGACGGCTACGAAAAGATGTCACTTAGCTGATAAGAATACTGTTCTTGAAGTTTTCAGCGCTACCGGTGGTTTTATTTGGCTACACAATTTGTATCTTAGTCCGTGTTAAATACAGAGGGCGCTGTGAACTCCAAGAACAGATAGCGACCCCCCGCACTTTGCCTCTTGTACATACATTCGTGGCCATGATAAGCTGCTCGTTTCCAGTCCATTATATCTTCGTGGTCTCTAAACGATTAAAGATAGTGACTCTTAGTAACCGCTTACCGCAACCATTATACCTTTAATCGTGTTAAAAATTAACATATTATTTATTATTTATTATTAATCGGTATCGCAAATCGCATTAAACTTTGTCTTTTAACCACGGACTAAGATATACAGGACTGGACACGACAAGGTTGGAGGGTGTGTGGGGGTTGACTACGAAATGTTTTACAACAGGCAGTGTTCGGGGGGATATTTTCCTTTTAGCATTAGTAGCGCCGTCCTAGTGGATACTTATGGAACTAGAACACATCATACAAATTTCTAGTTCCATAAGTATCCACTAAGACGGCGCTAGTAATGCCAAAAGGAAAATATCCCCCCGAACTCCGCCTGTTGTAAAACATTTCGTAACCACAATATTCATCTCGTGTCCAGTCCTGTATATCTTAGTCCGTGCTTTTAACTATTATGAATTTACATTATTTACATTCTAGTATTCTACATTCTGCCAAACTACCAAATACAAATGTCAAATATACAATATCCATAGTATTTGATTCTACAATATATTATTTAATTTAAATATCTCATAATATAGCCATATGTAATGAACATTGAATTTTTAATGTTTATCAACCACTAAAATAAGTAATAACTACAAATTAAAAATACTTAAGTGAAAAAAATAAATAATTTTATGCAGGTATTCTGTTACATACTTTAATATAAACAGGTAAGTTTTTTACGTGTAATTATTCTGTAACCCACTGGGTACCTATTTAATTCATACCCTACAAATTATTAATTAAATTAAAACAAAAATCAATTACAAAGAATAGCTTAAGTCACCTACATTAAAAAAAATAAATTTAATGATTATTTCCATTTAATTATTATAAAAAAAACTAAGGCCTTAGATCAAAGTTAACCTATTTAAGATGTTGTCGAGAAAAAATAAAGATACAAGAACTATTAAAGAAGGAGTGGTTGGAAAATATGTTAAAAAAGATAAGCCACCTGAAATACCAAGTAAGTTTACAAAGTAAATAAAAAGAATATTTTATAATAATAATACCTATGTTATAATATAACATTCATTGTTTAAGAATGCTGAATGTATTAGTATATTATTGAAATTATTTTGTTATTTCTTATTCATATTAGAGATAGGTATCGAGATAATTCTCTATGTGGGAGAATTTATTCTTCCGTCATATATGTAGTTTCATAAGACATTGAGGACGCCCTACCCGTGTTGTGTCCACATTACTCAAGGACATCATAGTAAATTTTTGTTCACCGGTTTCAAAAGTCTGTGGTTAGTTTCGGTATTAAAGTGAATTGACCTACTATTAAACATCTAAGTAAAAACGTAATTCCGTGTAAAAAACATTATCTGTATTCTCTCTATCAGTTTTTTTTACGATATTTTAATTTTTAAGTGAGTTATGACATTATGTACTATATAAATATAAATATTTGAAAATGCTCATAATTCACTTAAAAATTAAAATATCGTAAAAAAACTGATCGAGAGAACACAGGTAAGAACACTTTCCTCCTTAAAATCAGATATTAGGTCAATTGATTAGGTAATTTTATTATTTTAATATCAAAACTAACAACACTATTGAAACTGGTAAACAAAAATTTGGTATGTTGTACATTTGTAAGTCAAAGAAAACATAATATGCAGGATGTGCTCTCAATATAAGATATTTTTACTTGGTAAAGTTTGTCATCAGTCACATCCATTTTTACTATTTTATTGGTCACTTTATGAGAATTTCTCTCAATTGGTTTTTTTTATTTTATTTACCAAATCATGTTTATTATGCAATTTGTGTTAGTTATGATCACGTTTAAATTTAATTTATTTGATCATTTTTTTGTCATATACAGGGTGATTCTTTTATCATTGAACACTCATTATTTCAAGTCGTTTACAAAACAACGTTTTTATTAAAAAATTATATTTTAAAATTTTTCTTATCCTTATAATTTTTTAAGTTTCTTACTTTTTTGAATGATGACATATAGTTATAATTTCATATTCCAAAGCAGAACAAGAATATTTGTCTAAGTATTTCAAAACATAAAAATCAAATTTAGGACGAGTAATTTATGAGATAAGTATTTAAAGTTTAGATGAGCGGAGTGGTGGATAAACATATTGTGGGGTAACCCTGTACCACTCCACTCCTCACATCAACACTTTAAATACTTTTAACTCATAAACTAATCTCCCTAAATACGATTTTTATGTTTCGAAATCTACTTTGGAATATGAAATAAAAACTCTTGGTTATCATTAAAAAAAATATAAGCACAAAAAATATTTAAAAATATAATTTTTTAATAAAAAGGTTGATTTGTAAACAACTGAAACTATGTAAAATAATATTTCCAAAAACATTTACACTTCTTGAAATAATGAATGTTCAATGATAAAAGAATAACTCTGTATTTGTAACATAATTAAAAATGTAATTATTGAGCATTATTATTATTTGTTGTATTTATAGAATATTTTTCATTATTTAAGTATTGAGATGAATACAGACAATCAAACATCGATTAACACTATTGTTGATGTGATAAAATATCTTAAAATTTGAATCAATTTTGTTTTGCTTATACTTAAATTTTTTACAAATATCAAAAAAAAATATATAGTAGCTATATTACTGACTTATTGCACTATTGTTTCTAGTATTTAATTATAATTAATAATATTAAGATAATATAGGTAATAATATGTAAAGATTCTAATAATGTATTTATTTTAATGTTTCCCTTTAATCTCGAGTACCTATTGATGAAAATTAAATGTTTTATTTTTAGTTATAAATGTTTGGACTACAGAACCTTTCAGAAAAAATAACCACAACCGGACTAATGTTTCAGAATCCCCAAATCTGAATGTAAGAATTAATTGATTTTTAAACTAAGCTCTACTTAATTTAAATTCATTTAGAATACAAACCAACCAAGTGGTTCAGTTCAAAAATTTGGTAATGTGAAAAATACACCATCTCCATCAATGCTAATAGGCCATGAAGGAAAGTATACTCCTAGTAGTTCGGTTCCTGACTTAGCTCAAAAGTATTTAGTATTATTAATTTAAAAATAATTATATAATGTTAATAAATTTATTTTTTAAAGATTTGCCAATGCTAATTTATGGAGTAGTTCACCGGGTATAGCTGCTGATCAATCAATAAGTGTTAGAAATTGTAGTCATAGATACATTTCCAATGACTGCCACATTAATCATCAAGCAAGTTTAAAACTTTGTAACTGAGATTGTAGTAAATTTATTGTAGTGATATAATTTGTGAGATGTAAGAGTGTGTATTTTCATCTCAAGGTTTTTGTTTAAGAGGACACTACACCCGCATGCATTCTCTCCATCTTACAAATGTACAACATAGCAAAAACTGTTTTGTGCTGGACAACTATGCTCCTACTGTATTTATAGTAGAATTACCAAAATTCCACCACGCATAGGGAAGAACTTTATCTGTGTTGTTGAGTTTTTATCATTTTGATAAAATAAACAAAATTTAAGCTATCAGTTTGAGAAATAATGTTTTTTTTTTTTTCATTTAATTATTAAAAATACTCATGTCGTAGTACCTCCGCTTGGAGGCCTCTGTACTCCGTCCGGTCTGTCTTTTTATTTTATTTTATTTTTATTTTATTCTTTTACTAAACATCAATTGTTCTTATTGTTCTTACTGTAACAAATTAAATAAAAAACACATGAATCAAAAAAAAAAAATAAAAATCCATGAAGTGCTATTACTGAATAGCTTCTTCAATCAAGCCAACCATGACCTATTATATATCCCTCCATTCTGCTTATTGTTAATATATTTTGTACAGATTGTACAAATTAAATAAATATGACAAAAAAAAAAAAAATTATAAAAAATTATTTGTATGTGTTATCAAAAAAAACAAAAACACTACTACACAGATAAAGTTTTTTTTTGTGTTGAGGAATTTGGGTAATTCTGCTATTAATAGAGAGGGAGAATAGTTGTCCCGCGCAAAACAGTTTTTGCTATGTTGTGCATTTATAAGACGAAGACAACGCATGCGGGTGTAGCGTCCCCTTAAACATTTATGCCATTTTGTAAGGAAAGCGATTGTTTTGGTATATTGATTGTAGATTTATTTATATCATGAAATAATGAACAATTATGGGCACTGGTTTGTATGTATATTTAAATAATTTAAATTTTATATTTTTATTTAGATGGGAACTCACACTAGTGCCACTTGTTTGCCTTATCATTCACACTCAGATTTAGCAGAATCTTCTGTTATTATACATGGATTTAGTGACAATACAATTTACTCACCAGCATTATCACAATGTTTCCCAACTGTAAGTTTATATCTATTTTAGATTTTAAAAACGTTTAGCTTCATAACAACTATAAACTGTGCTTATGTAAAATCCAACCAAAAAATAAGTTGCTCTGCTGTACAATAAGTTACAAGTGGGTCGTCGTAATGGATGGTGTTAAATTTGAATTCAATGATATAATATCATTGTATAAGCAAAAACTATTCTGAGCGAAAATGGTCAGTTAGCCTATGATATTACTAAGTATATTTGATGATATTATTGTGAATAAAGTAATTTATATATTTACTTAATCATGAGAACCTTTGTTTTAAATCCAATCCTTAGCTATAAAGTTGAACATTTTATACATTTTTAACTACAAAATAATTATTCAATTTTAAATTTGATAAATTTTGTCAAAATGCGATCTTTAAATGCTTATAAAAAAAAATTGTGCCTTTGTATTTTTAATATTTTTCAATTGCTATTGTAACAATATATCAGGAGCCTTGTATTCATTTTTTACACTTTTTGGCCCAACAGATAAAACTTTATTGATATTTATAGAAAAAAAACTAAGAAAATTGAAAACTGACAATGTCCATAAACAGCTCAAAAAGAGTTGAAATATTTTTAAATTGTTATGGTGTATAGAAAATAAAAATATAAACATTCAGTAAAATTTTCATGTTTTTAAAGTTATTCGTTTGTGAATAGCAATAAAATAACAAAACTGCTATATGAGAAATCGAGTGAATATCCAATATTGTAAAATTATGAATTTCAAACGCTCATAAAATTTAATTTGATTTGCTTGTAGACATTTTTTTTTTTGATAAAGGTAGATAAATTTATGAGTAATCTTGTATTATATTTTCAAATCTAAGATTTAAAAAAAAAATTTTTTATGAATTCTCAACTCAAAATAAATTTTGTGATTTTTCTGTATTTTCTCAAGATTTGAACTTTAAATGCTTATAAAAAATAATTGTGATTAAGGATTTTTATTATTTTTCAACTGCTATTGTAACAATATAGTAGGAACCTTGTATTAAATTTTCAAGCTTTTTTACCCAACAAATAAAGTTTTATTGACATTCGTAGAAAAAAAGATTAATAAAATTGGAAACTGGAAATGTTCCTATACAGTTCAAGACAAATCAAAATGTTTTGAAAAATTTATCGTGTATAGAAAATGCAAATATAAACTACCTACCAGTGAAAATTTCATGTATGCGTTCATTAGTTTTAGAGTTAACCAAAAACTAAAATCGATTTTGTGGAAAACCAATTTTGAGTAAAAATTCCCGTTTTTCCTTAATTTTTATGTTGTTTTTCCCGTCGCTTTTGAAAACTATTGGGAATTAAAAATTTTACCTCCTGAATGCACCAACTAGATTCATTTTCCCATCGAACAAGATACTGTTGAAGAAAATCGAAGCACTATTACTGCAGGGCATAGTTACTAGGGCGGATATGGGGACAAGTCCGCCCCCATGGCTCTTTAAATACATGTCTATTATTATATTATAATTATTACATCGTAATCTGTAAGCTAAAATTCTTGTCATCCGCCCCCTACAAAAAATACTGAATACGCCACTCTTTTACTGCCACAAACCTTGATGACAGACACATAAAAAAAAAAAAAACACATTGTAAAATCAATACATTCAACGTTTCACTCAAAATCTAAAATATATGCTCTATAATATATAAAAGTTTATTAATTTTATTTACTGCAAGTCTAATGCTTAGGGTAACTTAATATGTCCAAATGTAATAGATGTAGTATGAGAATAGGAAAATATTTTTAATTTTAAGTGTATTTTGTCAATGAGCTTAAATATTTTCCAATATATTTAATTAATTGTAAAATACCTATATTATTTAATGCTTATAATTTAAATTAATCAAATAGCTTATAAACAACCATTTTCATACAACAACTATCACTCTTAGTCTTAATTTGATGAAAAACATCAGTAACACTTTTTTAAATTGAAGAAAATGGTAAACCAGCTTAATTTTGATCAATGATTATTTTTCGGTTAATAATTTTACCATCTTTTCATTATTATTGTACAGAAACATTTGGGTTTACAATCGAAATTCAAAATAATGGTTCCTAATTATCTAAAAGCCTAATATTTAACTTAATATAATATGATATTATGTAAATCAAGTTAACTTAATTAATTGACTCATGATTATCGATTTCATACATCTACAACTACTGTAACAGTAACTTTGGAAATTTCTTTTATCTAAAGTTCAGTAACCAGTGTAAAATAATAATTAGGTAAAATGTCTGTCTTTGATTTCCGTTGAATCACATAGTAATTGAAGCACATATGTTTTAACTTTTAGATTCAAATACAACACAAAAATGAAATTATTAATACTCATCATTCCACTCCTGCTTTACATAATATTGGACAGTCTGTTCCAATACCTTTACCATCAGGTGAATATTTATGTTTAGTTATAATTAAAATCTATAATAGTTATTAAGTTTAGGATAATGTTTAACTTCTTATCCCCTATTATAAATACTCCCTAAAATATTTTGGTTATAAATTATATTATTACTTGATAATTGATTGATACATTTTATACATAAGTTGATCTTAGCAATTTTATAAAAAATGTATAGTGCTATTAAAATATTCAGCATTCAAATTTCTTTTTTTTTCAGCTGGAGGGGAAGAACTTCCCTTACCACCAGGTTGGTCTGTAGACTTAACATTAAGAGGTCGTAAGTATTTTATCGACCACAATACCAAAACTACTCATTGGTCACATCCTTTGGAAAAAGAAGGTCTTCCTACTGGATGGGAACGTATTGAAAGTGATGAGTATGGAGTATATTTTGTTAAGTGAGCAGAAAATAAAATCATAAATCATAATACTTAAATTTAAACAGTTTAGTTATTGAGTTTTAAATAACATAATCCACCAGAAGTAGGAGTAGTATGTTCTTTAGTAAAAATCTTTTCCTGGCAATTACGAACATCTTAAAAAAAAGTTGAGCCAAATCGGACCAGCCATTCTCGATTGATGAGGTAACGGAATTTTTCATGCACCATTTCTATATATATAAATAAGTGAATGTTTGTGTGTAGATTAGACCTCTGGGAAGAAGACAGGCTAATTTAAAAATGGTTAAATTTGGTTTTTTTTTATTCATCTGATATTAGTACGGTTAGGTTAGGATTTTGTATTAATTGATTATATTAATCCACCATTGGTGGAATACTACAAACTTGGTATGACTTTAGTACAAACTTAGTACAAACAGCACGGCGTCCGCAATCTACCACAGGTAGATTACTTACCTGATAATATACTGCTGCGAATCAGAATTTTTATTCCTGGCAACGGAAAAATTAAGATACATTTTGAACACCATACACCGAATATTAAATAACGAATTGAACATAGTTTGAGTCATATAGAGTTAGTACATTTAACGGCCAACAAAGTGCACAGGATCAGCTAGTATTTTATAATATACCTATTAATATTTTATTAAGGTTATGTCAATACATAATTTGTTTTATACCTGACCCACTAATAACATACCAAATTTTGTGTTTGACAAAACCAACCTACACAAGATCAACTTTGATTTTATAGTATGAATCGACCTACTATCAAACTTAAAATTTGGAAAATTATCTGTGTTTCTATGCTGTATTTTTACAATACTACTTCAATTAGTATTCAAAATATTGAAAAAAAAAAACCATAACAAATGATTTTCATTTGAGTTTTGATATAGGTCAATTTGATTTAATATTAATGTTAAGAACATTTTCTATATTGCCCCTGCCTCTTGGGTTAAATAAAAAAAACAAACAGTGCACTGACGTCTTTTTAAGTATTGGGAATCGAAACCGCGCGCGGTAGAATAAAAATGGTACACGGAACTGAGCATGTAGTCCGGCCAGCTCGGCGGCAACAAGCTGTAGTGCTGCGGACCTATGGTCTGAGAATATTATAGAGTATTGAGTCTAGTGATGTGGATTTTACGTAAAAAAATTTTTTGGTAATTTACGGTAAAATTGGTAAATTTTTATTAAAATTCAAATTATAGCGTACCTGTTGAACTTTTTCATAATATAATGTAAAGAAGGCAAGATAAATATAAAATAAAGTATAAGTATTTAATCCCTTTATTAATAATAACAATTAATAATTATTAATTTATCATAGTAAAATATAAAATAAAAATAATTTTAATCTGTTTAAAAAAAAAATAAAAAACAACTTATAGTATAATGTAAACTACGTAACTGTCGTTATCATTTTATAAAAATCCTAATTAGTAATTTGTATTATAATCCTAATATCTTGATAAAAAATACAAAGACATAGAAATAAAGTGGTCATTCGACTGTTTGAGTGGTAAAAAAAATGTAAATTGTAAATTGTTTTTTGTAAATTTACTTTACCGGTAAAATTTTACATGGTAAATTTACGAGACGCACATCACTAGTATTGACTGTCTCAAATCTCAATATCTCATACTATTAAGGCGCCTGGTGCCGATTCCATTTTGTCCTCAAAAATACACTGTGGGAATAACGATACCGCCTTGAAGAATCAACCAAATTTCATAATTTTTTTTTTAAATACTAGTGGGAAATATTCTACAGCCCGTATCGATTTCTGTTTTTCAATATTTTATTCTTAAACATTATAATATGTCTAAAAAAATACAAGATAAAAAGTATTTTTTTACAATTTTTTTAAGACAATTATTTGAAATGAAATACAAAATCAGAGATCGATGCGAGTTGTAGAAAGTCTTCTACTTTCAGATAAAAAAATAGTCATAAAAATCCGACAATTCAACAAAACTTGAGAGTTATTTCCATAAAGTTAATTTCTTTTGATATAATACACCCTATCAACTCCCCCCCCCCCTTAAATAGTGATCGAGTAGTAGATTAGTGGAAAAGTATTATAAATTATAATTGAGCTGGAAACTAAAGTATAAAATTTAATTTTAAAATTATTTGAATTGTTGAAAATTTGAAAAACTGGCACCAGGACCCTTAAATTTAATCATACTATTAATACTATTAATATTATTAGATTCCGTTAAATTTCGGTAAAATGGTAAACCATCATGTTGTTTGCATTATTTTAACGTTATTATGACACCATGCATATTATACCAATTGAAAATTTAAGTCTTATTAATGGCCAATTGGGCATAATACAAATCTATATATATAAAAATGGAGACAAAAAATTTGAAATTGCATCAGTTGAGGACGGCTGGGCCGATTTTGCTCAAATTTTTTTTAAGATGTTCGTAATTGCCAGGTGAAGGTTTTTACGAAAGAAAATTTTTAAAAAGTCAACCGAATAATTAGAAAAACTGCAAAAACTATTTAGTGATGTCTGGGATTTGAACTCGATACCGTTGTCTTTATTTACTCTATGGTGTATTATATTATATTGGTTGCTATTGGTTAATCGGGCATGTTTGTTGATTTGTATTATTATTTTTTGTAAATATATCTTATATATAAATGAATGACGGTGTGTAGATTAGACCTATGGGAGGAAGATACGCTAATTTAAAAAGGGTTAAATTTGGTTTTTTTTATTCATCGGATTTTAGTACGGTTATGTTAGGTTAGGATTTATAGGTAGGTGGAATTAAGTAAAAACGTCAAACTTGGTATAACTTTGGTACTTTTTGAGTTAAATCATACACTTACGTACAAACAGCACGGGGTCCACGATCTACTGCAGGTAAATTACCTATCTGATAATGTACTGCTGCAATTCAGAATTTTTATTCTGGGCAACAGAAAAGTTAAGATAAATCTAGAACATCATACACCGAATATTAAATAACGCATTGAACAATGTTTGAGTCATATAGAGTTGGTACATTTAACGGTAAACGAAGTGCACGGGATCAGCTAGTTTAGTATAAAATAGCTAAAATTAAACTGCTACCATCATAGACTTATGGTTATTATTCTATTGTAGATATTACTGTACTATTATATTATTCTACAAGTATATGGTTATCATCAATTAGTTGATTGTTTTCATTAAACACCTTTGTCAATTCTTCATTTTGTAGTACCTATATCATATAAGATAAATTACCGTACCTATGCAAAATAGATACAATTTCTCTATCAGAAATTTCAAATTTATAGGTTTTGCAACTCTAATCCGACCACCAAAAATATGGTGGAAGGAGAAAATATATTAAATAGTGGACACATTATTAATTGTGGTTACATTAATAAAAACGAAATGGGTATTCGGATTTTTGTGACATGACTACAAACGTCTTCAATTAAGGATAGACCCCATGAAATAAATGGTAATCTAAATTTTAAAAATTCTTGGGATTTATTTGGTCACCTTGACCATCACTTTCACAATCGATTTCCATACTTATTAATTCAATTAACACGAGAAAAAAAAAAAATTACAATTTAGACATAATATTAACAATAGCTAGTTTTATTAATAAAATCAATTAGAGGTACTTTATATTGTTAACTAAAATTGTTTAATAATAAACACAAGAACTTAAAAAAATTGTTTATGATTTATAATAATATTCAAACAAACATGCCCAGTGCATTAGTTAAATTGTATACCATTTAGTGACCAAATATTCTCTAAAAATAAGATATTATGCTCTATATTCAAATATTATTTAAATTTAACAATTTACTTTACTTAATAAGATTAACCAATATTTCATTATCAAATCAAAAACTTAATCTTGTATAATTTTTTTTCATTTGTTAACATTTTTTATTGATTCATGTTGTATTATTTGAATTTTTCATTTATTCTTTGTGCATGTAAGGGACGATGTAAGGCAGTCAAAGGTTTGGGGAATATTATTTAACTGTAAATACTGAATCTGGGCCTATAAGTATATTTCTCTTATTTTTTCATATAAATCAAATGTTAAAAATTATGTTATGCACTAAGAATGTTTTATATTAATTTATTAAAACAAAAGTTCAAGAAATCTTGAAAAAATTAAGCATCATAAAAGTCTTGTTTATGATTTTAAAATTCCAAATAACATAATTTAAATATATTAGCATCATTAATTATACTCCACATTTTAATTATTTTTTTCAGTCATATTTCTCGACAAGCACAATATGAGCATCCATGTGCTCCACACTATATTTATCAACCAGAAGTGAGAATTCCATTGCCACTTCTACCTCCTCCACCACCAAGACCTACACATTTCCATTCTCATAATATGCTTGTGCCTGCAAATCCTTACCTAAATCAAGGTAAGAATAATTGTTAATGATGTTAATTTTGTTTTAACTATTTGTTTTTCTTTAAGAAATCCCTGCATGGCTTGGTGTTTATTCTCATGCAGCACAAACATCAGACCATAAACTAAAATGGGAAATGTTTAGGTTACCAGAACTTGACTGTTTCAATGCTATGTTAACACGATTATATAAGCAAGAACTAGAAGAGATTGTTATGCGTTATGAAGTTTACAGGTTTGTTACTATTATTTATTCTAGATTTAATTTTAATTCCTTGAGTGAAGTTAGATATGCTTGTATGATCTTATTAGTGTATTATATGCCACATTATCATCAAAAAAATATTAAGATATTATAAAATACAGAAATACTTACTAATTTGAGTTCCTAATATCCTATGTTAATATAATATTGTTGGTTACGCTGGCTCGATTCCTCGGTCATGCGCGGCATTTTTCTTCGGGCAAGTCACGATGTACGGAGAACAAGTGCTGCCATCCCCTACCCGGGCATGGCAAATACCTACGGGTGCCCAATCAAAAATTCCCCGAAAAATTCTGCCAAACCAACATACACGTATTCCTCCCCCTACTGATATAAAAAAACCTACAACAGCTAATGGCCATAGCAGCCGGGCTTAAGATCAAATAAAAATAAAATATTGTTGTTTGTTGTTTAATTGTATAATTATATGGAAAAACTGTTTTCCATGGCAGAGATTTTTTCTATATCTATGTATAAGAACTTCCACAGTATAAAATTGTTTTAATTTTTAGAATTCCGTACAGTAAAATGGGACCCTATTAATAAGGCTCCTCTGTCCGTGCGTTTGTCACCAGGCTGTATCTCATAAACCATGAAAGTTAGAAAGTTGAAATTTTCACAGATTATGTATTTGTGTTGTCGCTATAACAACAAATACTAAAAATCCTAGAATATATAATATAAGCAGTGTTGCCAACATGTTTATAGATGATGGGCCAGAACCCTTTGTGCGCGAGTCCGACTTGCACTTGGCCGGTTTTTTTTTGTATTTATCACTTGTATAAGAAATCAACATAATATTGCGGTAATTTAGGTTTTTCTTTTTTTATGCTGAAAATTTGGTTGTTTAACAAATAGTAATACCAGTGGCAGTTTTTAACAATATATATTATGAATTTATGGTTCCTCTTAATAGAGTAGTTTTTGAAAAATAATTGATAATTTTACATTGCTTTTAAATTTAATATAATACTAGTATATACTATATAGCATTGAGGTGAGTGAAGTAATGTAAGTAAGCCACCAAGCTCTCTCAAGTTTAGATTTTTAAATCTAGTACTAATCTCATTGGTCTTCATCCTTTTTGGACTCTCAATCCATTTTCCTTGTTAATTAAATGGTAATTGATTAATATGATATCATGTGCTTAATTATATTTGGAGATACTTATTATTAATTTATTATTTATTGTATTTATTTTTAATCTTTCAAGGTATATTATGATATATGACCCAAAATTGAAACCTACTGGTGTAAGACCACTGATCTATACTTTATTCAGGATAAGAGCGATACTGGCAGCTGACTTGTGCGCATGGGCGTTTCGAATGCCGAATCTGGACAGTGGTTGAAAAAGTTTCTGACTGCCGCCAAACAAAAACCTGTCCCCGCCTAGTATCACTCTTATACTGAATAGAGTACAACTAATAAGATATTAAGTTTGATTGAGTCTTACTTATATTAATCATATTATTTCAAATTAAATTAAGACAAATAATTATTAACATTATATGTTAGTGTTTCATTGACTCAAATAGTGTTAAGTTTACTTATCCAAGACAGCTTTATTTAATGGTTGATAAATAGTGGTTGTTTTATTTTAATGATCACTTTGTTAAAATTTAACTTATTTTTTTTCTAAAATACAGAAAAATATTTTTGTATAAATCTTTTTTTTTTAGATCTGCATTATTGTATGAAATTGAAAGAAGACATAGAAGACATATGCAATCGCGATATATTGATACAAATGAATACAACCGTTATGGACCAGGGCTACGTATTATTGATGTAACTAACGATAATTTACGAGAAGTTGCACTTTCACAACATCCAGAAACTAAAGTTTAATTATTAAGTATTAGAATTCATTTTTATATAATATAGATCAAGGTATTTTACATTGTTTTTGAATACCATTGGTATGGTTAATTGCTTAATGATACTATGAGTTATTTTAACATATAATTAAGGTTTTTCTACAATACTGTGATAATTTATTAATTGTGTAATTATTACTATTATGACTAAAATTAAAGGATGTGGTTGAAATACTACCCATTATTTGTATTATAGGTTTTATTGTATTTACTAATTTGTTAAAGCAAGTGCTAATATAATTTTTTTTTAGATGTACCGTAGACTAAAATATATCTTATTCTTCCGTGGTTGTAACCATGGGCGGATGGGCCATTTTTGGCCTACCGGGAAATTATTAAAAGGGGCTCCCAAATGAAAAAAAAAAGGTCGCTTCGCTCGCAGGTATATTAGTTGGTGAATTATATTAGCTACCATATCAAAAAAAAATAATGTATAACAAAACACATTTTTTAAATCATTTATTTTTCTTTTCATTTTAAAATAATAACAACCGAGGCCAGGAGATGGTATTTTGCTCCAATTTAATTACTTGTAATTTGAGCCACCAATAGGTACATTTAAGCGCATATTTAATTTGCACCAAAATATAAAGATTAAATATGTACTTTGCGCCACTTTTAAAAATTAATTTTGGTAATTAGCGGCACAACAGAAAACAAAATAGAATATGTAATCTGCGCCACACTTTCAATTTTAATTGTTGGAATTTACCATCAGATAAATTTACTGATATTACATCGAAAATAAGATAATACCAACACGTGCCGGGTATATTATTATTGTTTCTATTAATAATAGAGAAGAGATTGATTACGTCTAATCTAATAAAGATTATCAACTGTCAAAATATTGAACAATATTGAACAGCAGTTTATCTAAGCCTGGACATAAACAATTTAAAATGTTAAAGTTAAGTTAGTCGACGTTGTTGTTGGTCGTAGGTGATAAGAAATCTTTTGAAAATACCACAGAAATACAGAATAGCAATAACTAATAGATTTATAGACATAAGATTAAAATATAATATTTAAAATTTCTATTGTAATTGTATAATATTAATGAGTCATTGCATTAACCATGAAAAGGGTCCCATTGACGAAATATGAAGGGGGCCCACCGGGAAATGCCTGGTTTCCCGGTAGACCTATCTGCCCATGGTTGTAACCGATACGGTGCCTAATCAATTAAAAATATATTTTTATTTATTAAGAGTTGAAAGTGATAAGAATTTAAGAATATTGAAATCAACCACAAAAGTAAATGATATTTAGTATTTTTTAAATAATATATATATAATACCTATTACATAAATTGTGGGTTATCACTATGCCTATATTATTGGGGTTTTTTTTAAAGATAGGAGTTTCACCTTATTTGTAAGGATAAAATAAGATAAAATATGTATTTAAATATTATTATGCTATGTCCCGTATATATGCAAAAATAGGAAATTTAATTAAATAAGATTACACATAAGTCAAAATTCTAATCGATAATTTTTTTTAATATTAAATATTTTAAATGTTAAAAGGTTGTTATGCTTGATGTATTCACTACTTATTTTACTGTCCCAGTTTTAACATAATAATGCTGAACGACTGTGAATATACAAAAACAAACATGGATGGATACAATTAAGAATTTGATTTGAATAAACCAGGGATGGAAACATTTTTAATTTTTTTGTTTTTGCTTATTGATTTGAGAAATATTGTTTTTGATTAACGTTTTTAAACATGTTATTTTCCTATTGTTTCCAAATAAAGTTTTTGATAATATTATTTTAATTTTTTTATTATAGTAATGCGCAATATAGAAATGCACTTAAAAGTTAAAAATTGAAAATTTCTAATTTTAAATTAAAATGTTTATGGTAAAGATTAAAAAGTAAAGACTTAAGTGAAATTTTTTTTTTGTGGTATAAATATAATAATGTATTGTATAATACTATAATTTATTTTTGTTTTCGATTTCGTAGTTAAAATTTTTGTTTTTGTTTTCCATTTTTTTTAGGTTTAATAATGTTTTTTAAAAACGTTTTCTATCCCTGGAATAAACCAATATTTAATTTTAAAATAATTTTTCATGTATAGAATGAATGAGTTTAATTAAATGGATTTAGCATATTTTATATCAGTGTTATAGTACAATTTTATTATTTTAAATTTATTACCAGTTGAAGGTTTTTAGGGCACCAATATTCGGGCTTGAGGTTTTAACTCTTAAATGTTTAAAGTGACATCATAAATGTCATACAAGAACTATCTAACACTAATTTTGTTCATTAAAAAATAATAAAATATATTTACACATAGTTTAAAAACTGCATATCTTAATAGCAATTATGTATCATACATAATAATTAATGCACTTAATAATCATTAAATGTTCAAAATAATATCCAGTAATAGCCTATGACTAGGAGGTAGGCCCTATATTCTAGTTAAAACTGTTTACAAAGATTAATATTTTTTTGTTATTTACATGGCTCAAAAAATAATAAATAAATAACCATAATCGTTTCTTAAAATATTGATATTGGCATTTGAAGACAATACAATTGTGAAATAAAATTACATATTTTAAACAATCCAATGTGTTATGTGGTTATCATGACTTCATTATTAACAGAATTCATAGATATTGCTGATCCTTTTTCAGTCAATTCTTTTTTGAATGATGATAGATTTTGAGTAAACCTATTAAAATGTATATAGGTATCAATTTATTGTATTTAATATTTAATATTTTGTTTAGTTAATATATACCTTTCTCGATTCCTGCTTGCTAAATTTCGTTCAACTCCTTCCATCAACATTTCAAACCATTGAGCCATTGCTGATTGTTTATCAATTGGTTGGCTTTGTAAAATAACATCCCTTAGTTGATTAAAATACTAAACAAAATGTATACGATATTAAATAAGTGAGGTTTTATTTACTTTAGATAATAGTATAAATAATCAATAATAATACCTCTTCATTAAGTAGTATAAGTCCAAGAAGCGGTCTGGACATTGACCATTGATTTCTACATTCTTCAAATATGATTATGTTGAGTACAGTCTGTAAGATTTGTCTAAATACACCTAAATGTGTTTCTAGAGTGCGTAAAAAAATTTCATTTACTTGTTGCATGCGACGCCTCACTTTTTTACCTAAGGAAAATAAAAAAGTAAGTTAGTTTTATAATATTTTTTTTTATTTATTAGAAAATACCAGCATAAGAATCACTAATTAAACATATTAAAAAAACTGATATTATATAATATCACAATGATTTTATTTAAGGTTTTTATATTAAATCTACTTTCCCTACTTTAGTTAAAAACTTACCTTTTAATAATAATTGCTTAAACACATAAGTAACAATATGATCGAGAGTAGTGCAACATCCTGTGCATATAGACATATCTAAAAAACAAGGTTAACAATAAACAATGCATATTGACTAAACATTTTATAATTAATTAATAATTCAAAGTTATGAACCTCAAAAATCTCCATATTATTCCCTTTTTTTGGTTAAGTTATAACCCTAATAAATCTAAAATCTCCAAGTCATTATATGTCTTTATTTTAACTAACTAAAAACTGTTTTATTGGAGATGATTTTATGTACACTACTCTGCCTAGAGTTCTTCTTTTTCTGCTTGCCATGCTGAGCCATGGTAAAATTATATATAATATTATCAACTCTTTAGAGCTAAGTATCCTAAATACAGGTGATGCAGCCACTCAAAAATATAAACCAAACTATCTAAATACTGCCATGTATATTTCTTAATTATTTCTACTTTCAAAATCTACTCTTCAACTTGATCCACTATGGCTACTACAAATAGTAGTGACCATTTTCCTAAAATTATTTCTCTAAGCCCAAACATATGGACAATTTTTATCACAAATCTGTTGCCTTAATATCATCAACTGACTTTCTCCACTAATTTTACAACACTTACCCACCAATCATTACTTTCAATATTTAATAAATTAATTGATTTAAATTTCAAATCAAACCATCTGCTATCATATTATGTAGTTATGTTAGTTGAACACATTCATAAAAACCAACTTGACTCGTTAGATAAATGATGTGTTGGGCTCATTGGTGTTAACTTGGATTTTAGGGACCCATGACATAAAATCTCCTGGGTCCCTTAAAAATTTCAAAAACAACAAAAGATAGCTCTAATAATTGGTCATTGGTCAGTAAGTCGTGGAATTTTTTTCAAATACTAAAATAATATTATATTATTGTGAAATTTGTAGTTTAATATAAAAAATAGAATATTTTTGGTTAGGATAGGGCCCTCATCAGTTGTGGACCTGTGGCATTTGCTCACCTTGTTCACCCGATATTTACCCTACTAGTTGGGCTCGCTAAACTTTGTTCTTTTCAATCAGCCCAGTCATACATCATACAAACTATATCATTCAATTTTGATTTTGTATATAATTTAATTTTCTAAATTAATATTTTAATGACCAAAAACTCAAAATTAAACTGATTTTTAAATAATGATTTATTTATTTTTAGAAGAATATATATTATATACAATCTATACCTAGACATAATAAGTATATGGGCGATTAGAAGGAAAAAATAACATGAATAATTAATTTCAGGAAAGAAGGCACCCACTGATGACACTTGGTTTAAATCTTGTGTGATTTAATTATATTAGTTTTTTTTTTTTAAATATTTAAAGTAATAAATCTCTGCACCATTTACGTTTGAGTCGCCTTGGGGGGGCTACCTGTGATTGTGAGGGATGATAAGTTCTGGATGAGAGGATTTGAATGGAAAGATAGACAGTTATGACATTTTTTATAAAAACGTTTAGCTTCGTCATGAATAGTTTTTAAGTTACAATCTGTATGTAGGGTATGGTTTGATATGTATGGAAGGGCGTTAACTAATTTCCTTAAGGTCATATTTTGGAAAGCTTGTATCTTATTCAGATTGGATTTTTTAGCATTTCCCCTTAGTTCCAATCCGTATATCTAGATGGGTTTCAAATAATGATTTAGTATTTTAGTGCATTTTTTTATTAACATACAGAGTGATTTACTTAACATAAAACAGTTGTTAAATCATAAAGTATTTACTTTTTTTCAAAATTTTGGTTCTATTCTTTTCAAGAAATGTATACAAATTTTTTTTTCCACCCTTATAATTACTTAAGCCACTATTAACTTTGGATTTTTAAAAGACAATCCATACTAAAAATGTCATAAATTAATAAGATTAGTTTTTTTTTGTTATGAATTATCATGTTCAAATTTTCGTTTTTTTTAACCCGTTGAATATAAACCACGCAAAGTTATGTGGTTTTGGGAGGTTTTTATGTGTTATCTAGTCAGTACCTACTGCAACAATTAGGATTTTTATATCCAGGGTAAAAGATATACTTTGAACATAAATTCAGTAAGTACAGTAAGTTTAAGTTTTCCCCCTAAATGTAATGTGTAGAGCCCATTTGGCAGGGTGTCGTGTAGTTTACCCCACTGCATGTGTTTTCTGTGGCTGGTAATGATAATACTTATCGTTATAATTCCAGAAGTTATAACTTATAAGTAAAAATTTTGATATAGTGCAACCCAAACATATAATGGTGATAAACAATGTACGTATTGACTACTTCTTACAATAACTTATTGTCATAGATACTTATAATTTACAAGTAAATTGATAGGATAAATAAAAAGATAATAGATAGTACACCATAAGTTATAATGTACTATCTATTATCTACAGCCGTTAATGATATTCGGTGCAATGCGTAATGGCAATCAATTATTGACCTTTGGGTCGAACGATATCAAATTCATTACTTATGACTTCTGGTCTTACGAACGATAAGCATTATTATGATCGGTGCCAATATTACATGCATTGGGCTGAACTGCACGACAACCTGCCAAATGGTATTTTAAAATAAAAAGTGGATTACCTAATAAATATAAGTGCAAAAAAAAAAAAATTAATGTATGCATTTCTTGAAAAGTATGTATCTAACATTTTGAAAAAGGTAAATAATTTTCTATATAATGACTGTTTTACATTAAATAAAATACCCTATATAAGTTTTATCTATACTATTAATTAATTAAGTAGGTTTTTAACTAAAAAGTTAAAAATAAACATAAAGTAAATTACATGGATTAGACTTTACCTACATCTTATGAAGTAACTACAATTTTTCACTTATTAGTTTTTAATGTTCATTATACCTTTACCAATTTTTAACACATACTTTGTTTTTTAAATCAATACTTACCGAAATATTCATCTCATAATATAGGACATAGGTAATGTATATTTTTACAATATATAACTCACCTAATGCATTCAGTCCTTCAGATATGGATGAAAGTATGTACAAAAATACTTGAGGTTCTAAAGTTGATAAAAACTCCATATGATCTTGAGCAAGACACTCAAGTAGTCCATAATATGTTTGCGATAATTTCGGATAATGCTAGAAATAAATTAAAATTAACAATTAATATTATAATTATTAATCTATTACTTTAATATGAAAAAAATCTTAGGTACTTAGGTTACATATAATAGGATGATTGTAATATACAATGTTATACAATGGTATAGAGCTAAATATAAGTTAGTTAATATTATAACTATTTGATAGTCTTAATATAATTAATTATTATTTATAATATTGAATAATAGGAAATTAGGTTATAATTTATAAGAAAAATAAAATAAATATTAATGGACTTTGAAAATCATAAAATTCAGAGAGAATCAATTTGTAAGCACAAAATATAAAATACCATGTTGCCACATACAACAATAAAAATATTCTTAAAAAATGTAACATAAAATACATACACAAGTGAAATCAAGCTACCTATGTAAGCAATTTATGTAGTAAAATAATTAAACTGCTTTAACTGTCAAAATCTTTATTATTAAAGAAAATTATATTTACATAATACAAGGTGATAATAATTTTAAAGTTAAACACTAATTTTTTTGAGAAAATGAAATATTTTTTTATTACATAATAATTAATTACTATTTTGATTATGATAATAATTGCATATGCCGAAATAGAATAATTTTCTGAGAATTCAAATATTAAAGAGTTGTACAAGTGAGTACCGTTCTGCTATATATTAGGTGTTAAGTTTATCAATCGATATATTAAATTTGAATTCAATGATAAAATGAAAAGAATTCTGAGTGAAGATCCATCGGTTCATTAGTTTATATTAGGTACTAAGTATATTTTATGAAATCATTACTATTAAAGTAATTAAATTTAATATTAGTAATCCAGTAAGTTAAATTAACTTTTGCCAAATACATTTGGCATATATATTATTAAAATTTCACTGTGTTTATAAAATATAATAATATACATTATACATTTAAAGTTATAAGTACCTACCCACTCATATTTTCAAATTATACCTAACAGAATAAATATAATAGTTATTCTTTGTTTAAATATCTACTTTATTCCAACTTTGAACTAAAAATATCTAAAAAAAATGTTAGCTATATATTTTTTATATTTTTTTTATTCATGTGTATTAAATTTTCAAGCTTTAACGAAAAAAATTGAAAATTTGAATACTGCTTAGTCACTGGGTCATTGAGATAATTAAATATTGATATTGTTCATAAATAGATTGGAAATTATTAAATCAACTACTATACATCCTAACAATGTACTCAGTAAAAAGAACAAATTTTAATTTTAGAATCAATTTGTAGTTTAATTTTAAGGCAAATAATATACGACTTACCATAAGATCACTCAGAGGAATTGACAGTAATAATTTTACAAATATATTAAGAGCGTTTTCTAAAGTGTCATCACCATAAAGTTTAAAAACACCAAAGTTAACATAGTTTCCACATAATGCTGCTTTTAACATTGAAAAACAAATAGATATTCCTTTTAACTTTTTTTTATATAACATATCTTGTTGAACATCAAGATTTAAAATATTATTCCCTGTAAAAATTATTTATGTTTATATTGCTTACAAAAATAAAAAGTTTAAGAAATGCTTACCATAAGTACAGACAACTTTACTAGCTTCACGGAATAATAATATTCCATTTGGAGAAGACACATCAACTTGAAGTCTTTGTGAACGATTTAAAGCCAATTCTGCATACAGTTTTAATAACGGAGTTGTAATTTCAGGATCAGCATACCATAGTTCCATTGCACGCAGTAAAATTGGTGTATATGAAGGATATAACCATTCAAACAATAACATAAATGATGTCTTAGTATTGAATGAAAAAGCTAAGCCTCTAAGGTCTCTAATGAGGCCAATTAGAGCTTTTTTGGCTTCAATATTTGAATATACAGATGTATCGTTTACACCGTTAACTGTAGCTAATAAAGCTCCTATTGACTCAACGGATGCTAAGTTTAAAAAAATTAAAACAATAGTTAATAATATATACAGTATGAATTATATTGATTGAATGCATTTACCTGTTAGAGGTATCATAAAATTATCAAATTTATCTTCATCTTCCAATAAATCAATCATAAGGAGTCTACCTAATGATGTATAAAATGATGATCGATGTCTCATATCTTTAACACTAAAAGTGTTACCCAATAAAGGAAAATGTTCACTCTGTTAAAAAAAAATATTAATAGTACATTTTTTATTTAAAAAAATTATATATAAATATTTGAAATTACTGTATGATTGTTTAATAGGAACTGAATTTCATCAAGTTTTACTAATTTTCTAACACTAGAAAAACCAACTGAAAGATCATTCAATAAAGCTAATGTTTTTTGAATTACTGTATTACTGGAGCACCAAAATTTTAAATTTGTTATACTGAAAATTAAATTAATGACAAATTTTAGTGATCAATATTAAATTTAAATTTAAATAATTTACATTTTTCTCATAAAAATGCTGAGAACCATGTGCTCTTCACTAATACCAAGGACGTCGTGTAATCGTCGATAGACCTTTGAATTCTTAGGTACCTATACAAATTTAATATATAAAGTACTGTGTTCAAATATAAAAAATTCAAATAAATGTAACAACTATTTTGGATTATTTGGCCAAAACAATAAAACTTCAAATAATCCATATAATTATTTTTCCTTACTTGATCACCGATGTAGATTTTTCGAAATTGTTCAAAGAAAAATAAAAATGAATGTTCTAATTTTTCATAACCTCCTTGAGGCAGCCTTGAATCACTAAAAGTCATTAACTGTAGAACTTTACAAGCCATTTCTCCATCCATTGCATCTCCATCATCATTACTATTAAATGTTACACGACCTCCAATTGCTGCTCCAATTAAATATACCAACCAAGTTAAACGACCTAAATTAAAAATTATTTATATATTTATAGTAGAAAGAATATTGAGAACTAAAACAGGAATATTAACACAAAATACCATAATATATCATAATAATATAAGACATAGATAAAATATTACATGATGATCAACATTAAAATACACCTACATAATCATAACTCATAAGCAATTATGATGAATTTATGACAAACAGTTTTAAATGTTAGTCTGGATAACTAAAATGGATTACAAGATACAAGTCTAGGAGGGGGAAGGGGTCTTAAAGAAAATATGAACTACAAATTAACAAACATATTATTATACCTAAATTTCATACATTTATACAATACTATATTATTACAAGTTCATCATACATTGTTTTAGAGGAATCATAGAAGTTGTTTAGGTTAGGTCTATGTTAGGTTGTTAGCTTTAATAATATTAGAACGAGTTGAATTCTTTAAGCAAAAAACATAAACTATGTTTAAAAATTGGCGTTTTAGAATATTTAAATTTTGAAGTGTATTGTAATTATGTATATATAAATTAAAAGTTTATTTTTTAAAAATGCTCACACCCATTTTTTCTCCTTAATAGTATATATAATTATTATTCAAATTTCTGATATTTTTTGTACTAGGTACTTGAGGAGTGTCTATGGCGGTACAAACATTTATTCTTCAAATGAGAATCCGATTTTTTTAATGTAAATTATTTAACGAGTAATTTTCTTGAACATTTTGATGTATCTTAATCAAAATTCTAATAAGTAGTTTCTGAGTTATGAAAAGTAGTAAATGTTTGTACTAAGGATAATAATCCATAAATATAGTTTTATACAAATATAAGTTATATGTAATATATGTAGTATTCATTATACTTAGATTATTTTTACAAACGATGGCGGCGTCGCGGAAGTAATGCGCAAGCCATTCCCGCGACGTCGTCGGTTCAAAAACAAACAAAAAAAAAAAAAGACTATTTTTACAAATAATTTATATTGATAGATCGTTTGTAATTAATACAATTTTCAAATCATCTTAGCACCGAATTGAATCCCGGAAAAAAAGTCCAAAAGAAAAAAAGAACAATTTTTAAAAATTAAATTAAATTAATTGATTATAAAAATTAAAAAAATAATAAGGGGTATTATCAAATATCAATTGTATGGAAAATGCTATGAAAATTAATTTTTGTTCTTCCAATAATATGGTTTATTGAGCAGTTTGAGGGTAAAAACACCTATTATCTATAATCTGTATCTATATAAAAGTAAATTTTTGATATTTTATATTCGTTATATTTTCATTGGTCTTTTTTACCGATTACCCCAAAATCTTCTTAACCTATTAGCATAGACATATTATTCTTAAGATACATCAAAATTCTCAAAAAAAAATATCAGCTGAATAACTGAAATTAAAAAAGTGGAGTTCCTGTTTAAAAACAGAAGTTTGTATTATTACAGAATCATCCTTAAGTGATGCAAAAAAACTTAATTATTCAAAAATATGGTCTTCATGTGCATTTAAAATATCCAAAAATCAAAATTTGAATAAATGTATAATTTAAGCATAAAAACAGGGGAGTATATTTAAAAAAACACCCTGTACATGATGTTGAAATTCAATACCTGTCATAACTGTATTAAAAGTTAAAACATCATAGAAAGTAAACATACAAAGATAATGTTATCAACTTATCCATAAATCAACTAAACGCTGGTCCTCTGAGAAAGAGTTATAAATACATGTATTTCGGTAACTTCAATTAAAAATGTCTGTCGGTGGTTTTTCGACTTTTAATCGTACCATTTTACCAAAATAAATCTCTGCAATAGGTAAACAGTTGTTGAAATCAAATGAAACGTAGTCAGACTGAATATGGCTCCCATAAAGTACAAGGATAAGCTCAAGGATAAAAAAAAGTGATTGCAGCAGTATAAGTTGGGGGAAAAAAAATTTTTGCCCTACGTTTTTGTATCCCAACTTCTAAACTTTCAACTATAATCAAACAAAGACATCTTACAACATTGACTTATTTACTTTAATAATATATATATATATATGAATAAATCAAAATATAAATATACAGGGTGAATCTTGAAGCATGCACACCCTTTTTTTTCTTCAATAATGCAGTTATTCAAAATCAAATTTTTTGAAATTTTAAATATACTTTAAATAACCAAACCATATTTGTTTTATTTTTATTGTCGAATTAAGGACCTACATCAACATTTTCAAAAAAATTATCCACTAAAATAATTACAGAAAAAAATCAAGTGCGGGTCGGACTCGCGCACGAAGGGTTCCGTACCATAATCTATAAGCATGTTGGCAACACTGCTTTTATTATATATTCTATAATTTTTAGTATTTGTTGTTATAGCGGCAACACAAATACATAATCTGTGAAAATTACAACTTTCTAACTTTTATGGTTCATGAGATACAGCCTGGTGACAGACGGACGGACAGCGGAGCCTTAGTAATAGGGTCCTGTTTTACCGTACGGAACCTTAAAAAGGAGGTTCTCAATAGAAAAACAGAAGTTTGTATTGCCACAGAAGCTTCTCAAGTAGATAGTACAAAAATATTCATTACATTTAAAATATAGTCTTTGACTATATTTAAAAATTCCACAAATTAAAATTAGAATAAATATATTATTAAAGTAAGAAATGGGGGGGGGGGGGGGTGAGCATGCTTGGTGAATCAACCTGTATAAAAAATTAATTAATAAATAATAAATACAATGTAATACAATTTTTATAACCTAACACTCAGTAAATCAAATACCTCTTTAAAACTAATTTTTAGATCGGTATTATATTCAAACTATTGAGGGACAACCGTAATGTATATAATGTATTATTATTAAGGGGTTTCATCACACTGCATAGCTAATGGATACAACAAAATAAAGTATAAACTGATATACCTTCTTGAATCTTCAGATCATAAATAGAAGCAGAAGCCGAAGCAATAATTTCTTGATAATTGGTAGCTGATTGATCAAATAACTGAGCAATTAATGAGCATGTTTTTTGATAATGACATCTGCCAATCACAGATAACTGCTCAAGCTGTTGTTGAACATTAGTGAAATCATCTAATGGGTCATCCAATCCATCTCTTACAATGAGTGTAACACTTTCTATCCTGGATGATATGTATGCCTTGGTAACTTCAGGAGTATAAGTTTCCAATAAATGAGGTTCTGCAGCTTTGACATAAGGTACTGATGCTACCATTCGTTGCCAAAAACTTAACAGATAGTGAAAGCTGTTTGGAGCACATTGGTATACCTAATTAAAATCAGATTTTTTTTATATAAATATATATTTTTGAATATACAGTTACAATAACAAAATTAAAGTTAAAATAAATTATATGTATACTTTTATAGTACTTAAGTAAAAATTAACAATAGACACAATAAACATTGTTGTGAAATTGATTTGTAAATTAAAAATATTAGGAAAAATAGAAAAAAAAATATGAAAACACATCAAGACAGTAATAATGTGTTAATTACAACTAAAATCGAATTTTATTCATAAAATTGTATTCTATACAAAAACCGATTTCAAAATAATACACCAGCATTTCATTTTGTTATTATATTTTATTTAT
Organism: Macrosiphum euphorbiae; assembly: GCA_949089665.1. Classification (NCBI taxonomy): domain Eukaryota; kingdom Metazoa; phylum Arthropoda; class Insecta; order Hemiptera; family Aphididae; genus Macrosiphum; species Macrosiphum euphorbiae. Next base: position 173,679,751 of record CARXXK010000001.1, on the reverse strand, counting down.
ATATTTACTCTACATATTTGATAAAACATTTTTACCTGTAAACTTTCAACAGTAAATTTAGCAATGAGACCAACAGTTTCTTGATAAGTGTCAACCATCACAAGTTCTCCAAGCTGATAATTTGATTTCAGTCTTGCTAATAAACGACAAAACTCATGGTAATTATTCGAATCGGCTAAACCCTACGAATAAAAAAAAATTAATTTTAATAATAATACAATATTTCAACGGTTATAATACTAGGAACTGCAATAATAGTTAATGCAAAATTGTAATGTTTAATAAGTTGTAAACCCAACAATTTATTGAAATATAAAGATAAAATGTTTATTCAGTTAAAATCTTAATACCTGAGGATTAAGTAGAATATCTTTGACACCATTTACTAAATGAGATAAAAATTTAGCTCTTTCAGTAGTACTAAATAAGGAACGTCGGACTGACGCTAGTTGCACCAAGCATGATAGAGCCTAAACAATTATAAATATAATTAATTTCATGATGAGGCATAGTGTGCAATTTTTTAAAAGCTATTCTTACTAGGCTTGACAAACTAGGTGGCAGGGAATGATAGAGATCGAAAAATAGTGTTAAAGTAGATTGTTCGAGGAATGCTGGTCGCCAACCTGTGGGTATTTGAACAGTACAAATATCATCAGCCGATTCATCACAAGTTGTACCAATAAAATCATAGGTTAAGCAATTCTGAGCTAACTGTAGACATCGAGACATGAATCCATGCTAAAACAAAAAACAATGTATACATTCAAAACATAAATAAATTATATGTATAATTTTGATGAACTTGGATTTACTTGGGTTTCATCAGTGAAATTTAAATTTTTTCGATTATTATTAGCACCCCGTAACATTTGACATGACATTCGAAAAATTTCAAATAATTGTGTATCTCTGAATGATGAAGCCACTTTTCGATGTTTTAAAACAGCTCGGTGAGATTCAACATCAGCTACAGTGTTCATTTCAGTTGTTAACTGAGATAATAGTTGTACACCAATCATGCAATGTTCAACATTCGTTCCCTAAGACATTTATGATTTACTATATAATACAGTATATTTTTTTTTTCTTAATACCAAAAAAAACTCCGTAGAGGGTTTTTCACCCGTATTGTTGTCTCCTCCTTACACACATACGGCATAGCAAAAACTATTTGAACAGAGAAGGCTAGTCATAACTAGGAAACAATATTTTCACCACATATAAAGGAGAACTTTGGCTATGTAATATCGTTTTAATTTTTTTGATATCACGTATACGAAAAAATTTCTTATTGTTTCAAAATCTATTATTATTAGGGTTTTTTCACCTTTATTAACTTTTGTTGAAAAAATAAAATCGATATGGCACAGCCAAAGTTATCCTTTTTATATGATGAAAATGTTTTTTCTTAGTTATGAGTGTAGCCTTCTTGGTTCTTTCCAGCGCAAAACAAATTTTGCTATACTGTATGTGTGTAAGACAACAAATGCGGATGAAATGTCCTCTTACTTAAGAGAAAAACAGTACTAATAATAAAACCATTTAATAAAAAACTAATAACTGTATATAAAAATTGAAAATAATGTTACATGTTATAACTATGGTGTTTGGATGTTACTTGTTACAGTTTTGAGTAAATGTCTGGGAGGCATATTGGAGTACTAAGACCTCCTAGTTTCTACTAAGTATAAGGAATACAATTATTATTTTCAAAGTCTGGGGGGACATAAATTGTGTAGTACTATGCAACTTCTTGCCACTGTTGCTAACTATAACCGTGATCCGTGAAGAATACTGAGGATATGGTTAAAAGAAGAACCTAACAAATTAAATAATCTAACCTAAAGTTATAAGCCTCAAAATGTTAGTTACTTGTAAAAATACTGAAATATCAGATACAACATTTCTAAATGCATAGGAATCTTTTTCTCCATCAAACCATCCTTGTTTAGTAATTTTTGCAAATAACAATACAAGTGCTTGGACTACAAATGATGGCAATTTAGGACGAGTAGCCAAATAATTCAAAATATAATTTCCTAAAATAAAAAAATATTAACAATTATAATATAAGGAACAAAACATTTTTAAAAATTGTATTAAATTTAAAAATAGCTTAAATTATATAACTTACTGATTTGTATTCTTTGATCAAGATTTAAAGTTAATGGTGTGCGTGATAAAAGTTTAGTTATAGTGGTAGTCGCTAATAGTTGAGAATAATGTGAATCAGCTCGTTCCAATAGCAATTGACACTTTGATAGTGTGTTAGGGGTATTACTATTTTGAAATGAAACCAAAGCTTTTTCGGCTTCTACACAAAGAGTAGCATCCCTTGATTCGTACATTTGCTTGCATAGCATTTCCAAACGTGGAATACTCTATAAAATACATAAATATTATTTTTTTAAATTTGTAAACCATATATTATAATGATTTAACAAATTAATATATTTAAATCTAACATAATATTATGATACAATAAATATTAATATTAAACAAGAATGAAAAATAATTATTCATGACAAATATTTACATTATAGTTAAGAGATAATACTGTTTACAATAAATTAAAATTATAAATAATTATTTAATTTAAATAAGTATAATGGAAATATTAAAACTAAAAAATATCTAAATATTCTATATAAAAATCTATAGTTGTAAGGATAATTATATAATATCGGGTATTTGGAGAAAAAAGTTAGGTAAAATATGTTAGGGATGTTAGGTATGAACCACTCGGCCGACCAAAACATATCTTTCCCGCTCATCCCGACCACAATCCAAACATTGGAGAGAGTGTTAGAACAGGCGCCCGACGACCGACAATGAAACAATGAATGCATAGCCATCGCATGGAGGGTCAGGCACTGTTAAGCTGCTCAGTCTGCAGGCGCGAAAGCGGTTAAATATTATTCTGAATAGAGTATATTATATGAGATACATATTAATCTAATAAATTATTTATATTTAATTCAATGTAATATGGAATTATTCAATAATGTATTTAATATTCTGTTTTCTAGGAAATCATTTTTTTCTGAAGGATATCTATTATTATTTATTATTAATTACCAATAAACCAAAAAAACACAATATTCACTTGGATTTTACACTGTTTTAAACACATGTTTTAATTGTTTTGTTCATGAACAAAATGTTTGAAATGAATGTTTTTTATCATGTTTAAAACAAGTTGTTTAAGACATTGTGTTTTAAACATAACAACTCAGGCGATTCCCAAAGTGTGTGTTTCGCAGAACCTAAGGGTTCCTTGGGACAATCTCAAGGGTTCCGCCGAGAATGCCAGATGTATGTGGATATTGAGAAAATTATTTTGTAGTACCTTTATTTATTTATTTATACATAACAGTCACTAGTATAATATTGGCAGATTGCTATAAAATATTTGTTTAACAGACATATTAGGGTTCCACGAAACTTTGGTGCCATGGAAGTAAAAGTTTGGGAACCGCTGGTGTATAAGTACCTATAGATATTATAGTTTTAGTACAGGTATTACATGATATATGCCAAAACCTAAGCAGATATACAATTACACAAACACATATGAAAAAAAGTTTTTTTGTATGAATTACATCTAAAAATGTTAAGTTAACTACTATTATTTTCTACTATACTCATGTTCCATGAACCTAGGTACTATTTAAAATACTTAGTTATTTAATATTTTCTAGATAGTCTTAACATTAAATCCATTAAATGTGTACCATATTTCTTGAAATTAATTATACACATTTTTCTTTATACATAGTATATCAAATATTTAAGTAATTAACTATTTTATTTTAACACTGTCGAGTAGTTATTTAAAAAGGTATACCTATTATGTAAATGATGAAGATAAAAAGGGAAATTTTAATATGCTTATACTTAAATATTATAATATAAATAAATAAGATATTGAGTGATCATCAAAAATGTATAATACGTAAATAAATGATCATAGTATAATATAACTATAATTTCATTAACTTATAAAAAATAACAATACAAATGTAACCATGCAGGCCGATTACACTTGCCTGAATATCGTCCGCCATCTCCATCAAAAGCCATTAAACATCCAACAGAAATATGTATAGTAACAGCCTTATTATATTATTATTAAATTGTTGAAAATTATAGTACACCAAACAAACTTATTTTACCGCAATCACACTATAATAATTCTAAACTAAAAATCCAGTGCGAAAAAATAATAAACAGAAATTTTTGCCCAACTACAAACAACGTTCGTCTATCTATTTTCATGTTAACCAACATTACACCAGTGTATAAATCATAAATTAAATTAAGTTGCATTTAAATAACACTTGTTAATAATTTTAATAAATTTCGAGTTCTAAATCAACATTTATTTAAGCGGTAATTTTAAGTTTTTAACACATCGTAAGACAAATTAAAATTTTAATTATTGTTGGTTAATCTGAAAAAGTGATAAAATAAAATAGTAATAATTATTGTTATTTTGTTAACAGTTTTTGATATCAAATTATTTTAAACATTTATACGTAATAGGTATGTATATATTATATAATAATAAATAATAATGTTATCTATAATGTAATAGGTATAGTTTATTTCTTTCTTCACTTTAACAGTACACATGTTTAACTTGAGTAGTTGAGTTATGGGTATGACTACAAAGCATACAGAATACCGAATAATCGAATGTCGTTTTATTATAATTACTAATTAAATAGGTAGGTACATTTTTCTAGTCTCCAGTTTAATATTAAATTACAAAATTTTGCAAAAGTTTACTGGCCACCGGGTAACTATATGGTTAAATAAATATCATACATTCAACATAAAAATTGTTTAAAAAAATGAATAATCAAAATGATGGTGAGGCTCATGTACAAATGTTGACAGACGTTTGCCAAAATGTTTGTACATTTATCAAAACAATAACAATGAATAACATGTCAAATATTGATAAGTTAAATACCTTTGAAATAAAAATTAATGATTTGCAATGTATTTGTTCTAAATTAAAAACTAAATTAGAACAAATTAATGAACAAGTTAAAACATTAGCAAGTTTGTTAAATTTCGCAACTGACCAAGATGCGTCTGCTATCGATATATTGACTCAATGGATTTTATCGCTTTCAAACAAAAATATTGAATATCCCAAGAAAAGAAAATTATATACATCATATTCACCTCTAAAGTTGTCTCTTAAAGATAAAACTGAGATTAATGAAAGCACTAAAAATAAACCAATGTGTACAAAACCTGAAAAAGAAAACAAAATTAAATGTCAAAATGAATTAAATAATATATGGAAATTACAAGTTAAGCGTGATGGAAATCCTTCTGATTTATTAAAGAAATCTAAACAAACTACATTAATGCTTCAACCACAAAAAGAAAAGATGAAGATGGATATTACTACTTTCAGCAGTCCTACACCTAAAATATCAGTATTAAATTCTTCTAGTTTATTTAGTCCTGAGATGTTAAATTTGAAAAATTATACGACTAATGATAATACAATATGTGAAACAAATATAATTCATAATACAGAACTAAATGATTCGACTAATATTTCTTTAAGTAATTTTAATGCAATTACCAAGCCTAGCAAAAATACATTGTCTATAATAAAAACAAATTTTTTAAAATCAAAAGAAACAAATACTTCCCATGGTGAAACTGAAAAACATGATCATTCAAATGATGAAACCAATTGTAGCCCAATAAATATATCAATGAGTGTTTTAAATAATGCAACAACACTTAAAAAGCAAATCAAAATTCCTAATGGAAATTTATTAGATAGTTTTGATATTATTCCTGGTTTGAATGATAAAAAAAATGACTTACCCAATTACAAATTTAAAGAAGATCCTGTTAGAAAACATAATGAACGAAAGTTGTTAAATGGTTGGGATTGTAAAGACTGTTGCAAATTTTATGAAGAAAATAATGATAATCCTATAGATGCAAAAAATGCAATGAATCACTTTTCAAGACATCGTTCTCATAAACATCAACACCACGCTCCAACACCACCAGGATTTTGGGATCCATTGTAATAACACCATAGGTATACAATTCCTGTATAATAATTGATTTTAATCAGCTTTCCAACTTATAAGGTTACATCATTTTTATAAGTACTTTTATTGTTAAATAATAAATAATATAATAATTGGGTCTTAACACTATTAAGATAATATTTGAAAAAAAGATAAATAATTATATTCTACAGAAATAAAAATTAAATATTCAATGTGTGTTATACAATTTTTTAAGGTCTAACACAGCAACAGGCCACTAATGCCACTATAAAAGAAAATATAGTTAACAATATCATATTTAAAAGTGTATTTAATATAAATCTTCAATTTGTAAATTATTAATATTTAATATAAATCTTCAATTTGTAAATTATTAATATTTAATAAATTCATTATATTATTATTTTGTTTAACATATTTTCTATATTATAGTATGTATATACTGATATAAATATTAGATCAATTATATTTTTCAAGTATAAATTAAGTATGACAAATAATAACTTAATATATTCAAATAATGAATATAAAAGTTAATTAAATATGGTTTTATTACTGATTTATAATAATTTAATAATAGGTAGTCATATAGGTATAGGTTAGCAGAATATGTAACTTAATGTATTGAATTCATTGTATCTGATTCAAATAAAATATTTGTTATAAACAAATACATTTTTTTTCTTTTAAAATTTCTATTTCAAATTAAGCAGTACTATTTTATTTATTTTTTTTTTTGGGGGGGGGAAAGGGGTAGGCTGGAGGACAAAACCCTGAGAAAAAGAAGTTCACTTGAGATACACAGCCGCAGAGCTCATAAACAATTAGTTTAGGCAATTAAGGTCTAAGGCTCCTGGACTCATAACTGATAGTTGCAGGTATATTATATTATTGTAGTAATCTATAATAAGTATTAAGTATACTAATATTAAGTCCTAAGTTAGTAATATTATGGATAGCCCATAGATACATACAACAACCAGCTTGGGATACGGCCAAAACATCAAATATTAAAATTTTCCAATCACTCAGGTCAATTTGCCTTCGCCTCATTACAAAAGTCACCTAGTACATCAGCCATCTCTTCCTTCACTATCAACTACAAAATCCCAAACATTCATTCACTAGCCTCCCACTGGCCACTATTATAAACCATTTCACAAAAACACACAATCCAAGAACCTAATATTCATATCCCCTAACTTCAAACCTCTCATCTCTTACACTTTCTGATAACCCACCATCTTAAACAAAATCGGCCCAGGGACCTTCTCAACATTAAAAAAAAAAAATAAATAATACAACACAAAAAAATGTTTAAAAAAAACTTAAAGAAGGATCATTTGAGGGGGAGGGCTTCTATCATGCATTCATGCACCGTATACTTTACCCCCCCCCCCACCAAATTACCACAGATTATATTATAAAATCTGTGATATTACCAATATTGTATAAATGTTATTAAAGATTGTATAATATTATATTCTTGTTTGTTCTGATAAAAAATAAAAAACAAAATAAAATAATGGTGCCAATGTATCAAGGTCTATGATAGTCTATGCCTCTATGGGTTGTTAATATTATCTGTAAACATTGCCAATATTCAACTTCTCCCCCTCCCACCCCAACTCACATACAAATGGCGATCAAGACAACCCGTTTCTTATAACCAGTATAAATGCTAAAAAGGCAAAAAGCATAACAATTAAATTTTTATTATTGTTATTTGTTGATGCAACAATGCTTTTCCCAATTAAAACCAATAATAAATAATAATAACTTAACAGGTTAATGGTCATTGGTCATAAGTCATAACAACGTTGTTATTGTTTTCGTGTTATCAGTAGTTTATATTATCGACCGTTCAATCTATGTGGTTCAATGTTCATACACGGATAACGGGTGTACTATAACAACTTTACTTTATATAAACGTTTTATATACCTAGTAGGTATTATACTATGGGTATAATCTTATAAGTTATTAGTCACAAGTCATAAGAACAAAATATTTTTTTATTTTATTGCTACGACGCAATAACTCTATGAAAACGTTTGGGTTACTACTTACAGTACTTTAGTTTGCTATTTCACGTTGTTCATCAATGTTTTAAAATCACTACCTGCATTAATCAAAGTTTAAGGAATCAAAATGAAATTACTATTTCTAGGATTTTGTCTCTTCATTGCCTTATTTGGAGAAAATGTTTCGGCCCAAAAGCACAAGGTTAGTATATTTGTAGTGGATTTGATTTATAGTTTATTTTTTTTTAATCTGATCATAAGAAATTAAAATTGATTTGTTTTTTCAACCATCGGACCCTTAAAATGTTTATCCTAACGATTACATCTTACATTATAAATTCTATAAATCACAACTGAAATATAAAACTGTTATGTCAATATCTTGGTTTAAAATTATCTTACATTGAATATTGAATCCTTATAATAATTGAAATTGCGGCTAATTGGTCATTTGCTATCCGAAGGATAAGACATTCTAGGGTTTTGAAACAAACTGTTTTTCAATTTAGCATACTGAATACTGATCAATCTAATTACTGATATACCTACCTAGATTTTGAGAACATTATAATTATTTGTTATATATATAACAAACACTTATGAGGAACCTTGTATTAAAATTTCAAGTATTTTGATTCAGAGAAAATTTTTATTGACAATAATTTAGAGGACGTTACACCAAAATTTGTTGTCTTACAAGTGCGTAACATAAAAAATTGAACTCTCAGCAGATCACATTTAGCTTCGTAAGTTTAAAAATTTGAGTGAATTGACCTATTACAAAATGTAAAGGTAAGATTATTATCTAGGCGATGTCTTAAGCGTTTTATTATATTTTTCTTTTAAAGCGGGCTATGAGTATTTTAAGACGTACAATGTTGATACGAATTTAAAAAAATAAAAATAAAAAACAAAATATACATATGCGATATGCCTATACTCAGGAATGTACATAAAAAAAACTAAATCAATTTTGTCCATTTGCATAAAAATCTCCATTTTTTTTTTTCTCGACACTTAAAACTCCTGGAAACCCTGGATTAGATTCACTTTCATATCAGAGAAGATACTGAAGTATCGCTCTGCTCAGAATCTAAAATTTACAAAAATGCAATGTGTGAAATTAAATAATATATTCATTTTTGCTTTAAATGATGTAATATCTAACTAACTCTTAAACTAAAGGCTAATAAAAAAAAAAAAAAAAACTCCTAAACAAATGTATTATATATTACTGTGGCATAACACATTATATTATTTACTATTGAAGACCAAATATTGTTTAAACTAATTTTATGTTTAATGTATAATATGTTATTAGTAGGGCCCGGAAGTTCATGCATTTGCATGTTTTTTTTTAACCTTTAGATTTATTGCTAACTTAAGTGAGCTAGAAATGCATTCCGAGACACTACGAAAAACATATCAAAAGTTTATACTGCATATTTTTGCATATTTATTGGTTTTTAAATTTTAGAGCATATTTCTTAAGTTTACAATTATTTAGAGCATATTTTATAACTTATGAAGATACAGTATGAAAATTTGTAATAAAAATAATAAATACATTTATATTGAGAGAACTTACTAGATATTCTATTATATCGTATTTTTCAATTTCCATTTGACATTAAAAACAATATTTTTCCCCAAGTAGTTAATATAATATATTTATAAATTTTAACTACAAGTAGCTTTATCTTATTACGTTGATCTTCGGGCGCGCCCGTGCAGAATCGATGTCGGCGTTTAAAGATTTTAACTTGCTCAATATAATATTTCACTACGACAAGTTATCAACTATCGTAATATAGCAATATAGGTAGTTATTCTTATCCCCGATAAGGATTCTTTTGTCTTTGGTTGACTTGGAGTGGAGCTTTTCGGTGTACAAAAATATGTTGGCATATAACGGTCGGTCGTTTAAATTTGAGAATTTATCAAAATCATTGATTGTAAAATGTAATGTTTAAAAATGTATATTAATTAATGAAATAATGTTTTTAATCACTAGTCAAAGAAATTGAAATAAAAATGTTTTTTTCCTCATATTTATAAATTAAAAAAATATATTTATGCGCATATATACTTCCGTGTCCTAGTTATCAGTAAAGCCCTGATTTCAATGCAAACAGCAAAGTACATCTTTGTTGTAGGTTATCTTAGACAATGCTTTCCAAGTATCTACATAATTTGTTCATAAAATAGACTTCAACACTCAACAGTCAAACTTTTATTATTCATTTTGTTGCATATTTTGATGTTATCTCATTTTTTGAGCATTTTATAGAAATTTTTGGTAATTTTGTTAGTTATTAATGCATAATTGTATATTGTACGACTTCAGTAACAGATTTGATTTGTCTTCTAACGGGGGGGAGACAATCCTTTTCCAAAAATTCCACTTTTAACTATTTACCCACTTAGCCATATACAGAGGGAAAAATATGTATCCAATATTAACATTTGTAAGCCGTGATTATAAAATCCTAAAACCGTCTCGGTCCCTCAATACTATAGGTAATTCAAATTTTGTTACGCCACTGGCCCTCCCTTTAAATTAGTGGGGGCCACCCAAACAAAAAAAATCTGGCGCCACTGACTGAACTTCTAATAGATTTTTTTTTATAAATAAATATTTAATAAATTATTTTAAATTAGGTAGGTGTACGTTAATAAAACATTGCATTGAAAAAATTATTTTACACGTACATTTTTAAGGACATTATTGCGGTAAAACAAAAATTTTATGGACATTTTTAAAGCATTTAATTCCGGGCCCTAGTTATGAGCATAAGTTAAACTTATCTAAACGCTTGCTAACAGTACCTTCTAGGGAAAAATGTTATATTTTGACTTTGACCTAGTTATTACAAATGTCGTAATATTATGGGTTGCACTTTAGTTAAATATTATGGGCAATGACCATTTTAGTTAGTTCAGATATGTAATCTACACAATTTTTAAATACTTCAATAACTATAAACTTGTTACTACCTAATTAAAATTAATTGATTTCACTGTAATAGTTATGGTAGTAGTTATCATATTTATATTTTTATATATAAAGGCGCGTTTACACGGTTCACTCTTGGTGATCATTTTGGATGAATCATCCACAGTGAATAAATAAGAACAATGTAAAATTATCATCCTCATTGAACGATGAACAAAGTTGGGTCATTTCCAACTTTCCTTCACTCTGGATGATTACATTGTTCTTATTTATTCACTGTGGATGATTCATCCAAAATGATCACCAAGAGTGAACCGTGTAAACGCGCCTTTAAAATTAAAATTTAGAATTATTTGATAAACATATTGTGTTTTAGTCTTTAGATAAACAAATTTAATTAGTACTTATAACAAAGCCAATAGCATAAACCCGAGTGAGTAGGTACCTAACTAGTTAGATTATTTATAAGTTATAACTAATAATACAAAGAACATTTTAAAAGTGTTTTTATTTTTTAATTATTTTGTTTACTTTACATTATTGGAAATATGATATATTTACTTGGTGTTTTTTAAAACTTCCCACTAAAATATTTAAATCTACGTTTTAAATTTAAAATTAATTTCTAGATTTAATTTCTCAATAAAAGAAAGAATTTGGAAAAAATATGAATATAGTTTTCGCTCAAAATATGAAATTTGTCTAGGTCATTTAATTATGATTCCCCCAACCTTACAATTAAATCTAAAAGTAGGTACTTGTTAATTGGTAAAATATTCTACTAATCAAATATTACTCACTTGCACAACACTTGGATGAGAAGTACATAAATAGATTTAACATGGAAATTGGACATAACATTTATTATGTGATTACATAATCATTCTTATTTATTTTGTTATCCAATTACTTTTATCTAAATAATTACTAACTGAACTATGAAGTATAATATATTTTGACCTTTTATTTTTGAATTAAAAAAAAAAATATATAAATGAATATATTTTGGTTCATAACCCAACTAAACATTTTTAGAATGTAATGAGAATTGTCTATTGTCTCCTTATGGTGTGTCTACCACAATGTGTCCTATGAATAATGATGAAATTATTTTCAAAAATAAAAAAACAGTTGGGTAAGTGGATGTTGCTCTGTTCTACAATAACTAATAAGTCACAAGTGGGTCACTTTATAATGGATAGTATTAAATTTGATTTTAATGATATAATAGTATACAAAAAACGATAGCTGTCATGGTTTGTCAGTGTGGATATTTTATATTATATTTACCTATATTGTTATTACTTATTCTTAATATACGGTAGCTGTTAAGTTGAATGAATATTATAAAATTACAATATAAGTACTAAAATCGTACTCTTGGTTATTTAATATCTAATTTCCTCCAAATTTAAACATAAAATAACTATAAAAATTTTTTTGAGATTTTTTAGTTACAGAATAACCTACTTACATGGAACCTTGTTTTAAATTTTCAATCCTTAGGTATACAATTTAAACATTTTATAAATGTTTAACTACAAAATCATTTTTAAATTTTAAATTTGATAAATGTTGTCAAACTTTAAATGCTTATAAAAAAAAATCTGCCTATATTTTTTTAATATTTTTAATCTGCTATTGTAACAATACATTACGATTTTTAACCCAAAAAATAAAATTGTATTAACATTTATAGAAAGAAAGAAAACTAATAAAATTGCAAATGTCCGAAAACAGCTCGAAAAGAAGTTGATACAAGGTTCCTTATTAATTTCATTAATCTAAGTTGAACAACATCAGAAAAGACAGAAATACATAGGCATGATTATTTTTTATATGCATTAAAAGTTGAAATGTTGAAAAAATTTCAAATATGTTCAATTTATTTTTCAGTTAGAAATTCTTAAAACTCGTTTTTCTTCTCGAAGGTAACATTAGAAATGTTGATAGAATTGTGGGGAACAAATTTTCCTACCTCAAATAACATTAAAAGGTAACGTCAACTTTTTATAAGCGTTTGAATTTAAAATTTATACGATAAACAAATTTTTGTTAATTCATTTATTATATTTTGTTGTAATTAAAAACTAATAATCCTAGATACTTGGAATTTTTCACAAAAGTTAAAATTACTATTTTCCATACATGGTAATAATTTCGTGGAACCTTGTTTTAAATTTTCAATCCTTAGTCATAAAATTTAAACATTGTATACATTTTTAACTTCAAAATAATTTCTACATTTTAAATTTTGACAAAATTCAAACTTTAAATGCTTATAAAAAAATGTGTGTCTCTATTTTTAATACTTTTCAACTGATACTGTAACAATACTCCATACTTTTTGACCCAACATATAAAATATTTACATTTATATTAAAAAAAAACTAAAAATATTTAAAATTTAAAATTTAAAATGTCCGTAAACAGCTCGAAAACAGTCAAAATATTTTGAAAATTTTATCAAGTATAGGAATTGATAAAATAAAAATATGATATAAATTTGAAGTGTTTATAGTTATTCATTTTTGAATTACAACAAAATAAGAAAATAGCTATACTCGCCGCGGAATAAGAATGTACCAGAGCGGTGTACCAAAACAGGTTTGCTGCGCGCAGGTCATAGTTATAACTATAACTATAAGTTTATAACTTTGACAAGGTTGCGAATGGGAAACCGGTAGCTGCCTGCGCAACGAGGTACTTTCTTATCCCGCGGCGAGTATACTTGAGAAATCGATTGAATATCCAATATTGAAAAATTAATTTCAAACTCATAAAAATGTATTTTGACTTCCTATGGAAATTTTTTTTGTAAAAGGTAGACAACTTATAAGTAATCTTGTATTACATTTCAAAGTCTTAGATTTAAAAAGAAACATTTTTAGGAATTAATAACTCAAATTAATTTGCTAGTTTTCGTGATTTTTGTCAAGTTATGAACTTTAAATGCTTGAAAAAAAAACTGTGACTAAGTCTTTTTAATATTTTTAAAATTTTGTATCAATAAATTAGTAGCCTTGTTTTAAATTGTCATGGTTTTTTAGCCAAGAAATAAATAATTTAATTGACATTCACAGAAAAATAAACAATAAAAATTTGAAAATGTCTGTAAACAGTTTATTTTGAAAATGTTATCGTGTATAGAAACATGCTATTATAAACAACCAGTGGAAATTTCATGTATATACGGTCATTTGTTTTATAGTTATCCCAAAAACCAAAATTCCGGTTTTTCCTTACTTGTTATGTTGTCTTTCCCGGCGCTTTTGGAAACTTTTAGGAATCTTAAATTTTCATCTCCCCAGTGTACCAACTAGATTTACTTTCTCATCAAACAAGATACTGTTGAAGAAAATCGAAGCAATTTTACTAACCCAAACAGTGGTGACGGACACAATAATAAAAAATAAATTTAAAAAAAACACGTAAAATCAATACATTCATCAATTTGCTCAGAATCAAAATTTGATTCAGTAATCATAATATAGTGAATACATAGTAGTAATACATTTTAAAATAAATCACTGCAAAACACTTATTATACTAAACAATAGTATTAGACTTATTTAAATATGATTTCTTTGCAACAGTTTAAATCAAGGAACATTTGAGGGGCGGTTATTGGTATGTAGATTGTAGGTACACTAAAATGTCAAAAATTGAGTTTAACACAGTAGAAATGCCATGTGAAATATTCCCGTAGCATTCATCTTCAGTTTCAATTATGGTACCTAACTAATAATTTATTTAATTTTTTAATGAATAAATATGTCGGTTTATTTAAAAAGTCGCTCTGGTGTACATTAGATTACTAGTGGGTCACTGTAACGGATGGTGTTAAATTTGAATTCAACGATATAATATCATTAAAATAAGAAAAAACGATTCTGAGGGAAAACGGTCAGTCAGCCTATGATATTACTAAGTATATTTGATGATATTATTGTGAATAAGGTAATTTATTTAGAACCTATTTACTTGGAACCTTGTTTTAAATTTTCAATCGTTAGGTATAAAAGTTGAACATTTTATAAATTATTTATTTAATAAATTTTGTCAAAATTCAAACTTTATATGCTATAAAAAAAAATTGTGCCTATGTATTTTTAATACTTTTCAACTGCTATTTTAACAGTATATCAGGTGCCTTACATTAAATGTTCACGTTTTTTTACCAAACAAATAAGATTTTATTGATATTTTTAGAAAAAATACTAAAAAAAAAATGGAAAATGAAAATGTCCCTAAACAGTTCAAAATAAATCAAAATATTTTGTAAATGTTATTGTGTAGAAAAAATGCAAATATAAACAACCAGTGAAAATTTGATGTATCTACGGTAATTTGTTTTAAAGTTACACCGAAAACTAAATTTGATTTTGTGAAAAATCAATTCTGCGTAAAAATTCCCGTTTTTCCTTAATTTTTCTTTTGTTTTACTTGGCGCTTTTGAAAATGACTGGGAATTTTAAATGTTGACCTCCCCAATGCCCCAACCATATTCACTTTCCAATCGAACAAGATACTGAAGTTGAAAATCGAAGCATTATTTTGACTACTTATTGTGTATACAGACACAAATAAAATAAAAAATTTAAAATTTAAAAATTAAAATATAAAAAAAAACCATCATTGTAAAATCAATACATTCATCGTTCCACTCAGAATCTAAAATTGAAAACTGACAATGTCTGTTAACAGCTCAAAAAGAGTTAAAATATTTTCAAAATTGTATGGTGTATAGAAAATGAAAATATGTTCATTCAGTAAAATGTTCATGTATCTTCATTTTTTCGTTTTCGATTAACTATAAAATAACAAAACCGTTACATGAGAAATGGAGTGAATATTCAATATTGTAAAAATATGAACTTCAAACGCACATAAATATTTAAATTGATTTGCTTGTAGGCATTTTTTTTTTTTTTTTGATAAAGGTAGACAAACTTATGAGGAATTTTGTATTACATTTTCAAATCTTAGATTTAAAAAGAAAAATTTTATGAATTCTCAACTCAAAATAATTTGCTAATTTTCGTTATTTTCCCATATTTATCAATTTTTGAACTTTAAAGGCTTATAAAAAAAACTAACTAAGGATTTTTAATATTTTTCATCTGCCTTTAAAACAATATACTAGGAGCCTTCTAATACTAATACACTTCTAATACATTTTCAAGCTTTTTTAACCAACAAAAAAAGTTTTATTGACATTCATAGAAAAATAGACTAATAAAATTGGAAACTGAAAATGTTCCTAAACAGTTCAAAACAAATCATAATATTTTGAAAATTGTATCTTGTATAGAAATGCAAATATAAACAACCAGTGAAAATTGCATGTACCTACGGTCATTTATTTAATAGAGTTGTACCAAAAACCAAAATTGATTTTCTCGAAAACAGATTTTGAGTAAAAATTCTCGTTTTCCCTTAATTTTTCTTTTGTTTTTTCGGCGTTTTTGAAAACTAATGGGAATTTTAAAATTTGACCAACTTTTGAACCAACTAGATTCATTTTCCCAAATTGAAGCAGTTTTACTGCCCCAAACCGTAATGACACACAAAAATTCAAAAAAAAATTACAAAATAAAAAATAAAAAAAACACATCATTGTAAAATCAATACATTCATCGTTCCACTCGGAATCTAAAAATAGAAAATAAGTAATAATAACACCTCCATTGAATATCATTTATTTGATTGTTCTCAGTATTAATTTTGATGATATTTATTTTACTGCCCACTACACTCCTGATTTATTCTGTTATAGATTGGGAATAATAAACAGTTTTTAATTTCTAAGCTTTACAATCGTCAGTATTCTGTGAAAAATATTATCAATCATAAAAAAATAAAAAGAGATACTGAAGAAGGAATTAATAAATTTATTGAACAATTATCAGATATTGCATTGAAATCAATGAATGGATTATCAGATTATGGGCATAAATTAATTGAAGTTGAAGCAATTGGCAATATATCATATGTAAGGTTAAAATATAATTTAAGATAAGACTAGGAAATTTAAACTTCAATTTGCAGACTTCAGATCAAAACAAAATAGAAGTAACAGCATGTCGTTTTAATGATTTAAATCAGAAAAAAGAAATAGAAATGCATCCTGAAAAAAAAATATCAAGAAATGATTTTTTTGTGAGTTTTTTATATGTTCAATTTTTCTTGGGCTTACATACATTTTTTTTTTTTAAGGTTTGTGATGTATGTCAAAATACAATTAATAAGAAGGAAAACAGTACATATAAAGTGGTAGAAATGTCATGTGTCTTACATGATTCTCGTACTTATATTCGTGTTCCAGAGGTTTAACCAGTGATGTAGCATATGCTTATGCTGTGTATGCACAGCATACACTTCACAAAATGAAAAAATATTTTTTTATATATTAATAATTCTATATTTTGATAAAAATGTTTTAAATTTCATTGTACTAATTTAGTGCTTCGTAATATAATATTTTGTGGATTTTTTTCCAAGTTCATTAATCATTATTCATTAGGATTGATTAATCCGTAACACCTAGGCTATAGTCCTAGTCGCTAAAGTCGCTAGTACAGTAGTACCTCAGTACCTTGTTTATTATGTAAGCAGTATGCAAGTAGGCGATTGCATACGGGTACAGAATTTCAGCGACTGCAGTTATTTATAGTTCTTATCGATAATATTAATAACAAAACATAGAACGCTTATGGTGGTATATTAGTCACTCGTGTAGTCGTGTATGCGGGATCAGTATTGCATACGCTATCGTTGACAGTCTATTACAAGTTATAACGTGCATTAATTTTTAAAAAGTGATTTACTTTTTATTTATTAAATATAATATTTTGTTGTGTACTAGGTAATGTAATATATGTTAATGAATAAATAAAACATTGTATGTTTAAAGTAAAATTTTAAAAACAGTAGGGAGTGTGGGGGGCATAGCCCCCAACCATTCCATTAACTTACTATTTCAACGCATACACTAAGCTGAAACCCACGCTACACCACTGGGTTTAACAAATTTGTAATATTGTCTATTTGTATAAAGAAAGTGTTTAATTTGTTCTATATTTATAGAATACAAAAACAACTATAAATATTTCTGATATCAATAAGAATATTCATATACCTGATCAAATAAATGATTATTCAAAAGACTTGCCAATTTAAAACTAGTGAACAAATAATTTAAATTGGAATTCATATCTAACATATTTATGAAATGGTTACAGAGTTTTTAATGTAAGAACTTATTTAAAAATGTATTTGTAAAAAAAAATGACAATTTAAAAAGTATGAATACAATTTTTACAGATATCAAACTGGAATAATTTCAAAACATCAAATTAAAACAAAAAAATTTTATATGAATAAATATTAGTTTATAAAATATGAATGACAAAAAAATATATGAAAAATACCGTATTTTTGTATTCAATGTTTAGTTATAATTTAATATAATATAATAAAATAAGGTATAACTTGTAAAATAGTAATTTTGTTAGAAGGTAACCCGAAAACAACTGTGTATTATGTTCACCTCTTTTTAATTAGAAGAAAAGCTATTCTCTAAAAAATGAACATATTTAATATTAGGCATCACTATTAGAATTTGACTGTAAAAATAAGTGTCAATTCTCCCTAGCCAAATGAATACTCAACGATAGATAATTAATAGTAAGACGATATATTTATTAGGGTTAGGATAATACAACTACAAAATTACTTCAATAAAGGTATTAACTACTTAGTACTAATAGCGACCACACTTCGGCCTTCGCATGCAGGATGGTCGATAAGACACCATGACGCTTGCAACAATATGCTCCTATTACAATAACGACGCTAGCAACAATATGCTCCTATTACACCAACGGAGTTAATGATAGTTTTGTATTTGATTGATTGTAACGGCTTATAATATAAAAAATATACATTAATGGATGCATATTACATAGGTAACTTTAAGCATAAAAACATGAATTTAGTTTTCATTACCTGCACATATTAAATTATTAAATTTGTTGGAAACCAATTTGCTAAATGAATAGCATTGCCAGAACCAGAAAGTCAAACTCCATAAGAACACAGAACAACACTTAATACTGTTTTGAAAGTTATATTATTTTAATATAAAACTAAATATAATGTATGTTTAAAAATAAGCTTTATTAAAGTAATTATTATTTTTTTTTTTAGCCATCCCCTTTGGGAGGTTATACCGACATAGAAGCTGACAGTGAAAACATCAGAAAACTGGCTCTCTTTTCATTAGATTCTATAACACAACAAACAATGTCCAAGAGATCCTTGGGGTTAATCAGAGTCGTCTCCGCAAAATCTCAAGTATAATTTTCAATTATATTTAATATATATTAATTAGGTAAAATTCTAATTCATAATTATTTAACTTTCAGGTTGTTGCAGGAATAAATTATAAAATAAAATTATTGGTATGTGAAAAAGATTCAACACAAGGTCAGAACATTGTTATGGATCCCAAAGTGTGTTTTTTTATTCTTATTAACAATTTGGTCTTTTATTTAACTTTATATAATTACTTTTTTTAGAATTGTCGCTCTTGTGATATAACTATCTGGGAACAATCATGGTTGAACAATAAAAATGTCACTAAAGTGGCTTGTTCTAAACCTTCTGAAATTTCTTCATTTTCAAGTGTAGCTGTAACTAAAAGAGTAATATTAATCTGAAATGTACCTAAGTAAAAATAAAATATGTTATACATTTTATACTTCACAGGACATACATGAAAATGTAAATCTTGGGGCAAAAATAAGTTTGAATTCTAATGACAAGAAAGTTCAAGACATAGTGGCTTATGCTTTACTATCTATTGATCGACAAGAAGGATCCAAAAAACCACATGTGTTATCAAAAATCATAAATGTATCCAAACAAGTAAAAAAAAATAAAGAGTTTACATTTATAAGTATGTAATTATTTGAATTTAACCCTCAACTAAATTATTTGATATTATAGATAGTGTCTGGAATTATCTACAATATTGAATTGGAAATATGTGATAATTCTACAAGTGAAGTCGATGAAAAGGTAATCTTCCAAATAAATTATTAGCTAGTTTAATGATCAATTTGTTTTTAAATTTATATTATCTCAATAACTGTCTACTAATATTGATAAATTGATACAACATTGTGGCAATTATTTGATACCAATACTGTTTCATATTTATATTTAATTCATCATAATTTTTAAATAAAAATTGAAGTAACGTAAAATAATGCTAGTGAGGAAAAACTGTTGGCAGTTGCAAACATAATCATAATGGTTTCTCTTTATTGTTGTTATTTCATCTTATTTTGTGATTTTTTTAGTTTCTTTTCTAAAATCCTAAAATGTGAAAAAAAAAAGTTTGTTCCCTAAAAATTTGTTTAAAACGGATTTACTGCAAAATAATTTATGAACCTATTTATTCATTATTCATTATTATTTATTAATTAATAATTAATATACATTTTGATGATTAGATGATAATTTATAAAATGTATACTATTTATTATAGTTACCTACCTTACCTATTATAAAAATTAAATGATTGCTACTTATATTATGTATTTTTGTAATATTACAGAACTGTAGAATTTGTAATATTAAAGTATGGGAACAGGCATGGGAGAACAACAAAAATACTTCAGAATTCAATTGTTATAAACCTCATAAAACTAACACAGATATATCAAATTCTGTAAGTTCACATAACTAATGTTAATATTAATCACATATCATATTAATATCAATTACATTTTAAACCTAAGTGCCCTTATTACAATCATTAAACTAAGGTTAAACCACCAAATTCGGCCGGTAAAATAAGTGGTTTAATCATAACCAAGAAAATAACTATGATTGTAAAACGGGCCCTAAGTGCACTCGATTGGTATTAAATGTTGAGCATTATTCATGATTATAAACAGGCTTAGTTATTTATTGATAATTATGCTAAACCAATGAGATCAATGAAAAAGTTGCAGTTATTGCATTGATCCTAAGACATAAGTTGTCATTTATACACTGTGTGTTATCATTTATTTTACCTATAAAAATCTATAGAAAAAAAATACTATAATATATATTATTCAATATTATATTGTTTAATAGTTTTATTCTTTTTTTAGGAAAAATTAACTACAAAGAAAAATAATATTGATGATCGATTACAATTAAAGACAGATTTTGAAAATTTTATCATGACACATAATAAAATTTATACTAGTCTTGGAGAAAAGAGTAGAAGATTCCGAATATTTGCTGCTAATATGAAGAAAGTAAAATTATTACAAAACCATGAACAAGGAAGTGCTATTTATGGAGCTACACAATTTGCAGATCTTACAAGTAACAAACCATATAATTTAAAAATAATATTTGTCAATTGCAATTTATCATTTATGTTTTAATATTTTTGACTTTGAGGTTGATTTCTAATTTCTAAATATTAACAAAACAAATTAATAAGTTTGTAATAAATTTGCCTTGACTCTGTGTGTGATTTTTATATGGTGTCAATTTTCTTTAAAATTACTTTAGAATTTCAAAAACAAATCTAACACCCTTGAAGCAATTTTTATACAGTAGAGGATTTTCATATCACGTCATAACACTTCAAGTTAAAAAGGAATCACTAGGCCATCTTAGATTTCTATACATTAGCATATTTTCTGGAATGCTTGACCTGATGCTTTCCAAGATACAAATGTGTTTCAATTTCAAGTACGGCACCACATGCTATGCTGACAACAAACTTTTTTCAGGGCATCATTTATTTTTTTTAGTCATTTTTAAACCTATTTCTAATAATATTACAAAAAATTAAAATATAATATATAAATATACATATTGTACTAAAACAACAAAGGTTTCTGGATTTTAAATAAAACGTATCACATATTTATCTTTATTTCTGAAGAAATCCGCGTTTAATTTCAGGAATTTTTTAGGTCATGAATGCATTTTTTTTAAAGTAATTTAAATCTAAACCCTTATATCACTAACATAACAACACAATAAAAAAACAAATTTTTTTAAATGTCTTCCTCTTTTTCATAATTTAAAATCAGACAAATTTTACTTATAAGTTATAGTTAGTACAAACTTTATTAAATAATATAATAATAATTTAATATTTTGATAGAAAATGAATTTAAAAAAAAATACTTGGGCCTGGACTCTTCGTTGGCAAGCAAAAAAACATTACCCATGGCAGTTATACCACAAAATGCTTCTATTCCTAATGAATTTGATTGGAGAGACCATAATGCAGTGACACCAGTAAAAAATCAGGTAAAACTATTGACACATAATTTTAAATTATATATATTTTATTTATAATCATTAATAATCTTATACATTTTAATTATAAAACATGTTGGACAAATAATAAGAAAATATATAGAGTACAACAAATAAAATGATGAATTGCATTTTTACATTGTCATTTTAGGGAGCCTGTGGTTCTTGTTGGGCATTTTCAGCCATAGCCAATATTGAGGGACAGTATGCTTTAAAATCTAAAGAACTTCTATCTCTCTCAGAACAAGGTAAGTAATTAATAAATTTAATTGATTATAAGTATTAAAAAAATGTTTTATCAGTTTTCTAAACAAGTTTAAAACACCTTTACTGTTATCCCCATTTTGTCTGTTTGTCCGTTAGTTAACAATATATAGTTACAATTGTTGATAATAATTTTACAATTTTGGTAATAGTATTCTAAATTAAAAATAAGAAGCTAAAAATACATTTACTAGAGACTTATTAATATAAATTTTTTAATACTACAGTTGAATAAATAAATAATTTCATAACTGTTCAATTCAAAATAAATTCATACCATACTATCTAGTAGCTAGTATAATAAAAATATTAAAACTTATTTGTTTTAAAGTTTAAAATAGATTCATACTAATCAATATTAAAAAATATGTACCAAAATATAAAAGTACCAAATTCTTTTAAAACTGTACATGAAATTATAGTTAATTGTGTTCCATTAAAAAAATATGCCCTATACTAACTTGTTTTTTTATTGATATAAGGTTTATTTTTATAGAGCTCATTGATTGTGACAATTTGGATAATGGATGTGGTGGTGGTTTAATGACTCAAGCATTTGAAGCCATTGAAAATTTAGGGGGTTTAGAGACAGAGTCTGATTATCCTTATGAAGGACACGCAGATCGTAAAGGATGTCAGTTAAAAAAAAGTGATGTGAAGGTATCAATATCAAAATCTGTGAATGTATCTACAGATGAGGAAGATATTGCCAAATTTTTAGTTAAACATGGACCCATTTCTGTTGGAGTTAATGCTAATGCTATGCAGGTATGTCGTACACAATTTTAATATGAGGTATGGGCAGATTACCCCAACAGCAACGTGGTTATGCAAAATATCACTTTAACTGCATATATCTCTTGTTGTTTACATATGAAGTATATATATTTTTCCATCTATTAATAAATTAGTCATAAACTCATATTTGTTTTCAAAATAAAGTTTAGATAATTTTTGGTTGAGAAATAAATATTTAAAAATAATGTTGCACATTCCTTGCTACCTGGGTAAGTACAAAACCTAATCTTTTGATATTGTTTATACGTTTATACAACCTTATTTCGGGGGTTAGTGTAAGTGGCATAAACTATTGAATATCCTATCCGTAAGCAAATTCCTTGACATAATTCAATTATTATTGAAATGTATTATAATTTGACAGAAAGTTCTTTTAATTTTTATGATTTTTTAATTATATTCTATTTATACATTATCTTTAAGTTTAAGTTGATTGTTAAAATGTCAACACATTAAAAGTATCAATGTTATTTACAATTTATTTAAAAATGTACATTTGCTAATAATTAATGTATGGGTCAGTGCGACAAAGCATGTCAGCATATGTCACATTTGTTGTCTCATTTATCATGTTGTACTTTCCTCATATGACACTTTTATGAGGATAGTGCCAAATGGGCTAATACTTATTTGTATCATAGAATTAACACAATTAAAAAATAAATTTACAGTGCGTACTGTCGGTAACTCAAACATTTATAACTCGAAATTCTCGACATCTCGAAAAAATAAAATTTTTAGTCAAATTTTTTTTTCCCCCTGTGAGCGAGTTACATAAATATATAAATATACATTTATTTACAAAATTTGAAACAATTTAAGTTGGAAAACTAAATTACTAAAAAATTACATTGATTTATAATAATACTAGTTGATATCTGAGTAGGTTTTCAAATAGCGATAACCACTGTGTTTGATATCCTACACTGTAGCTTAAATTATACAATAGTTTATGAGTATGATACTTTGTATTTTTTATATAATCAACATTAAAATTTAAGGACCGATTTTTTATAACTCGATTAGACACTTACTCCGTTAGCATCTTATCCCAACAGACCTCATTTTAAAAACTATAAATTAAATATTTTATTAATTTAATTCTTCAATTTTATAATTTATACCCAAGTTTCAGTTAAACTATGAAAGATAAAATGTTAGTTATAAAAAACAGTAGAACAACTCTTGTATTTCATATTTTTATTAATTACCTCATGGCTCATAATAAATTCTGAGCAGACCTATGAATGTATTGGTTTTACAATGATGTGGTATTTTTGTGTCTAAAAACACTTTTATAGTAGAAAAAATACTCTGATTTTCAATTCTGAGAAAGTTAAGATTGTATAGCAAATTGAATATTGTTATTTTTTCTTTGAGGAGTCAAAAGAAATTCTCAGTACTTTTCAAAATATTAGGGAATAACAAAACTATTATAACAATAAGACGATTATGCAAAACTGGTTTTTGGCATAAATTAATTTAGTTTTAGATTCTGAGTGAAACGATGAATGTATTGATTTTACAATGATGTGTGTTTTTTTTAGATTCTGAGTGAAACGATGAATGTATTGATTTTACAATGATGTGTGTTTTTTTTTTTATTTTATTTTTTATTTTTTTTGTATCTGTGTACACGATAAGTAGTCGAAATAATGCTTCGATTTTCGACTTCAGTATCTTGTTCGATTGGAAAGTGAATATCGTTGGTGCATTGGGGAGGTCAAAATTTAAATTTCCCAGTAGTTTTCACAAGCGACGGGAAAAACAACATAAAAATTAAGGAAAAACGGGAATTTTTACGCAAAATTGATTTTCCAAAAAATCGATTTTGGTTATTGGTGTAACTCTAAAACAAATGAACGTATATACATGAAATTTTCACTGGTTGTTTATATTTCCATTTTCTATACACGATAACATTTTCAAAATATTTCGATTTATTTTGAACTGTTTAGGGACATTTTCATTTTCCATTTTTTTTTAGTTTTTTTTCTAAAAATTTCAATGAAATTTTATTTGTTGGTTGCGAAAGCTTGAAAATTTAATAGAAGGCTCCTAATATGTTGTTTCAAAGGCAGATGAAAAATATTAAAAATCCTTAGTCACAATTTTTTTTTATAAGCATTTAAAGTTCAAAAATTGACAAAATATGGAAAAATCACGAAAATTAGCAAATTATTTTGAGTTAAGAATTCGTAAAAATTTTTCTTTTTAAATCTAAGATTTGAAAATCTAATACAAGATTACTCATAAGATTGTCTACCTTTATCAATAAAAAAATTTCTACCGGAAAGTCAAATTAAATTTTTATGAGCGTTTGAAATTGAAATTTTTACAACATTGGATATTCACTCGATTTCTCATGTGGCAATTTCCTTTTTTTGTTGTAATTAAAAAACGAATTACTGTAGATACATGCAAATTTCACTGAATGTTTATATTAGCATTTCCTATACACCCTACAATTTTGAAAATATTTTGACTCTTTTTGAGCCGTTTACGGACATTTTCAGTTTTCAATTTTTTTAGTTTTTTTTTTCTATAAATATCAATTAAGTTTTATCTGTTCGGCCAAAAAGTGTAAAAATTTAATACAAGGCTCCTGATATATTGTTACAATATCAGTTGAAAAATATTAAAAATACATAGGCACAATTTTTTTTTATAAGCATTTTAACATCGAATTTTGATAGAATTTTTCAAAATCTCGAAAATTATTAATCATCGTAATTAATAAATTATAAAATGTTCAGTTTTTATAGCTAAGGATTGAAAATTTAAAACAAGATTCCACGTAAGTAGTTAATTCTCTTACCGAAAAATCTAAAAAATATACAATCACAGTTTACTTTTATAGTCATTTTATGTTCAAATTTGGACGAAATTACATATTAAAAAACCTAGTTATTTTGTTGTGATTATATAATATTATTCGTGGGTACCTACTTGAAACTTCTAAAGTGTACTATTATATATATATGATAGTATCAGGGTTTGTTGTTGATGTTGATGTATAACGTGTTATAAGTACCTAATGGATATTGTGATAATGTGATATGATTAATTTGGAATTTATTATAGGTCAATTTTTTTTTTAATACCATAGATATGTATATAATTTGTCTTAAACCTAGACTGACATACCGTCTTCGCTCAGAATCGTTTTTCTTATACAATGATATTGTATCATTGAACTCAAATTTAATAGCATCCATTATACAGTGACCCACTTGTAACCTACTGTACAGCAGAGCGACATCCACTTTTTTTTATTTTTTTTTTTATTTTTATATTTATTTTTTTTGTGTCTGTGTACACGATAAGTAGTCGAAATAATGCTTCGATTTTCGACTTCAGTATCTTGTTCGATTGGAAAGTGAATATCGTTGGTGCATTGGGGAGGTCAAAATTTAAATTTCCCAGTAGTTTTCAAGAGCGCCGGGAAAAACAACATAAAAATTAAGGAAAAACGGGAATTTTTACGCAAAATCGGTTTTCCAAAAAATCGATTCTGGTTTTTGGTGTAACTTTAAAACAAATGACCGTAGCTACATGAAATTTTCACTGGTTGTTTATATTTGCATCTTCTATACACGATAACATTTTCAAAATATTTTGATTTATTTTGAACAGTTTAGGGACATTTTCATTTTTCGTTTTTTTTTAGTTTTTTTTCTAGAAATATCAATAAAATTTTATTTGTTGGTTGCGAAAGCTTGAAAATTTAATAGAAGGCTCCTAATATATTGTTTCAAAGGCAGATGAAAAATATTAAAAATCCTTAGTCACAATTTTTTTTTATAAGCATTTAAAGTTCAAAAATTGAAAAAATATGGAAAAATCACGAAAATTAGCAAATTATTTTGAGTTAAGAATTCGTCAAAATTTTTCTTTTTAAATCTAAGATTTGAAAATCTAATACAAGATTACTCATAAGATTGTCTACCTTTATCAATAAAAAAATCTCTACCGGAAAGTCAAATTAAATTTTTATGAGCGTTTGAAATTCAAATTTTTACAACATTGGATATTCACTCGATTTCTCATGTGGCAATTTCCTTTTTTTGTTGTAATTAAAAAACGAATTACTGTAGATACATGAAAATTTCACTGAATGTTTATATTAGCATTTCCTATACACCATACAATTTTGAAAATATTTTGACTCTTTTTGAGCCGTTTACGGACATTTTCAGTTTTCAATTTTTTTAGTTTTTTTTTTCTATAAATATCAATTAAGTTTTATCTGTTGGGCCAAAAAGTGTAAAAATTTAATACAAGGATCCTGATATATTGTTACAATTTCAGTTGAAAAATATTAAAAATACATAGGCACAATTTTTTTTTATAAGCATTTTTACATCGAATTTTGACAGAATTTTTCAAAATCTCGGAAATTATTAATCATCGTAATTAATAAATTATAAAATGTTCAGTTTTTATAGCTAAGGATTGAAAATTTAAAACAAGATTCTACGTAAGTAGTTAATTCTCTTACCGAAAAATCTAAAAAATATACAATCACAGTTTATTTTTATAGTCATTTTATGTTCAAATTTGGACGAAATTTCATATTAAAAAACCTAGTTATTTTGTTGTGATTATATAATATTATTCGTGGGTACGGGATACCTACTTGAAACTTCTAAAGTGTATTATTATATATCGATGATAGTATCAGGGTTTGTTATTGATGTTGATGTATAACGTGTTATAAGTACCTAATGGATATTGTGATAATGTGATATGATTAATTTGGAATTTATTATAGGTCAATTTTTTTTTAATACCATAGATTTGTATATAATTTATCATAAACCTAGACTGACATACCGTCTTCGCTCAGAATCGTTTTTCTTATACAATGATATTATATCATTGAATTCAAATTTAATAGCATCCATTATACAGTGACCCACTTGTAACCTACTGTACAGCAGAGCGACATCCACTTACCCACCTTTTTTTTTGTTGTAAACCAAAAACAAATAACCATAGACTTGAAATTTTTTCCACATATTTATGTAAGCATTTTCTGTACACAATAAAAATATTTTACCTCTTTTTGAACTACTTATAGAAATTTAAAATTGTTAAAATTTTTTTGTTTTTTACACAATTTATGTATCATTATAATCATAACATGCTATTATCATCTCTGCTTAGAATCGTTTTTCATTGTTTACAATGGTTTATCATTGAATCAAAATTAAATACATCCTTAACATTGATACTTATTCAGTAATAGAGGTACGCTCGCACCTACTATACAGCAAAGTGATTACATACATTGTTCTTTTAGATTCTGAGTGGAACGATTTTTTATTTTTTTTGTATCTGTGTACACGATAAGTAGTCGAAATAATGCTTCGATTTTCGACTTCAGTATCTTGTTCGATTGGAAAGTGAATATCGTTGGTGCATTAAGGAGGTCAAAATTTAAAATTCCCAGTACTTTTCAAAAGCGCCAAGAAAAACAAAAGAAAAATTAAGGAAAAACGGGAATTTTTACGCAAAATCGATTTTTTCAGAAAATTGAATTTGGTTTTTGGTGTAACTTTAAAACAAATGACCGTAGGTACATGCAATTTTCACTGGTTGTTTATATTTGCATCTTCTATACACGATAACATTTTCAAAATATTTTGATTTATTTTGAACAGTTTAGGGACATTTTCATTTTTCGTTTTTTTTTAGTTTTTTTTCTAGAAATATCAATAAAATTTTATTTGTTGGTTGCGAAAGCTTGAAAATTTAATAGAAGGCTCCTAATATATTGTTTCAAAGGTAGATGAAAAATATTAAAAATCCTTAGTCACAATTTTTTTTTATAAGCATTTAAAGTTCAAAAATTGACAAAATATGGAAAAATCACGAAAATTAGCAAATTATTTTGAGTTAAGAATTCGTAAAAATTTTTCTTTTTAAATCTTAGATTTGAAAATCTAATACAAGATTACTCATAAGATTGTCTACCTTTATCAATAAAAAATCTCTACCGGAAACTGGAAAGTCAAATTAAATTTTTATGAGCGTTTGAAATTCAAATTTTTACAACATTGGATATTCACTCGATTTCTCATGTGGCAATTTCCTTTTTTTGTTGTAATTAAAAAACGAATTACTGTAGATACATGAAAATTTCACTGAATGTTTATATTAGCATTTCCTATACACCATACAATTTTGAAAATATTTTGACTCTTTTGAGCCGTTTACGGACATTTTCAGTTTTCAATTTTTTTAGTTTTTTTTTTCTATAAATATCAATTAAGTTTTATCTGTTGGGCCAAAAAGTGTAAAAATTTAATACAAGGCTCCTGATATATTGTTACAATATCAGTTGAAAAATATTAAAAATACATAGGCACAATTTTTTTTTATAAGCATTTTAACATCGAATTTTGACAGAATTTTTCAAAATCTCGAAAATTATTAATCATCGTAATTAATAAATTATAAAATGTTCAGTTTTTATAGCTAAGGATTGAAAATTTAAAACAGATTCTACGTAAGTAGTTAATTCTCTTATACCGAAAAATCTAAAAAATATACAATCACAGTAATTTTTTACAGACATTTTAAATTCAAATTTGGACGAAATTACATATTAAAAAACCAAAATAACTATTTTAGTTATTTTGTTGTGATTGAATAATATTATTCGTGGATACTTGAAACTTCTAAAGTGTACTATTATATTATATCTATGATAGTATCACGGTTTTTGTTGATGTATAACGCGTTATAAATACCTAATGGATATTTTGATATGATTAATTTTGGAATTTATTATAGGTACCTACCTATTATAGGTCAAATTTTGGTTTAGTACCATAGATATGTATAATGTATATAATATGTCTTATACCTAGACTGACATACTGTCTCCGCTCAGAATCGTTTTTCTTATACAATGATATTATATCGTTGAATTCAAATTTAATATCATCCATTATACAGTGACCCACTTGTAACCTACTGTACAGCAGAGAGACACCCACTTGCCCACCTTTTTTTCATCTAAAATCAAAATTTTTAAAATAATTAACCATACATTCATGATCTACTTACACTCATTGCTTATTTACCATTGTTTCAGTTTTATATGGGTGGTGTATCACATCCAATCCATGCCTTATGTAGCCCTAAATCACTGGATCACGGTGTGGCCATTGTTGGCTATGGAGTCCACAGTAAGTTATTGCATCATATTTTACAATAATTTATTAAAAAATTAATTATGTAGCAATATATCTTTATAATAATTTTCAAATCAAAAAATTACTTAAGTTAACATAAAATATTTTCATTTTAGGAACTAAATATACCCACAAAAATTTACCATATTGGTTAATTAAAAATAGTTGGGGACCTGGATGGGGAGAAAAAGTAAGTTAAACTCAGATATATTAAAATATATGTTTTTTTTTCAGAATATCCTTATTTAAATGCGACTTTACCGTTTTGGACCATTAAAAACAGTTGGGGCGACAAATGGGGCATGCAGGTAATGGGCTTGTGAAAATTAAGCCACACAATAAATCATAATATTTTATCAATAATTATGTGGTGCTTATTTTTAACAATTAGAAAAATGGTCCAAATAGTGTAGAAAAATATGTACTGTGTTTTTACTTTAATACAATGTGTTTGTTTGGTTATACTTTATAGTTTATACTATTATTTACTTAATTGTTTAATGGGGATTAACACTTTGAAATTTGAATTATACAATTCTATAATATAATATTTGTTATAGGGTTACTACTTGCTGTACAGAGGTGATGGATCTTGTGGAGTCAATCAAATGGTTTCTTCAGCAATCATTGAATAATCTCATGCTAAATTTTAAATAAACACTTGAAATATTTTACAAGCCATTAAATATTCTCAAAATGACATACTTAATACTAAACATTGTATTAATGTTTTCATTATTTGATCTATAGAATTTTTTTATATTAATTTGAACTTATAAGTAGATCTTTAGTGTATCTAACACTGTCTTGTATTAATCATAAAATATAGATATATCTTAATCTACTTAATTTTTTTTATATTTAATATTAGGTACTAAGTATATTATTATTTTTTTTTATAATTATTATATTATACACAAACTAATATAGCATCAAAGTAATTATAACATTTATTTGTTTTATATATTATAATTTATTCCCCTCAGAGTGATTTTTCTAATGCATTAAAAATATATTCTTTAAATTTAATGTGAACAAATTCAACAGACAATGGGAGACCATTTAAAAATAAATAATTAAAATTATGGACAATGACTTCTATCATGCATTAAGATAGACTATTGGTCTTTTAAATTATCCACATAGAATGATATATGGGTAGATACTAGATACCTAGTCATATTAATAATGAAACTATTTACAATAAATATGTTGAGAAATAAGTGTCCACTATAGTTACATATTTTTAGTATAACTACATTGAAACTTCCATGTCATGAACTTCCAATTAACAAAATTATTTTTGTGAATCAAATGTATTTTATCAAACTCTCCATAATACAATTTTTTATTTTGTTGCTCATGAGGCCACAAGACTTTGTTATAAGTATCACTGTAAC
The DNA here is from genome assembly GCA_949089665.1 of Macrosiphum euphorbiae. Classification (NCBI taxonomy): domain Eukaryota; kingdom Metazoa; phylum Arthropoda; class Insecta; order Hemiptera; family Aphididae; genus Macrosiphum; species Macrosiphum euphorbiae. The sequence goes on along the minus strand of CARXXK010000001.1, from coordinate 173,647,702 downwards.
ACATTGGTATTACAACTTTAATATATTATATAACTTAAAAAAAAAAACTTAATTTGATACATTTTGTAATTTTGGCTGTCAGTGGCAGATCTAGGATTTCTTTATAAGGGGTGCTAAGGTTAAGGTCAGTATTGTAAAGTGAGTAAAAGTATTCAAATACTTTTTTTTACTATTGGATACTTTTTATTGAATACTTATTTTTTATTCTTTTAATTCTTATTTGTTTCTACTTAAAATTATGCTTGTTAAAGAAAAACACACACAGACAATTTGGTATCGGATTTTGTTGATTAAATGTTTTTTTTCTTTAGGAGGAGTTTATTGTCGAAGGAGATCAAAAAGATACATCTGTAGTCGGTATCGCTATAATTAGCTTAAGTCAATAACAAAATATATAATATGTAAAAAGCTTCTGCTTACCGGCTTTTATACTTTATAGTTTATACTTTATAATTATTTAACTATACGAAAAATATCATGACTAGGTAATTATTAGTACCTACTATCTATTTACCAAGACAATTTTTATCAATAATTATCATTATCGTTTATCGTCGACGGTGGTATGAGATATCCAAATACATACTATAGTTTTGAATTAATATATAACTTTGTAGAGAAAAGTTCATTGTTGTGTAGCAACTAACATGACTGATCAAAATTTTAACTATTGAACAAATCATGTTTTTAAAATGCAATAAACAAATTTTTGATTATTACAAATTATTTCAGCACTAAAAAGTAAAAAGAATTTTTTTTTGTATTTAAAGATTATTTCAAATACTTTACTATTTATAGTATTTGGGTGGTATTTTAAATACTTTATTTTAAGAGTATTTGAGTAATTACTTTAAAAAGTATTTTTTACAACACTGGTTAAGGTTTTGTATTCTGTTAACACCATACTGATGTTAAGATTTTGTTTAGTCTTCAAAATAAATTTGCTTAATATTCAAAAAGTGGCAACTCAATTTTTTTTTTTTTTTTTTTGGTACCAATTCTGTTTATAAATGACTACTGAAAAATATATGTTATGTAGAGTACCTATTTGTTTTCCAGGAAGCAACATGCCAAGGGAGGTGCTATAACCCCTCTCTGGATCCGCACCTGATGGCTGTAAATTTAATGCTGTAAAAAACTTTAAAAATACCAACAATTTCACTTTAAAATGCACTATACATAATATATCTTAAATAATGAGTTTAAAATTCAAAATATAAATCATATACATCCATAAATCTGTATTGAGAACAAAAATTAAGTTTTTTATTATTTTTAACCAATTACAAAAATGCATAAAACAAAAAGTGAAAAATAATTGATAATTTGTGAGTAAAAAGTTTTTAATAAATGGCATTTGTAAAATACGTATATCATAATAAAATAACTAAATTTAAAAAATATTCATAAAACGGAAAAAAAGATTCCTTATTGAATTCGTTTGTACCAATATCAAACTTGTATTAAGAAAGTTATGTGTTACAATAAGAAGTTAAATAGAATGCATTACACAATATTGATTCAAATCATTTATTTATTTTATTTTATTTATAGGAATATCAAATGTAGCGGATATAAGAACTAAGAAGGAGTATTAATGTATGTTGAGTGTGAAGTGTAATTCCCTCACTTCCTCTAAAATTTCTGCTTAGGCCCTCGAATATTATTGGGTGATTTGCGCCTATGGTGACTGGAAATCATAATATTATTGTTGTTTTATGTCCAGACTCCAGGTGTGTCCAATGGAATTTTATGTATTTTATTTGGCAATTATAGGTGATTATAGGCAATATAAAGAGTGTAGTTGTGTGTATGAGTGATAATTAATATGTGTGCACATCTACCCTAATATATAAATTTAGTCCTCACATGTCTATAATCACAGTTGTGTGAGAAAACATTTTAAAAGTATTTACTTATTGTCCAATCATACCGATTTATCTACGTATCGGATAAGACTTCTGAAATCATATTTGAATAAGTCATTAATTAATAATTTTCTTAGGAATAAAACACTTTTTAATAACTTAGGTATCTATTTAAAATCATTACCATAAATGTTTTAAATTTCTGAAATTTTGAGATCTTAAAATTATATTTTGAAGAGATTTAAATAAACTGCATGACAAAAATGTTAATGATTTATTAGTTTAATTGGTACAATCGACAAAAATTTTGCACAAAATTATTCCCATTTGCAATCATCTTAATAATAATAAATATATGATGAAATTGTATTAAATGAAATTATAAATGTAATCATTTGAACGCTCATATAGCACTGTTCCGCAAATAAGTGATCTTACTTGGAACTCCACACAATATTGGCGATTCTTAGCGAAGACGGTCGGTCGGCCTATAATATTCCTAAGCATATTTAAGACAGTATTGTAAACTAATTAATTTTACTATTTGGCATTATAGTAGGTGCTATACACTGCATCAGTTTCTTAAATTCATTTTTGCCATTAAAATTGCATTTGAAAATGTCATTGTATATTTTCTGTGTATAAAAATATATACCTAATACTATACTCTAAAAATTTCCTAAAGGTACCCACAAATAATATTTTTATAAATTACAACAAAATCACTAGATCAAATCGATATACCTCAGCTCGGTGTAACTCGATCAATAATTTACTGCTGAATATCAATATCGTACAAATTAAGTTCAAAAGATCAAAAAAAATTAATGTTCCATTTAATACACTTCATTTTTAGTAATCATTGCTCAAAAACAGTCAAAATATTTCAAAATTGTTAAAATTTCATGAAAGTACTATTATAAATATTTGGTGAAATTTTCAAAGGTCTGCGGGTATTAGTTTTTGAGTTACACCAAAACAATATAAAATCGGTTTTCTTCAAAAATTGGTTTTGCATAAAAGTTACTTGGAATTTTCAATTTTGACCTCCCAACTAGATTCACTTTTCCTACAGAAATGATGATCTCAAAAATTAGAGCATTTTTAATATCCAAAATGTTGCCCACGGACAGAAAAAAATTATATATCTATTGTATATATCTATGATTACGCCACTGGCTATATAACAGATATTTAACCGGGCAAATTCAGCCGATAAACCCCGGTTTAACTTGATTCGAAGTTTGAAGTAGTGGTGAAAGCGGCCCAATAAACTCACATTAATTTTTTATTTTTTTTTTCGTAAGAAATAGTATTAAATGAACAGAAACATAAAAGTTCCAATTATAAACGATATTATAAACGTATTTTTGAATTCAAGACAAGAAAAATCCCGCCTTTTTAGGGATGTCTTTGGAAGTATATAATCAAAATGGACGACTAAGATGAATCATAACAATAATTACTCATCGTTTGTATGGGTATGTCCACGTCTTATCTGCTTTGTGTAAACATGGTGAAAACGAGTAAAAATTGATAGGTATGTCAGCAAGTATACGAGTTTTGGATTAATCCACGCAACACACATTTGCTTCATTTGTTACATGTAACACTCTACCAATGAGAAGTGGTGAACTAGAGTTTTAGTTGTATTTGATTGGTGGCCATGCGTATCATTAAGTTTCTGACATACCTATCTAGTATCTAATGTATAACTCTATTTATTCAAGAGTTTAGCTGAACATTTGATTATTCTGTTTCTTTGTATTTTGTTATGACTAATGTTGTAGGTATTGTTATTTATTAATTTCCTAATGTTTAAAATGTTTGAATATTATTGCAATTCATAATACTATGGTGTTCCTAGTCGATGATATCATCGTGTCGTATTCAGTTGTTCTGTGTAGTGTAATCCGGTATTTGTCATAACTTGGGTGTTGTCTTCATTAGGTTTATGCTTACACTCATTTGAAAGTTACAAATAGTTAATAACTATCTTGGCAATTTATACAGTGACATTTAACCAAATAATACAACATGACTGATCAGTTCGGTCCCATTACACTAAAATGGGATCCCAAAAATCTAGAGATACGAACTATGTCTGTGGAAAAGACATTAGAACCATTAGTTTTACAAGTAAGTACCTACAGTTATATCAAAATAACTATTTACTAAAGAAATACCTAATATTGGTAACTGTTGCAGGTTACTACTTTAGTGAACACTAAAGGGACTTCACGTAAGAAGAAAGGACGTTCAAAAAGAGCTCATGTTCTAGTTGCTGCTGTTGAAAAAGCTACAGAGAATTTTATTGAAGTTGGAGAACAAATCGCTTTTGAAAATCCTGATATAAAACAAGAAATGTTAGCTGCAGTTGAAGAAGTTCGAAAAACTGGTAAATTCAAAATACCTAATATTTTCATCATAGCATACTTGTTGAATAATCAAATTTATTAATATAAAATAAAGTTATTAAAAATCGCATAAATCTTATGGCTATAATTAACTTTTTTTTCTTTATGGTAAAATGATTTATAACAAAACTTCTGTTAAAATGTCTATGTTAGTGATGGAAAGAAAAATTTATGAATTTCTAACTGAAAAATAATTTAGCATTTTCTAGATTTTGATGAATTTTGTCAAAATTTGATTTTAATGCATATAAAAAATATTTGTGCCTATATATCTTTAACATTTTTGAACTTCCATTAGATAAACTTATAAGGAACCTTACATTAAATTGTTAAGCTTTTTTACTAGGTAATTTACTATGGTAATAACTAATAGTACTATGGCGTTCCTGTATGCCTCTATAATTTTCAAGTTTAGTATGGTAAAACTAAAAATAAAAAAGGAAAAATCTATCATTTCCTAATTTTTTTTGAATGCATATTTTTACCTATAGTACTGCAGTTGATGTGAAAAAGTATGAAATGTTATAATATTCTGAAAGGTTTTAATATTAAATTTTTTTTAATATTTTAAATGGAAATATATTGTATATAGATACCTAAATATATTTAATATACCTGTATTAGTTTATTATGTGACCTACGTAACAAAAATTGAGTTTAGTATGTGACCTACCAAGATAATTATCTATATATTATTATTATGTACTACAATGTACGGGTACTGAATTAACAGGCAAGATACACTTTTTTGAATTGTACCTAATACCTATACAAAAAGTTCATTGGGTATAAATGCAGTTTAGTTCCCCCTCGCAATTTTGAATTTTTTTATCAAAACTTATGTAACTCATTGAGTTGAGAACTATGGTGCTATCAGAATTTGTCACTCACACTTAGTTTTGAAGTTATGGCCTTCCAAAGTTTTTTATTTTACATTTATATGCATGCCCGCAACACTACTATAATGCCCCTCGGAGGACCTTAAGTTTACTATATACTTATTTTATTTTAACTGGCCATCTTGACCACTTGAAGAGATGTTGCATAACAAATTGAGGGATATTTTCGATTTTAATTGTCCGAGCCAGCTAGTGACCCTGCTCGGTGACTCGGTACAACTAAAATGGTCCTCCGCTCGGCATTTTAATAGTGTTGCAGGAATGCGTATAAACGTAAAATCAAAAACTTTGGAGGGCCGTAACTTCGAAACTAAGTATGAGCGACAAATTCTGATTTGATCATCTTTCTTAACTCAATGAGTTACATAAGTTTCGATAAAAAAATTCAAAATGGCGAGGGGGAACTAAACTGCATTTGTACCGTTCATTGCTAACCATAGTCGGGATTATAATAAGCACTCGACCATGTTCGGGCTGATAATGTACATCCGACCATATTGTTATCGAATGCGCATGCATGTGGATTAGTTATAATTTATAAACTATGGGATTAATATTATGTAGGATATACCTATATTAGGTAGGTATATTAAGTTGTAGCATATGTTATGATTACTAAATGCACGGCGGCATGTATTGGAATAAATTATTTTTAATTTTTATATAATCATCATAAAAACCCATTTAGCAGATAATAACTATTTTTTGTATTATATTGGTCGAAGAAGAGTGTACATGTTGATGTAGCATCCTTTAATGATTTTCTAATTTGAATACAGTATGAAGTTATGTTTGAAAAGGTTTGTTGCATAATCTTTATTATTTTATGTAGGTGATGCTATGAGTATTGCTGCAAGGGAGTTTGCTGAAGATCCTTGTGCTTCAGCTAAACGTAGCAATATGGTTAGAGCAGCAAGAAATCTATTGTCAGCCGTAACACGCCTACTTATACTTGCAGATATGGTTGATGTGCATTTATTATTGAAGTCTTTAAGGGTTGTAAGTATTATTAGCTTTATTATTTTACGTAATATTTTATTAAATAACTCATTCAACATATTAAAGATAATAATGTAAATCATATTAAAAATGTAAAAATGTGCCTATATTTTTGATTTAATTTTAGGTTGAAGATGATTTGGAAAAAGTTAAAAATGCTTCAAGTCAAGCCGAACTTCTTGACAATATTAAAGTTTTTGGTAGAAGTGCTAGTGAACTTATGAGTCAAGCTGCAAAACGACAACAAGAATTAAAGGATCCTCAATTACGTGATGATCTTGCTGCAGCTCGTGCTATTTTAAAAAAACATTCTACAATGTTGTTAACTGCTTCCAAAGTAAAATTTTAGTAATCTAATATCCAACTAATGTTAATTTAGAAATAACATTAATTTATTCTCAAGGTTTATGTAAGACACCCAGAACTTGCTGCAGCTAAAGCTAATCGTGATTTTGTATTGAAACAAGTGTGTGAAGCTGTAAACACTATAAGTGATGTTGCCCAAGGTCGATCTGCTGCAATGAACGATAATGGAAACCAAATTTATGATGGACCTGGTGAATTGGCTGCTGCACTTGATGATTTTGATGTAATTATGTATTATTTAATTCACAATATATTCAGAAGAATTATATTAATAAAATGTCATCATATATTTATTATTATTAAGATGATTGCAAATGGACATAATTTTGTGCACTATTTTTTGTCGATTGTACCAATCAAACTAATAAATCGTTAACAGATATTTTTTTGTCATGCAGTTTATTTAAATCTCTTCAAAATATCATTTTAAGATCTCAAAGTTTCAGAAATTTTAAACATTTATGATAATGATTTTAAATAAATAAGTTATTAAAAAGTGTTTTATTCTAAAGAAAATTATTAATTAATGACTTATTCAAATATGATTTCAGAAGTCTTATCCGATATATAGATCAATTGGTATGATGGGACAATTACTAAATACTTTTAATTGTTAATTTTTTGTAATTTCCTACTACTGATATTTGCCCTATGATATAAAACAATTTTTACAAATATCATTATGATAAAAAAAAATGTATCTTTTCATGTTTTGTATTTTAGGAAAGAATGGTTATGGATCCTCTTGTTTATAATGAAGTGCGTACTCGTCCTTCTTTAGAAGAACGACTTGAAAGTATTATTAGTGGAGCTGCATTAATGGCTGATTCTTCGTGTACTCGTGATGAACGTAGAGAACGAATTGTTGCTGAGTGTAATGCTGTGCGCCAAGCATTGCAGGATTTGCTGTCTGAATATATGTCCAACGTATGTATTTTTTCAATAAGTAAATCAATATGAACTTTGTTTTTAAATATTACATTTAACTTTACATTCCATCAAGAATTATTATTTTTATGTTGGTGTTTGCAGCAATTGCAACTCCAAAGGGTCGGAAAAAGGGTATGGTTTATGGTTTTTGTTAAAAACAAATTTTTCTTCCTTGCACTTAACACTAAAATTTTAGAAATAGACCACAAAATAAATAAGTTTTGTGTACCCTTTTTTTTTTACTGTTGTGTAAATTTTTTAAACTAAATTTGACACTTAAATCACTAATCTGTGTTTTATTAGTAGTTGTACGTATTTAATAAAATTGTCCACAACTTTAAATTCATACTTTCAGTTACTAACACATCAAAATATATTTGAGTGCACGACTACCCAATCTTTTTTTTTAGTGAGTCAAGTAGAGTTTAAGATTTAATACTCAATATATTATACTAATGCTACATACATTGCATACACAAACATAACATTACTAAACATTAGTGATCAAATGGTCTATTAAATTAATATATTTTTTATGCAACTCTGCCTAAATGTATAAAATAGACTTATTTTATGACGATAAATATATAATTAATCATTCACTATATCAAATCTTGACATGATTGTTAATAAATTCCATTTACTGTGTTAAACTCTATTTGAGCACTTTTTATGGCACCATAGCAATCCTATAATATACAGTGTGTCTAGAAATTGTAGAATCCATACATTTAGGGATCTTATAATATAACATAAAATGATTTATAATTACAATAATTTATAACTTAAAGTATAATATAATAACTTTTTGCTGACTATTATTATATTATGTGATTGGTGATTAGGTACCAATGTACCATTACAAATCTAAGAATTTTTAACGGTGTTTAATGTTTATTTATGTGGAATAGAAAATGTCAGTCAAATTACTTTTAAATAATGATAAACATAAATAACATGTTTTTTAAGGTATCCATTAATCCAATAATCTATTTCTGATAATGATAATATTAATTTATTAAATTAATATTTTTATATAATTATACCTATTTGAATTATATTCATGCGTTTCAATTTATCATCTGTGTATTTACAAAGTTTAATATTAACAATTGTATTTTCAAATGATTGTAAATTAAAGACTATATCATATTATTGTATAGTTTTTTTTAAGCAATTTAAGTAACAATTTAGTCTTGTTTAAGTCTTTATATTCCCATCAATTCTTTTTTTGTATATAATATCAGTTGTACATCTAACAATTGTAACTAATTTGAAGTACAGTGGTTTAAATTTAAAACAATAACCACACCTGTGTTACCTTCAAGATTCAATTTCATTCTAATATGTAAATAATTGAGTGGGCACTCGGTAATTACTATACTATTTGATATACTTGAATTTTGTTAATACTTGATGTTATACTGTGTTTTACTGTCGTTCTATAACAATGTCGCCGACAATGTTCAACTGTATTTTTCAATTTTGCATGAATAAAAAGATCACTGTAAGGCATGCCATTTGAATAATTTAAGATAAATGCTACAATTTTAAATTTAGATATTATTTATATACTATAAACATTTCTTTTAATAGATGAGTGTAAAAGAAACTAGTGAAGGATTGGAACGTGCTATTGATCATATGTGTAGAAAAACTAGAGATTTAAGACGACAATTACGTAAAGCCGTTGTAGATCATGTATCTGATAGGTAAATTAAATTCAATGGAAATGGTTAATATTTAATTTAGTTAATTAATCTTTTTTTTTTTTTGTTAAAACCACAGCTTCCTAGAAACAAGTGTTCCGTTACTTGTTTTGATTGAAGCAGCACATTCAGGTGACGAAAAAGAAGTTGAAGAATGTGCTCTTGTATTCACTGAACATGCAAATAAACTTGTTGAAGTAAGTTAAATTTTCATGAATGTAAATTTTATGATTGTAGTATTACTTAATCAATTTTATTGATTTTGTTTTCAGGTAGCTAATCTTGCGTGTAGCATGTCGAACAATGAAGATGGTGTAAAAATGGTACGAACAGCTGCTGCACAAATTGAGAATTTATGTCCTCAAGTCATAAATGCAGCTAGAGTACTTGCTGTTCGGCCTCGCTCTAAATTGGCACTTGATAATATGGACGTTTTTAGAGATGCATGGCAAGCACAAGTCAGACTACTGACTGAAGCTGTTGATGATATAACAACAATTGATGACTTCTTGGCTGTTTCAGGTTTGGAATTACTGTTATTAATTATATTTTTAAATTTGTGTACACATTTTATTATTCTATTTTAGAAAGTCATATTTTGGAAGATGTGAACAAATGTGTTCTCGCATTACAAGAAGGATCAGCTGATCCATTAGATAGAACTGCTGGAGCAATTAGAGGCCGTTCAGCTAGAGTTTGTAATGTAGTAGCTGCTGAAATGGATAATTATGAACCGGGAATATATACTGAGCGTGTGTTAGAAGCAATTAAAGTATTACGTGATCAAGGTAAATACAAAGCAACATTTAATTATAATTTAAAAACAATAAAAGATTAAATAATGAATAATTTTTTGTTAATTTAATCTAGTTATGCCTAACTTTGCTCAACGTGTTGAGTTAGCGGTTGATGCCTTGTCAACCAATCCTCCTAAAGAAGTAGATGAAAATGATTTTATTGATGCTTCTAGACTTGTCTATGATGGTGTAAGAGAGATTCGTCGAGCTGTTCTCATGAATAGGGTATAAAATTTACTACATTTTTCATGTATTAAGCGTGACACTCAAATGTGGAAATGCTCTGAGTGTACATATCGGCCGGTATTGCTAGCTTCTGGATGATCGACCACCTGGGATTTTTAGCTACAAATCCTTGCTACATACAAACGTATTTCAACCAACCATTCCTCCCCCCTACACAAAAAACCAACCTAATGATCATAGTTTCCAGGCTTAAACACAATAAAAAAAAAAAAAAAAAAAAATGATTAATAACTAATAATTTGATTATAGACTGATGAAGAATTAGACCCTGAAGATATAGAGTTTGATGAACATTATACAATTGATACACGGAGCCGGTGTAAGTATTGTAATCAACATAAATGTACTTAATAAAGTTTGTCAAGTAGAAGTTTGGGTTAAGAAAAATTCTTAAGATACATTTTTCTTTGAATTATTTTTTGGGTCCAATCATTAAATCTTGATCTTCTCATTTTAATTAAAGTATTCATAACACTTCAATAATACATGTTAAATAATTTTATAGCAAGTGCTCATACTGGAGAACCTTTGGATGAGTACCCAGATATTAGTGGAATTACTACAGCACGTGTATGTATTGACAATATTTATTATTTATTGTTTTACAGTAATATTTTGAAGTATATTTAGTGGAATTGTTAATTTATTCATTTTTATTAATGATATATTATACAGGAAGCTATGAGAAAAATGACAGAAGAAGATAAACAGAAAATTGCTCAACAAGTTGAATTCTTTAGGAGCGAAAAGCTTAAGTTTGACCGTGAGGTAGCTAAATGGGATGATACAGGAAATGATATTATTGTTCTTGCCAAACATATGTGCATGATTATGATGGAGATGACAGATTTTACCCGGTATATTATTAAAAACATTTTATAACTTATAATTTAATATTTACTAATAATAATTAAATTATGTAAGCTTGATTGTTAACCCTTTCACTGCTCCAGAAGGCTATTACGTTCAAAACATACCATTCACTGCTCCAAACTTACTACTAATATATCTAATCGTGCCTATATTTTATATTATTTTTTGTCAGTAACCATTTAAACTTGGATAATTAGATGACAATATTATAGAAATAGAAAAAAAAAATATTTTATTTTATGGATAATAAACAGGTTGCAGAGCATAAATATATTGTAGCAGTGAAAAGGTTAAATATTAAATAACATACATTTTAATAATTAATTATATTTTTGAAGTGGCCGTGGACCATTGAAAACTACTATGGATGTTATTAATGCAGCTAAGAAAATTTCAGAAGCTGGAACAAAGTTAGATAAGCTTACTAGACAAATTGCTGACCAATGTCCAGAATCATCTACCAAAAAAGATTTGTTAGCTTATTTACAACGTATTGCTTTATATTGTCATCAGCTGAACATCACTTCTAAAGTTAAAGCTGATGTGCAAAATATAAGTGGTGAACTAATTGTTTCCGGGGTATGATATTTTAATTTTATTACATAAATGTCTAATAAATTATTTTTTCCACAATGAAACAAATTAATAATTTAACTTTTAGTTGGACAGTGCCACATCTCTTATTCAAGCTGCAAAAAATTTAATGAATGCTGTTGTATTAACCGTGAAGTCCTCGTATGTGGCCAGTACAAAATACACTAGACAAGGAGCAGATCCCCAAAAAGTAATTATTTTATATTATGAAGAAAAATAGTTAATTTTTAATGTTATTTATTTCCATAGCTTGTTGTGTGGAAAATGAAAGCTCCTGAAAAGAAACCACTTGTAAGACCAGAAAAACCTGAAGAAGTTAGAGCTAAAGTACGAAAAGGCTCTCAAAAGAAAGTACAAAACCCAATAAAGGCTTTAAGTGAATTCCAAAGTCCTACAGAATCTGTTTAAAATGTATAATAATTATTAATCGCTATTTAGATGTTTAGCTAATGATTTGAAAAATAAGTATATTTACTTGTACATTCATCAATTAAAGTGAATGCCAAATAATAATAGATTAATTAAAGGTAAACATTAAATATTATTTGTATATTATTGAAAAAAAAAAATATTCAAATTTATTATTTTAAAAACACGGTTTTGTTGCCAAAATTAATGAATAACAAAATATACTTGACATGTTGGCTAAAGAATTTCCTGAATATCCAAAATAAATAATTTATGTTGTAACTTAATTATAATCTACCAACAATTACTATATAATTTTAATGGATAAATAAATTAGTTTGTTATTAATTATTATTATAATCATTATATAATAATTTATATTATAATCAACCTTTTTTGTATTTTTAAAATTAGTTTCTCATTTACCAAATAGTTGGGTAATATATTCTACAGTATTATTAATTATTATTTATACAGTCCTAGAAATTACTTTTAGCATTAATATTAAATTTATACAAAAAAAATAAAATAACTATTCAATATTATATTCTTGTGTCTGGTAGAATCTTGTTTTTTTAATAATTTGTCTATAGATCCTAAATATTAAGCTAAATGCTTAGCACATTTTTGATATCATATTTTATTAAATTATGTTTTTAATACAAAAATATATACATCTACCAAATATTAGTTGTATTTTTCAAATTACCCATTCTCTTTTTGCAGTAGGGGACCTCAGGTTCTTGGTTTTTAATTTTGAATTAAATTTTAGATTTTTAGTTTAATTTTCAACATTTGGGTGGTTTCGGGTAACAAACTAAGAAGTTTTTCTATATAGTATATGTTAAGTGTACGCCCAAGTATACCCAGTCATTGAGTAGGAGGTCACTATAATGGATGGGTTAAATTTGTGAGATCTACCTTGCACAGCAGTTGGTCAATTATCATTAAGCAAATACAATAGATTAATTTCAGTTATATCAAATCATATGGCAGTCATAAACTAAAAATATATTTACGGTACCAGTTTGTTATATCCCCACTTAGGTGTAAACTTTATAGCCCCATTATTATTGTTTCATTTATTATTAAAATGTATTTTAAAGGTTTGTTTTTATATTTATAAACGGGCTTAGCCCATTGGTACAATGTATAACATAATAGTTAACATAATATAATTTTTATATTAATATATCATATAATAATTAAACTAATTGAAAAATCAATTATTATTACTTTTATACTTTTGTTATTATTATTTATATTTTGGTACGTTTATTTCAACATATTATTTATTATTATGTATGGTAGTGAGTTAACAAATCTTGAGTGGCAGCACTATAAAGTTTTCACATCTGGACAGGATATAATAAACCAGCACCTTACTTACTTAATTTAACTCTATTCATAAAAAATATGATTTGTTTCGTTTTAAGATAAATTAATTATTTTAATAAAATTGTTATTTTTCTATAAGTACAAATAGGGCCAGATCTGTATGTTAAGATTCACTATCCGTTTCATCAAAATATCCAGCTGTTTGTAGTAATTTATTTTGTACTTTTACTTTTAATTCTCTTTTGATTGTATCTGGTAACATCCCTATAATAGTAATCGGTGACAAGTAATTGGTTCATTAATTGATAAACGTATTTTGTTATTATTAAATATCATACTTCTAGCATCTGGGGCAACATCATTGAATAAATCGTCTTCAGTAATAGATTGAACTGTTTGTCCTTTAGATAAGCGATCCTTTAACTTTTCTTTGCATAACATGGTCACCTCATCCATCCAACCACATTCAACCAGTCTTCGACATACTAATGACTTGAAACTGTAATAGTTTAATTATTAGATAGAATACAAATCAATAAATAAAATACATCTGTTTTTAGCTAATAGCTAAACTGTATTAAACTAACTAGTATTAAACTGAATATAAATTAAAAAATCTAAAATGGTAGAAGCGTTTAAATATTAATTATTATCAACCCTTTAACTTCTCCAGATATACTATTACATCAAAAACATTTACATCATTCACTTCTCATATTCAATGATGTATTTTAAAATATTATCATTTGTTGGTAACCGTACAACTTTAGGAAACCCTGGCTAGCATTATAAATCTTTGGTGTATGGTACAAATGTGGGTGGCTATGGTCTATGGGTGATCGGGCACCCACTGTTGTTTAGCTACCAATAGAATTAATTTGTATTCAATATTCAGTATTCCAATATAGAAACGTTAGATAATTATTCTTTGAGCACCCCCAGTTAAAACCTTCTAGATCTGCTCATGCTAATATGTATCATATTATATAGGTTAGGTTAGCTATAGCTCAGGTACTCAAGTAATGTAAATTGGCCAAAAATAATGAGATTTATCAAAATGAAAAAAGTTTAATTAGCATTATCTAAAATGTTATTATTTGGCAGTTTAATGTAGATAAAGTATTTTTTAGATTGAATTATTTTAATTTTATGAATTTCATAGTTTAATGAGTAACTACTTAGCCACAGAAAAAATGAATTCTTTAAATTACATAATTGTTGACAATCAACATTGCTAACCAACTTAAAACTACTTTGATAGTGAATTTAACCATTGAAACAGATAGGTATAATTACTTTTCTTCATCAACAAACATTGTTTCGTTTTGAGACATTGTGCATGTAGTTATATGATGTTATTATTAATAAAACAGTTATAATTACTTTTCTTCTTCTACAAACGTCACTTCGTTTTGAGACATTGTGCAGGTACTAGGTAGGTAATATGTTATTGAAAGGGATCAATAAATAAACATTCGTTTAAGCTTGATATCTGTTTTCATTAAACATGTTACATCCAAATAAATTAGTTAACACGACTTGAAATCCATATTATACCTATTCTTATACGTATTACGTACTATATATTTATTCTTAATTCTATAGAACATTAATATTAGATAATAGTACTATTTAGATATTCCACATTTTAATATGCCTTTTATTCACGTACCTATGCAAGGTATTTTTAATTACGGACAATAATAATGGGCCACGAGTTTTAAATAAAACAAATATTACGAAACTATGACAAAATGAAAAATATAAATTACAATATTGAACTTTTTAAGTTTGAACAGTAGAGAATAAACATACAAATATACAATTAAAATTTAAAGTGATGAGTCTATACTTTATGACATATGAATGAGTTTTGCACTTTTGCTACTTATCAGTTATCACCATAGATAATGTATTCACCACGGACTAAGATATACAGGACTGGACACGAGATGAATATTGTGGTTACGAAATGTTTTACAACAGGCGGAGTTCGGGGGGATATTTTCCTTTTAGCATTACTAGCGCCGTCTTAGTGGATACTTATGGAACTAGAAATTTGTATGATGTGTTCTAGTTCCATAAGTATCCACTAGGACGGCGCTACTAATGCTAAAAGGAAAATATCCCCCCGAACACTGCCTGTTGTAAAACATTTCGTAGTCAACCCCCACACACCCTCCAACCTTGTCGTGTCCAGTCCTGTATATCTTAGTCCGTGGTATTCACGGACTAATATCACAGAACAAAATAAGATATGATTGGAGGGCGTGTTGGGCTGACCCACAGATATAAAATATATTTTATATCTGTGGGCTGACCACGAAATGTAGTAAAACAGGCGAAGTTCGGGGGGATATTTTCCTTTTAGCATTACTAGCGCTGTCTTAAATCATGGTGGATACTTATGGAACTAGAAAATTGTATGATGTGTTCTAGTTCCATAAGTATCCACTAAGTCGGCGCTAGACGCTAGTAATGCTATAAGGAAAATATCCCCCCGAACTCCGCCTGTTGTACTACATTTCGTAACCATAATTACATTTTACCATAATATTTATCTCGTGTCCAGTGAATCACTGAATTATTCTTTAAAAATACTTTATGATCTGGATAAAATTCTGAATTCAAAACATTTATGTATACAGGAGTTGGGGAATCTCGCCATCTCGGTTAAAATTGGTTTCAATAATAAAACCAGGGATGGAAAACGTTTTTAATTTTTTCGTTTTCGTTTTTGTTTATTGATTTAAAAAATATCGTTTTTGTTTAACGTTTTTGATTAACGTTTTTAAAAACGTTATTTTTCAATATCGTTTTTGATTAACGTTTTTAAAAACGTTATTTACTTATTGTTTCCAAATAACGTTTTTGATAATTTTTTTTTTTTTATATATAATATATTCTTATAGCTTATAACTCGTGACTTTTAACTTTTAAGTTATAATAGTACCGCGCAATATAGAAATGCATTTGAAAGTTAAAAATTCAAATTAATTATCCTTAATATTTAAATTTTAAAAGTGCATTGGTAAAGATTAAAAACCCAAATGTAAAGACTTAAGTCTCAAAGACTAAAGTGAAACACTATTTCAGATTTCTAGAGTAAATAATAAAAATAATCCAGTAATAATAACTCAGAAAATTAACATATTGGTAATTGTAAAATACTAAAATATTAAATAAAATAAAAATATAAAATACATCTTTGAATAAAAATAGAAAAATATGCACTTACACATTGAGCAAAAATAATTAAATAATGTTTAATACTATAATTTATTTCCGTTTTACGTTTTTGTTTTCGTTTTTGGTTTTTTTGGTTTTCGTTTTATTAATTGTTTTCGTTTTTCATTTTTTTCCGTTTAATAACGTTTTTTAAAAACGTTTTCCATCCCTGAATAAAACCCAAATATATATTTATATTATGATAATTACCTGCTAGTAAACACATTGACAGTAATTTGTATTTTGTATTTTGCACCTACAAATGGTTAAGTGTTGTTTTGTACCAGGGTATTACACCCTGGCAAACCAGTATTACACTGGTTATGCTCTATATAGATGTCAAACTACAAAAAAATTGTATTAAAGAATAAAAGTTTATTTAAAGCACCCAAAGTAAAAAAACAAAATACTTTAACCTTATTTATGAATGATTTTCCTGTTTAATTATTGGTTACATAATATGTTATGGCATTGAGCTATACCCATAAAAGATAAAATGCTCACAGAAAGGCGTTGTGTGTGAATTGCATTTTGAAGGGAATGATATTCAGATATTCTACTTTTTGACGAGACTCTTAAGTGTCAATACAATTAAAAGAGTCTATATTTCCAAACTTTCCATATTATTTAACAGAGCATACAATTAAGATAAAACCTCCGCTTGAAAGGTGTAAAAAATACCGATAAATAGAGATTTAAACCAATTTTTTTTGAATGGTATTGACATTTTGTCTGAGTGCAATTTTATTTATGAGTATAAATGATACAAATGAGTAATTGAAATATATACATTATTTAATAACATGCAGAGGGATTATGACATCAGCAAAAAACATTACCAGGTAAAAAATGTGATATGTAATAATCGTTTTTATAATTTAAATAATAGTATATTATACTATATTTTATATAAAAATAAATAGTAATAGGTATTAATTTTGTTATTGAATAACGTTTCATACCTATATTATGTTTCCGTAATGTATATATTACTAATACGCTATACACATAATGTGATGTACAGACATACAGTATTTGTAATTGTGAACTATTCCGTTATTATTAAAATTACTTTCACCATACAACATTAAGTGCACTACTATATACTTCAATAATTATATATTTGATTTTAATGATTCATATTAGTTGGTAAAATTGAATTTTAATCAGTCTATTTATAAAAATAAATAGAATATGTTATTTTTAATCAAATATACTAAATCTATGTCACAATAGGTCACATTATTTTTAGAGATTTTTTGGAATGATGCGTTCAGCTTGTGGTTCTAATGATCATACGAGCCATTCTTTTTATTTAAATGTTTAGGTTACTAAGCACATATTCACTTGTAAAGCCTCCAATGGTTTCAATGTTTCCGGTGGAGATATGATAAATACTCTTTTGAATATTAATAGGCATATAGGCATAACCAACACTAATGAACAAGCCCAAAGAATAAATCAACAACTAGATCAAATTTTAGACAAAGGTCTTTCTGAAAAATGTGAATTTGCATCATATATTCATGTTCATAATTATAGTTTGCCTGATACATCAAGTTTAGTTTTGTCGTACATTGCTTGAAAATCAACCAGATTTACCAAATGTCAAAGGACAAAGATGTCTTTTAACTTTAAAAAATGAACTTATTTCATTTAAAGATAAACTTATTGATATACACTCCAAGGGATTTTTGATTTTTCCATCATATTGTCTTTTTGTTCTCATTTCATCTCTAGAAAAAATAACATTACAGACTTCAATTTCTGAAGAATTAAATGTAGATACAATTTTTCCTATAACTTCAAACTTATGGACGGACGACATAGCATCTTTAATATTTGTTGTTGGTGGTGAAGAACACAATTTGGATTTAACAAAAAGTATTGGACGCTTTTTTATTACAATGTGTATGCATTTTATTGTAAGAAATTCAATTTACAATGAGACTACAAAAAAAAAGATAAAACCAAGTGTAGAAGAATATTTTGAATTTTAAACTTTTTTTATAGCTAACACCTTTTGAACTTTAATTGTATATTTAGTTATTCTTTAATATGACCAGGTAATGAATAATAAATAACGAAATATAATAAAGAACGTTAATTTATAGTAAAGTACGTATAATGTGTGGTAAAACGTAGCACTGCTATCGAACGACGCGCTCCTGGTGGCAGAATAACCTTAAGACTTTTGTCGGGCCATATTTTGTAAACGGAGTTTGGTCTCTAATCTTCATGCAATCATGCTTTAACTGTTATAAGAAATCAATTCACTCTAAATTTTAAACCAACAGACCTAAATGTGATCTTCTGAACGTAGAATTTGCTATGTTATGTATTTGTAAGACAGAAATAATGCATACGGGTGTGGCACCCTCTTTACACAGTGGACAGTTATATCAAGCACCATAATATTGTAGTATACTTGAGTCTTGAATATCAATTCAATATTTATATAATTTTGCACCAGATTTTGAGGTACCTTGTGAAAAAAACTTGTGCAGTTAAAAGTTAAAACCAAAAAGTGTCCAATTTGACTAAAAAAACAAAGAAAATCTTTTTTTTCTACCCTGTACAGGTATAAATATTTATTTTTTCAATAAATTATACAATACAGTAAATCATATTTTAATGACCTATTTAATAAATATATACAAAAACAACCATACCAAAAAAGTACCAAAATAATATAGTAAATTAATATGTATAAACACAAGAAAAACTAAAAATAAAAATGCATAAAAACAATACACTTTATAACATATTTCATAGTTGGCAACTAATTTTTTTTTTTAAATATATTTTTGAATTAAATTTTAAGATATTTGCAGTCAAATAGAATCACAATGAACTGTATAGAATGTTTTAATTGTTGAATGTAAGAAATAATGAATATACTTTAAAAAACATAAAAAAAACTAAGATTGCTATTGAAAACTAAATTTGCTGAAAGGAAAGTTGTTGTTAAGGTAACAGTATCCACAAATTACTGCTAATCCGGCAACAAGCCCACTGATTATAAATGTTGTGTTCTAAAACAAGACACAAATCCAATTTAGTTAACTAGTCTAATAACAATATAAATACATACTAAATACAATAATATTTGTATCCCCAAAAATCAAGTTGGATTATGAAGTTGGTGATAATAAAAGTTTAACATGTTTATTTTGAATAGACTATTGACTAACACACACTCAAATTATTTTTACTGGTTTCAAAAATAAACAAGTGTGGGAAATTGGTTTTTGGGAGAAGACGTGAATGGTGAATATTAATTATATTTTTACATAACTACTCTACAGGCTACCAAAATATCTGAGCATATCAATAATTATTTTTTCCAAAAATATTTATTACTAATAGGTATTATTATGGGTAAGTAGGGTAACTTATTGAAGAAAAGTTTATAAATAATGTAACATTATACCGTATTTTTGTCGTCTTTTGCTGATTTTTCATGAACATCTTTTTGTCCCAACATCTTTTTATACAATTCTCTTTCTTGCACTCGCTCTTTGACTAATGCTGCTTTAACATTGCTAAGAATGCTTTGGACTGTTTTATTATTTGGATTTATTTTCAATGCTTTTTCAAGCTCGTGAGCGGCTGCTATATTTTGTCCTTTTAAAGCTAGTACTTTACCCTTACGCATAATTGCTTTTTCATTATGAGGTTCAACATTGAGTACACTGTCCAATGTACTTAGAGCTAAATCTAAACTATTCATAGACATGTGCACAGCTGCCATGTTGTTTAAGGTCTTGACACGTTCGCTTAAAATATCTTTTTGTTCTGAATCTGAACCAATCTAAAAAAAATTTAATGAAACATTAATGTAATTATTTTGTGATTTTTGGTTCATATGTTTAACTGTGTAAGCATATAATATTATATATATTATAAATTATATAAAACGATTAATCATAAATGTCTGAATTTGTATTAACAACCATACATAATATTTGAGGTAAATAATAAATAATAACTAATATTATTGTTGAATTAGTTGTGATTATAGTGGTGCCGGTCGTTTTCATTCCATTAATTGATTAATCATTTCTCAATTCCTTCTCTCGACAGTTTTAAGCCATAGATTGGTTTGCAACCATTTTCCACTTTTTTTCTATTATCTGCTTTCCTTTTCATTTATTCATTTGAGTCGAATTCTTGGTCCTTTATTAATTGCTGAACCGATTCCAGACTTAGCCTTTCTCTATAATTCTTCCCTTTTATAATTAATTTTAACATTCTTCATGCCATATTATATGACCTATTCAATCATTCAGTTTTCTCCTTATATTTTTCCATAATAGCTTTCATTTTGATATTCTTTCAAGTACTTCTTTATTAGTCCATCCAACTTATCTTCAACATACTCTTATAACACCATAGTTTGAATATTTCAAGTACCTAGTTTATTTTTTCCGCTGCTAATATTCAGGTATCATACTCATTTAGGACTATACTCCATATAAGTTTTCTAATTTTTACATTGATATTCTTTGATGTAAGGTTGTTTTCTTGCTGTTAAATGCTAGTTTTGCCTAACAAATACATTTTATTATTTTTCTCTTATATCTTCAACTTCCGATACTCTGTTCAAAATGAGATCGTACCTAAGTGGCCAACTTATGCGCATAGCCGTGGCTTCGTTCCGCAGCAATCAGAATTCCGTATAATTATTTCATTACAGGTGGAAGAAGTGTCAGACAATGCCGCCGGGGTACGATATAATTTTGTACAGAGTATATTTGTACAAATTCCTTTACTTAATCTATTATTTGGTTTCTTTCAGCATTATCTGTTCTCTGGTCTTATTTTCCCTTTCACATACAAGTACTTTTGTTTATTACACATTTATTTTCATCAGATCCTCAATAAATGTTGTCATGATCATGTCCATGATTTTTATTAATTATCTCAACTACTGTTTTTAACATTAACTATGGATTCCCTCATTGCATGCCACAGGTAACCTATTTGAATATACTCATTCAAATTTCATTGATTAAATTAGACATTGACAAAAATCCTGTTGTTTCTTTTTGTATCTTTTTCTCTATTTACTAGTTTGAGAATCGCTGCATGGCCAAAAAATATTTCCAAACATTTTTTCTCGATTACTTCCTACTTTACCTAATAGAAACCTTACCCTTAGGTCTAGGAAATACTATGAAGTTAAAGATATAATTTCATTCATAATTTATAAAATCTTAATAAAATAGCAATAACTGCTTAACATTTTAATGATAATCCTGAAGAATATAATGAATTTATAAGAACTATGTTAGAAATTTTTTAAAAATAAAGGAACTTAAACTACGAATATTATGATTAAATTTGTTTAAAATGTATATAAAAAAATATAATTAAAATATTGTGATTTATGAATTTCAGTCAATTTCATAATTATTCCTAAATTAATAAGTTTATTATATTTACTATATCTCCTGGTCCGCCGAAATATTGAATAGCTTTGCGATATACATGTAAGGCCATAGTATTTTCATTACGTGCATACCACCAGTTTCCTTTATCTTTTTTTTTGAGCCTATAACAAAACAAAATAAACTTAAAAATTATTTTACAATTGTTAATTTTAAACAAAAATCAATAGGTAGATGTTAGTCCAGACAGTCCAGTTTCTCCCCCCCCCCCCCACAACAGTGATATAACTGGTCTATATCTAGTTTATAATATATATCTAACCTAACTCCAGTATGGCACCATATATTATGAGTTATGACTATTTTAAACTTAAATGAGTTTTTCAAAACTTCTACCATTTTTATGTATGCAATAAAATATGTGAAAAATCACATGTTGTCCATGCATTTTTTTTAGTTATATTTTTTTTGATCAATAATCAAAAATTCAATATTTTTGAAAATTTTAAAATGTAGGACAATTTCATACAGTATTTATCTTAATATTTGTACTTTAAGGGTTTTATATTTAAATTGTACAATATTTATTTTTTAGATGTATGAAAGGTTAGGTATCATAATCTAATATAATGGGTACATTGACAATTTTTTATAAGAAGTGGATAAGACTGGTTTTTTGTTTAATTCGGTATTTAGTATTTACCTAATTATTTATCAATGTAGTTTTATTAATATAAGTTTATAAATCATAAAAAAAATTGTTTTTAATGGGAAAATAATAAAATATTTAAATATGAATTAAAATGTTCAAATATATAATTAATCTAGATTTTAAAACAATATTATAAAGTGTTATATATTTCTAGTCTGTATATAATTGTAGATCAATAATGTATGATCAACCAAAACACTCATTTTGTACACATAATTTTTAATTGTATGATAGTTAAGTTCAATAATAATTAGATACAAATGTACAAACCCAATGTTAAGCCTTTCAATTGGAGTAAGGTCATCTGGAAGTATTTCTGGTTTTACAGTTACTAGTTCTACGGTATAAACTAATCTAGCTCCACCCAGAACCTTTGGATGCAATCCCTTTTCACCATAACCAAATCGTGATGCTATTTTCAACTCAGCTATTTCACCTACATTCATTAAGCTTAAAGCTAAATCAACACCTTGAATAACCTAAATAAAACACAATCACTGTTTAAAAATATTGAACGCATGTTTTTATATATTATATTACCTCACAATCACCAAGAGTGATTTCAAAATTTTCTTCCTTTTCAAATATAACGTCATCATCTTCTAGACGACCAACTAAATTTATCACAATTTGTTCACCTTTCATTGGTCGTTCATCAAGAGCTCCTTGTTTAATGATTTTTTTCAATAAATCCCCAGAACCTAAAATATCTTGATAAGTTTGTTCCTTTGGTTCGCCTTCAGTCACTGGTTGAGAAGGAAAATCGTCATTATTTTGTCCACTATCTAACTGAATATCATTAGAACTAATCGGAGATTCCAAAGAAGTGCCTTGTTCAGCAGTTATAAAATCCGAAACTTTGGAAGTCACGTTTGGTGGAATGGTATTATTTTGATTTAATCCCATGACGTCCATTTTAAAAGAATTTTTTAAGTAGTATCTGGATACACACGATTAATAATCAACACCTTCAATCACCACTAAACAGACAGTATGGATTGTGAGTGCAGGAATAAATTACTAAATAAAACAATTATTAATTTGAACAAATTTCAAAATGGTGCATATTCAATAGTGAAAAGTAAATACAGATTACTAAAAAGCACGATTAAAGATAAACTGAAAAGTGATATTTTTTTAGTTTTAAATTTTATTTTACTTTACTGTTTTTCAATTTTCAAGCATACTGCATACTGCATAGATTATAATATTATATAGAGACTATAAAGTATTTAGACCATAGATAAAACTAGACTATTGACTTGTAAGTTGTGACCGTGATATCATGGTTGTAACTATATAGGTATATTATGGTTATCAGGTTCCGGAAAAAAATTGATAACAAAATGCATTATCACTGTGAAAAATAAGTTCATATCACGCACTCGCGCCGTCACGGACGGTGGTCATATTTTTGTTCCAAAAAAAATCTGTGCCAATGAACATTTGTTCCAAAATATAATTATGCTTATGGATATTTTGTTCCCAACATAATTGTGCCAATGGACATTTGTTCCAAAACTCTATTGGGACAAATGGTTTGTGGAACAAATGTTCATTGATATTATTATTTTTCGGAACAAATGTCGATAGGAACAAATCTTTTATGGAATAAAAGTCAGTTGTAACAAATGTACATCGGAAAAGACCACCATTCTAACAATTGTTTTTCGGAATATAATTCCATTTACATTGGATCAAATTTTGAACTTTTGTACCACAAAGTCTTTATTCCAAAATATATACCACTATGGCTAAATATATGTAACACTATGGCAGCAGCTGATGTCTGTCGTCGGCACGGTTATAGGCAGTGCCGCAACTACCGGAGGGCCTCACAAGTATGTATGGGGGGCCTCAAATTTTTACAATAATTTTGAGTTTTGTATTTTCGTATTACCATATCTTATATTGAAAAAAATTAGATTCATCATTCATAGTATTTGTGGAAATATTGTATAAACCATGACAGAACAAACATTTATTTTGTCATGGTATAAAATATAAACAGTTAGTTTTCAATTCTTCATAAGATAATTCTGAAAATGATTAATTAAGTGTCTAAAACCTGGGTTAAACATGTAGGTAATTAATTCTCTTGAGTCTATAATTAATCATTTTTCATATGATCTTATTTGTTTCACATTTCAGTGATTACTAATTTAGTTTTAGTATAATAACAGCAGTCAACAACAACAAAGTAGATGATCATTCAATATTTGTGAATACTATTTATTCTTATTAAAAGTTTATATATTACTGGCTGATCCTGTTACACTTTGTTCCCCATTAAAAATGCCACTTCTATATGAATAATATGTTTTACATATTAACATGGCAACCATTTATATACAAAAATTCCATCGGAAATCTCAAAATAATATATAAATGGTAATATGGACACACAGACAGACATACATTCATTTTTATATAGATATTTATTATAATGAAAATAATGCAATAACATTTTTTATAAATTCTGACAAAAATAAAATTAACTTAATGATATAACTAATAACTTAAAAAAATCTCTCAAATTAACAATAAAAAATATATAAAATTGAATATTAATATTATCATATTATCACATATTATCATACATATCCCTCGTACACTTCAATATTGCCTCTACATAATGGACATGTATTAAACCCATCCTGTATCAAACGTGTAATGCAAGTATTGCAAAATGTGTGGCGACATGGCACTATAGTGACTGTTACCACTTCTTCATAACAAATAATGCATACTTCTAAAATCACTGAAAAAATAAATCATTATTAATTATAATTTTAAAAAGTCAAAAATTTCAATAATTGTTTTATCTTACTTTCATTGGCGGGAATCGGATGTTGATTTGGCACAGGTGGGGGAAGTCGTGGTTCTACTTCTAAAAGCAATATTTATTTTACTACTAGAAGAAATTATATAAAAAACTTTTATTAGTTGCAGGTCATAATATTACCGTCTTCAATATTTGCAAAAAATTCTGCCCATCCCACTCTCGCGTTCAAACGTCCTCTACCGTTGCCTTGTACACGATTACCACGATTTCCTTAAGTATAAAATAATGTATTAAATAAGGATTTTAATTTTGAGTTATTTTAAAGTTGTAAATGTACCTCTTCTACGCACACCCCTCTGGTTTCTAACATTTTGTACAGCTATTGCAGGTACTTCAACCATCGGTAGTTGTACCGCCTCTGCTGGTTGTATAGCCACCGGTACCACTTCAGCTATTGGTGGTTGTACGGCCGGTCGTATTAATGGTGGTACAGGCATCGGTCTCAATAACAGTTGAGGGGGCCTCTGTGGTAATTGTCCTGGAGGTATAGCATTTAACCCTTGAATAGCAAGCACTATAAGCAAAAAGTTAATAAAGTAAATATAATAAATTTATAAATTATTAAGTTTTGATAGTAAATTACTGGGTTGAAAATCCGGTTCACCAATCTCGTTTCTTAAGATTTGTTCACTGGTATATGAAACATTTCTTAAGAAATCTTGCAGATTGTAAGTTCCATTTTCAACATTTGCCCATCCATTGTTTATAATTGCATTATTCCTCGGATACATTCTATAAGTCCTTCGTCTAACCTATTAATTACAAATAAAATACATGTTGGTTATACATTTATCTATAGATCATAATTCATTATGTACCTATTTTATTTAATAAATACTAATGATTTTTTAGAATCAATTTTAACACAACATATGTGCAACATAGTAAATTTGTGGTTAACAGAATCAGTATTGTACTTTCAGCCTTTTTTGTTATGACTATTTAAAATATTACAATAATTTTTAAATTCTCATATATCTTGGAAAAATTAAAATATTGTAAAAAAAAATCCAGTTTATAAAATATAGTTATTAACTTAAGTTTTGATAATAAGTCAATAATAAGTCATGCTTATATTAATGCTAACAACACACAAGTAGAAAAGATTGATTCTGCTGAATGCAAATGTGCTATTTTGCTTGTGGGTCTGAGAGAAAAACAAAGTGACATCTTACGTCCACTAAATTTAATATTTTTACATAAACTGTAAAGCCTTACTTGTTGTCCATTTACTGCACTGGCCAAATCATTCCTTGAACGCTCTTCAACTGTTCTCAAGTGTTCTAAAATTGTAATTAAAAAATAAATACCTGGTTTTTCATTCTTTATGACTGTTATAAATTTATATTTCTTTCAGAGTAATCAATGTTACCATAAAATTGATACAGAGATGGATGTTGGCCCATTAGTCTCAGAAGAGAAGCGTGGTACGACTCAATGAAATTATTAGTTCTGTATTGGAGTCGATACACTGTAAATCTTAGTGGACCTACAGTGTCCATCCAATACCTTTGAAAATATTGCATCAAATCATGCAGCTCCTCTCCAAGGTTGTAATCTCTCACTGTTTAATTAATTATATTTAAATAAACAATAATATAATATTTATAGATATCAGATTAATGAATTTATATGAGACAACTAACCCAATTCGTGTACAACATGAAACCCTAATTGAATTGAAAAGAGACCACGGTCGAATCTAATTTCATTGGCCGGCAAATGAGGTAATGCCATGAGCTGGAAAAACAATTACTTACTAATAATTATTATGATAAAATTCAAGGTTGGATAAAATACAAATTAATGATATTTTTTAACTCTGTTAAGTTTAGTTAAGTGTTATTTTTTCAATTAAATTAAAAGTTAAGTTAGACATTTTCAATACATCAATTAAGTTTAAATTAAGTTAACAAATATTGTTAACTTAACTTCAATTAATAAGTTAAGCTAATTTAATTTTTTTTTAATGCATTAAAAAGTTATTAAAATAAAGTATAAATGTATAATCACTTGTATACCTATCAAAGTATCAATCTATGGCGATATGTATTATTATGTATGTATAATTTAAGACCTGTAGGGCTGTATCATTTTAGAATTCTATTCAAATTTCATGCCGGGTTCATTAAAAAATAAATATTGTGTGTAAATGTGTTGTGTATTGTTTAACACATTTTATAATTCAAAAAATAAATTACTTATAAAAAAACGACTGTTATTTATACTTTTAATAGTGGTAGATATTTTATATATATATATAAGGTATAACATTTGTATTGTACAACTATGTTATTCTAAATATCTATTAAATTTTAATAACAACGTGTATTGTATAATATACATGGTATATATTATGTAAAATACACTATTTTTTAAAAATATTTATACCATTATTAGGTAGGTAGGTATTTTTGAAATAAAATTATAATATAAAACGTAATGTATAAATGGAAATGGTCACAATTTCACGATTGATCATACAATAATAATCGTAGGTATTAAATATTAATAAATAATAAGTATGTTTTATGAATCGGGACTTTGTGGGCTTGTAGCTATTGATGTCTTTATATTGGCGACTAAATAAATATTATGCTACATTGTTACCCCTATATTATTATTAATTAGTACCTAGTTAATACGACATATTAGTTTTCGTTTATAAAAATATGTAGGAAATTCTTCGTAAATAGGTATATTTTTTTTTATAATAATATTTTTTATATTCTACAAACTTATAACTTACATAAATAATATTTGGATAATATGAAATTCAATATTCAAAATTAACTTAATTGTGAATATTATAAATAATATAAGTACATTTTAAGTTAACGTGGATACAAATGAGTTAAGTTACATTTATATTAATTAGAACAGCGAACTAGTAAGTTAAGTTAATAAGTTAAAAATAACTTAACTTTTGACTAATTAACTCGTTAATGCCCAGCTTTGATAAAATACAGAAAGTGTAGGGAGTGAGAGAGTTTAATGTTGCTATAAAAACATGAAGTATTTTTAATTTGATTTAGACGTGCAGAAATTAAATACATTATAATATTAAAAATTAAATTACTACTTAACTTTTATTTGAGTCAATGTTTTATTCATATTTAAGTCTTGCACAGTAAAATTGTTTTTAGTTTAATTAAAATGTATATATTTTTAACATTTTGACTAATATTTTATTTTCTATTTGGTGTCTGAACCAGTGGCGATGTGAAAAGGTATCTTATGAATCAGTTCCTTTATGATAAAATTTTGTGGGTGACAAAATAATCTCTTTTACACATATCTATCCGGTTATTTTGTCGTATCAATTATAGGTATCCTTAATTTAATTTAATTTTCAATAAGATATACTCATGTTCATATGCTTAATAGAAGCCATGATATTGAAATTGTACATACATTTTAATATTTTACTGAAACTCATTTATAGAAAATATAAACTTCATGCCACCACTAGTCCAATCTATAAATTAATTTTTACCAAAAATTTACCATGCGTAAGATTCTCCTTGCATTTTCATTAGCTCTAAGAATTCTAGCCAGGTTGTGTGTCCTCACGTAACGAATAATACACTATAAAAAAAAATTATTTATATTTTTTAGTTTTTAACATTTTAAATTATTAAGGTTTCCACACACTGTATCAGTGACGGTAAATTGTGTACAGCTGTATTTTACCGCTGCGGTGTTTATTTATTGATAATATAGATTTATTGGCTGTTTACTCACTTGAACAAAATGAAACCAACATCCAGTATTGTTGGCTTCAGGAAGTACTCGGGCAATGGCATTTCTTAATCCTTGCTCAAAATCTGTGATAATTTGAAGCTGGTCATAGTTCAAATTCAGTTGCAAATCATTCCTAAAATACTGCAGAACTCGACAGTATGATTCTGCCTGACGGTCAATCAAAAGTGCATGAACAATTGGTATTGCCTTAAAAATAAATTAAATATATTCACATTAATTGATAATTTTTTTATTGTTTTAGCTATATACTAACCACATCATTGAAGACTATTTAAATGGTAAATAGTTGTTCAATGTCGGGAGGTTGTCTTGGTCGAACTTGAAACGTCCCGTCCATGCACACAGTTCGAACAGCCCGAAGATGTACATTCATCCGTTGTAGAAATGCTAAGTTTGTAAAGGCGATGCCAACAAAACGAACTGTACCATCATCTCTTAGCACTTCCAAAGGTCCTTGGTAAAATGAATCTAGTGCACCGTTGACGTACAATAGTCTTTGACTCCATTCAATCGAGCTCAAAATATTTGGCCAATTGCTCAATGATTCAGGAACTGGTGGACTATTACGACGCCTGGCTCTTGCTATTGCACGGATGGCTGCAGGTCGTCCAATCTCCATTGCTGCTTCTGGTTCCCTAGTTGATGTATATTATATATTTATAAATATTTACTTACATTACATAGTTATTTTTATTGTTCTTACATTTGAGTTTCCTGATCAACAATTATGTGTGGTGCAATATTTTCGTCTACACCTCTCTCTCTCAATCTATTAAAAAACTGTCGAACACCTAATGCATAGCGAGGTGCAGGTTCATGATTGTGGTCATCGCCTGGAGATGTGTCAATTTGTGCCCCGTCACGTGTAAACATTTTGCCTTTTACCGTACAGCCGTATCTTCTTCTTTCGCATCTTAAATACCTGCATTCAATAAAATATAACTATTTTCATTAAAATATAGTACATTCATGTAATTAATAATAATATATAATTTTAGATTCTGAGCAGAGTGGAGATCTAGTCCATAAAAAAACTTTACAGAAATATGTTATAGATGTAATATTATTAGATCTGGTATTTATTATTTACTTTGACTATACAAATTGTATAAATAATAAATGTTAATAGAATATAGATTAATATTGGTTACTAAAATTAAAATCAAATATCCTCCATATCTTCCAAACCCATTGCCATGAACCAATTGTCACAAATTAGGACACAAAGTTAAGAAACTCTGAAACTTCTCGTTCGCATTTTGATCGTGATACTTCAACATTTCCAGAAAAAATAACTGATACATAATTTACAGTATAAATGGTCAAAGGAGAGAACTCATTTGAAATATAGAAATTAGTAGTATTATAGCAAAAATATCTCAAGAATTTGAATAAATTCATTATTAAAAAGGGCTTGCCCATGAACAGACTTTTAATCAAAAACATTCCTTACATGAAAAACTCACAGCTTACCCATTACAGTAATTCAATTTCGATAATTTTTATTTTATGGGAAAAAAAAGATTATTATTGGGCGCATTGAACTTAGATTTTAAAAATTCTAATCCAAACCATGTAATACTAATTTAAATATTACCAATTTTAAAAAAAGTTTTTATTTTATTTATTATTGTTTAAATTAAGCTACGTAATCAAGAATCAAAGTCCAATGTGCAAAGTGTTTGTTTGCCCCCCCCCCCCCCCCCCGGGCTTAGGTCGTAGTTTTATTTTTATTTAAAAAAAGTTTCCCTGAAATGTTCATCGAAACTTATTGATTAGATTGACTATTACTTATGAGATTAATATGAGAAAATATGGTTATACAATAATTTAAATGGCATAATAATAATAATTAATATAGGTACATACATTGTAAATAAAAATTTTAAAAGGTGGGCAAGTGGGTGTCGCTCTGCTGTACAGTAGGTTACAAGTGGCCAGTGGGTCATTGAAATGGATGGTGTTAGATTTGAATTCAATGATTTAATATAATTGTATAAGAAAAACGATTCTGAGCGAAAAGTGAAAACGGTCAGTCAGCCTATGAATTATCATATTACCAAGTATATTTGATGATATTGTGAATAAGGAATTTATACATAACCTTAGCTATAAAAGTTGAACATGTTATAAATTTTTAACTACAAAATAATTATTAAATTATAAATTTGATACGTCTTGTCAAAATACTTGCGCCACTCAATCGCCCTATTAATTTTTGGCCGTCGCCTGTCGGTACCGTTTACTTTTGACATGACGTGCGCGCACCCATTTTGTGCCTACGCGTTCGTAGATATTATAGCCCAGCCGTTGAGTCGCCACCCGAATACAACCCTTAGAGTAATACTAAATGATAAAACCACACTCATATTTATGATTTACGGCAGGCCAGGGACGTTAAATGAAGAAATGGGATCGAGTACGCTTTGTATGTAAAAGTAAAATTATTTTTTTACTAACGGGTTATCTCAGAAACTTCCAAGACCAATTCGAATTTTTTAATTTTAAATTTTTTCCAATTTAAAGAGAACATTACGGAACAGGTAAACATGATAAAATATCATCAGAAGTATACGTCAATAGATCATTTTTTCTCTCAGAGTCGTTGTTCATCGTATAGGCACAATTATTTAACATTTTCAGTCTTATAAAGTAAGAGTAAAATTACTCAAATAGGTACCTACGTATTCTAAATACTTAAAAAAAAAATTAAAAGTACTTGGCCAAAGAATTTATGATAATATATATTTTTTTACTGTTAATTATACTCAACCGAAAATTCAAATACTTCGACAAAGAAAACATATGAGTATTTTATAGTTACATCAAATAATACGATATAAAATGCTATAAACCTAAAATTAACAAAAAACATAAATTAAAATTGGTTCAGTTGATTGAAAGGTAAATTAATTTATAAAAAATTTGAAAGTTTCTATAAATACTCTTTTAAAGTATTTGAATAGGTAATTAAATTCTTTTTTTACTGAGTACCTATATTAAAATACGAATCACTCGAATACTCGACACCTACACAGCAGTCAGCAGAGCAATAATACCTACTTTCTCGCTTTTTTTTTAGATACAAAAAACCGATTTAATTTAAAAATATAAATTATTACTTATACCTTATATCTCCTCTTATGGAAAGGGAATGCTGGTAAAATGCATATCCTCTATCATCAATGAAAACCCTTGATCTCCCACGAATTCCGGGAACTTCTCTAGATAGAGGAAGACCCTGACCATCAACTGGTTCGTCGTTGATGCCATTTCCATTGCCTACAATTAATTAGTTAAAATTAATAATGTGTACAAAATAGTATATTATACCTAATACACACCATCATTTGGTTCCATGGTAATATTTGTACAAATATACCAAAAATATTGTTAGAATATTAACGAAAAAAAGTGGAAACACCTCTACGGAAGTCTAAACACCAAGTGTCCAAGTCACCAAATAAAAATTTTCATGAACCTTAAGGGATATCCCCACCTCTCCTGCCATAAAATACAAATTGCCGTCTGCCAATGGCACAGGTCGTTAATCTACCTTTATCTCTAATAACTGACAGTTTTGTAAAATATTGTAGGTACAAAATAGTGTATTCAAGCACCCACCGACCCTATATCGCAGATTCGCGGAGATCCTTCCCCATTGTCACATTTTTATCAATTAGGTATACAGTACCTATACTGTATTACTACTGTCTCCAATTCTAAACCACTCAACAAATTATATTATTTTGTACCTAGTGGCTAGTGACCTAGTCTACTAAGTCAAAAATAATTCTTTTAAAGACGATTAGATTAAACTAAGTTAAAAATTACACTGAAACTTAACTCTTAAGAGTAAATTACATAGATATATATATTAACTGAATACATAGATAATATGATGAAAATATAGTATAGCAAACTTATATTTTTTTTAAATTACCTCTACTAATAATTACCTTTCTATTTATGATGAATAATTTATAATATGAAACTTTTTATATTTATCTATACAATTTGATATACCATAATATTATCATTGCACTAAAACTAAATAGTAAATTACTAAATTATAGCAAAAGCAAAAAATATGATATTCATTAAGGAACTTGAAAATAAAATACATAATATATAGGTATGTAAGCTCCCTTCTATTTTTTATGATATTATATTATTTTTTTATGTAACTTTAATGTATTTTTCAATACAATTTAACATAATATTTATACTTCAATTTTGATGTATTTTCATTCATTTTTTTTTTGGGGCTTCTTTTTCCTAGTGTGGGACTTTTTTTACCGGGACTTTTTCCCGATTACCATAATATATTATGGTCGAAAATATTTGAATAGCCTGAACTCCGAACAATTAAATACCTATGAATAATAATAAATAATATCAAGTCTTATTATAAAATGGGCTGTTAAATTTGTAGGACTGGTTGAAATCCTAAAGAACGATGGGACGATACCTTGCTAATCCAGCGCTATTAAGTGATTGCGCTCTAAAATAACGGACATACAACTAAACTTTCACAGTTTGCACTTAGTAGTGTGTACCATGTAAATCACTATCCCGCTATCACTGGCTATTCCGCATAGATTTTAAGATTACAAAAAAAAAAGGTAAAGTTAGTTTTTAGGTATAATCATTGCTTAAAATATAATATATACTAGTATATTTAATCAATCATATAATATATTGTTGTATCCAAAAACGGAGCTATTTTAGATTCTGAGTGGAACGATGAATGTATTGATTTTACAATGATGTGTGTTTTTATATTTTTTTTTTATTTTTTTTTTTTATTTTTTTTTTGTGTCTGTGTACACGATAAGTAGTCGAAATAATGCTATGATTTTCAACTAGGTTGTGAGTGTATAAAGTGAATATCGTTGGTGCATTGGGGAGGTCAAAATTTAAAATTCCCAGTACTTTTCAAAATCACCAAGAAAAACAAAAGAAAAATTAAGGAAAAATGGGAATTTTTACGCAAAATCGATTTTTCAGAAAATTGAATTTGGTTTTTGGTGTAACTTTAAAACAAATGACCGTAGATACATGAAATTTTCACTGGTTGTTCATATTTACATTTTCTATACACGATAACATTTTCAAAATATTTTGATTTATTTTGAACTGTTTAGGGACATTTTCATTTTTCATTTTTTTTTGGTTTTTTTTTCTAGAAATATCAATAAAATTTTATTTGTTGGTTAAAAAAACTTGAAAATTTAATAGAAGGCTCCTAGTATATTGTTTCAAAGGCAGATGAAAAATATTAAAAATCGTTTGTCACAGTTTTTTTTTATAAGCATTTAAAGTTCAAAAATTGACAAAATATGGAAAAATCACGAAAATTAGCAAATTATTTTGAGTTAAGAATTCGTAAAAATTTTAATTTTTAAATCTAAGATTTGAAAATGAAACACAAGATTCCTTATAAAATTATCTACCTTTATCAATAAAAAAATCTCTACCAGACAGTCAAATTAAATTTTTACAACATTGGATTTTCACTCGATTACTCATGTAGCGATTTCCTTATTTTGTTGCAATTCAAAAACGAACAACTGTAGATACATGAAAATATCACTGAATGTTTAAATTAGCATTTTCTATACACCATACAATTTTGAAAATATTTTGACTCTTTTTGAGCTGTGTATGGACATTTACAGCTTTCAATTTTTTTTAGTTTTTTTTCTATAAATATCAATAAAGTTTTATCTGTTCGGCCAAAAAGTGTAAAAATTTAACACAAGGCTCCTGATATATTGTTACAATAGCAGTTGAAAAATATTTAAAATACATGGGCACAATTTTTTTTTATAATCATTTAAAGAACAAATTTAAAAAATTTAAAACAAGGTTCCACGTAAATAGGTTATATAGAAATCGCAATAATATCATCAAATATACTTAGTTATATAAATATATCATAGGCTGACTGACCGTCTTCGCTCAGAATCGTTTTTCTTATACAATGATATTATGTCATTGAATTCAAATTTAATACCATACATTATATTGTGACCCAATTGTAACCTTCTGTACAGCAGAACGACATCCACTTACCCACCTTTCTGGTATTGAATTATAAGTGTTGGGTTTTTGGGTGCAACCTTTTTAATCTGCACCTAATCATCTGACGCCTATATAACGTTAATATACCTTTTGTATGAGCCTTAGTATATGTGTAGATAGGTAGTCTGTATACTAGATATATGGAGTTGAATTCATATGCCATAAAATACAATACCTACCATTAAATTTATAATCAATGATAATACCAAGAATTCGGTACCTAAGACATAATATACATATTACGGCGGAATTACGGAACACACGTACCCTGCTGTAGACAGTGTTGAGTGTCGACAACGGCCGCGGCTTACAAAACCCTGAGAGGGAACTAGTGAAGGGGGGAATAAAATAATCTTTTTTTACCGTATAGTGTATACGTTAAAAATATATCATGATACACAACGGTGTACCTATACAGTATACAACATTTTTTTTTTTTATTGAACAAAAGAACATCGTTTACTGGTCTATTAGTTATTGAGTTACATTTTTTTTTTTTGGTGGTTTACATTATAAATAGTACTTAAATAACGTTATAAAGATTGGTTTCTTTTAAAAAGTTTACTATGTTAATATTTGATTGGAGATCGGGCTGGTGGGCTTCACTCAATTATTGCTGAGGTATGTGGTGTTTGGCTCTTGCGTCTGTGTACTTGAAACGATACAACATATTATTTATATATTAGTCAATAATAATTAAAGTATGGGACCTTTAAAATATATATTTATGCCACTGGTATATCATGATGGTATTATGAACTATGATGGCATGATGGTACGGGTACCAATACGGCAATACTCCGTAATAGGCCGGTTCTCCGCAGGTTTGGCACATTACAGGTTCTTCTCTGCTCATAATTTAGCTCATTTTTTAGAACATAAATTGGATCTAGGTAACTGGGCTGAACCTCAAAGATTTCAAGACGATACAACCAATATTGAAGGAGCTAGTACTTAAAAATGTACATCCAGCCGTTCTAATTTTGTGTTGTTAGCTCAAATATATATATATTAGAGTGAATTGACCAATTATTTTACAGGTTTTAATATTTTATTCTTATATACCTATCGATTTACATTAATAAATAATGAGCTACACGCCTACTAAAATAAATGCGAAAAAAAGTTCAAAATAATTATTATTACTTAAAACATTAAACTTTTATTGCCGTAAACCCTGGTCCACCGCCCACTAGATACGCAAACTCTGAAAGACGCTATTATTAATTTGACTAAACACGTAATGTATATCCACTATTCGTCTTCCAGAATTTTCATTTACATCGCATAGACTGTTGTAACATTTAAATAATAATGTTTATTTTTTTAAATTGTTATAACCAATATTCGAAATGGATGAAATACGCTGATTTTTGGTTCAAAAATAATAACAAATTCGTAAATTAGTAGGCTCATCTATTCTATCAAATTTAAAATTAAAAATCATACTTGGTTTCTTGATTACTAGATATAGATTCATCATATTATTATGTTATTATACAATAAAACTTAGATGGCTATAAATTATTAAAATTTACCTAATTTTATTGTTCACCTTGATGAGCATGGTGGTTGATTGTTAGCACCTAAGAAAAAAGGTTCCAAAACAGATTCTACAGTCTCTGAATTGTGACTTAAAAAACAAAACAAAAATGCTATTATAAAATAATCACAATAATACATACGTATATTTAATTATTATTATAAGTAGGTATGTTTTTTATAATAATCTATTTAAAATAAATTTAAATAGCAACTTACAAGTTATTACATTTTAAAACTTTACCTAATCGTTTCCTTTGATGAGCATGGTGGTTGATTGTCAGCACATAAGAAAAAAGGTTCCACAACAGGTTCTACGACATCTGGGTTGGGACTTTGTAATTTGTTAACACAATTTTAGTCAAATTAACAATCATAATATTTGATAATAATAATATAATAAATAGTTATACTTAGTTTTGGCACGAATTCCTAGAACATTCATCACTCGAGAACTCAGCGATTTTTTGACTGATAATTTTTTTGACGGGAACCGATGAGTTTTTGTTTTAGGTTGATCCATTTTCACGTTAAAAAAAAATTTGAAAAATATAAAACCGTTATAAAATTTCCAGCGAAAATGTAAGTTATTACTGGTGGTAACAGTTGGACAGAATGACAATATTTGTGTCCATTTACTTTGATATTTATTACTGTCATCGTTTATCATCAATATAATTGAATAATTAAATTATTATTATTTATAGATACTTACCCTCCTTCATGTTACCGACGACGTGAATACGATAAGTGTCGATAACAAATAAAAATATAAAATTAATACGGATCAAGCGAATGATTGCGTATGTAGTGTATCAGGATTAGTTTTAACATATTTTATTGTCTACCACTGCGTACTTAGTTATTAAACAATTTATTATATCATTCAAACATTTTGATGATTTCATTTATTTTTAATTGATGTTTTGTAATTATTAAAATAAATATAAATTAATAAAATAATAAGTTAAACAATTTATTATATCATTCAAACATTTTGATGATTTCATTTATTTTTAATTGATGTTTTGTAATTATTAAAATAAATATAAATTAATAAAATAATAAGTCCCCCAAGAATTTATTAACTTATAATTTTCAACACATACATATTATTTTATTATTTGTAAATAACACTCGTTGTCCACCTATTTGCCACTCACACAAAAATATTTTCCGTATAGCATTTTACGGGGAGATTTCACAATTTTTGTCCACGAATTCTTCGCTTCAGAAAAATATTTACCGTATTTTAAAATTACAGGGAGTTTGCACACTCAAAATCGGTTTTGTCGCTTACTCAAAAAATATTTACCGTGTACACACTAAATGTTTTTTTTCCCCAACAAACCTTATTATTAAAATGAAATAATTATTTAAAGCACAGAACACAAGTTATGTAATAATAGATTTTTTTATTGTTATAAATGAATTCTTAAATATATTTACACAAGTTTTCTTACTTAAATTATTCGTGGACAAAAATTGTGAAATCTCCCTGTAAAATGCTATACGGTAAATATTTTTGTGTGAGCGGCGAATAGGTGGACAACGAGTGTGAAATCTCCCCGTGATTTTCACCGCGGTGAAATAATTGTGTTCAAGCGCGACATCCTGCCTTGAACGTTGTGAAATTACCGTGGTGAAAAAAAATAGACTGTGAACATACAAATGTTTTTTTAGCTATTTTAAATCGCGATTATTATTTCTTAAATCGATTTTTATACAAGTCTTATACTTTATACATCTAATGTCATCTATACCTTCCTATCTAATTTATAATCATTAACTGCAATGATGTAGGTATAGGTAGTTGTTATAGGCAAACATAAATATTTTGGGTAGATATATATATTATCATACACTAAATAGGTACGAAAAAAATATTAAATTTTCTCCCGGACTTAAAAAAAAAATATTTATACCATTATACCTATCATCATTGTCAGTGCCGGCGCTAGGTATTGCGGGGCCCTGGACATAGGTAATAGAGGGCAAAATTCTAGCTTTTTTTAAATTAGATAATGCTATTTTTATTTTAATTTTAAACATTAAAAATAATAATATCAGATTATTCATATCCCCCCTTTTTTTTTATTAAAATGTATTAACAAAAAATTATTTACAAATAATAAAATAATATATATGTGTTGAAAATTATAATTTAGTAAATTCGTGGGGGACTTATTATTTTATTATTTTATATTTATTTTAATAATCACAAAACATCAATTAAAAATAAATGAAATCATCAAAATGTTTGAATGATATAATAAATTGTTTAATATCTAAGTACGCGGTGGTAGACAATACAATATGTTAAAACTAATCCTGATACACTAGATACGCAAGCAGTAGGTACATATTATTATTTAATACTGCTATACTGTATCTAAACTGAATTGTAATAATAATTTCATAAAATGAAAACTTACTTTTATGATATTATGCAGAAATTGTTGAAAAAATACTCTAAGGGGCAAAGCGGACTGCAGTCAAATACTCAAATGTCGAACATATAATACTAGATAATCAAATAAATATTTTAAGAATATAGCTCTTGCCGCTTCTATAATACGGTTATACGACAATACGCGGAAAGCTTTTCCAAACAAAGAACAGAAAAACAATAACTATAAGGGTAATAAATATTTATAATTATAATTGTGGTTAGGTTACTCATTACTCTTACAGTCCTCGAGTACCGTCAAAATATTACTCCTTCGTCGTATCGATAACGATTTACTTTGTACCTACTATGGCTAAATTTAGATATCATTTTCGAAATAATTAATGATAGAAATAATATTAATATTAATATATTATACATGTGCAGTATAGTACAACAAATGTATAG
Source organism: Macrosiphum euphorbiae (assembly GCA_949089665.1). Taxonomy (NCBI): domain Eukaryota; kingdom Metazoa; phylum Arthropoda; class Insecta; order Hemiptera; family Aphididae; genus Macrosiphum; species Macrosiphum euphorbiae. Next base: position 173,607,829 of record CARXXK010000001.1, on the reverse strand, counting down.
ATTTATAATTTGTTAATATAAAATGTCAATGTGTTTCACGGTATTAAGATGATATTAAAAATCGCGGGGCTCGTTAGAAACTAGAAAGCGAGGGGCACTGAACATATGTCCCATTTGTCCACCCATAGAGCCGGCACTTATCATTGAATATACGTACCTATATTGTACAACAATATATTATACTCAATGTTATCATAAATATTATTTTTCAAGACAAAACTTTGGGGACTGGACTCGAATTAGTACGTCACTAGTACCCCCCTCCCCCCGTACGATATGCCAATAACTTTTGAAGGAGTAGAGCACTAACGACCGGATGAATAACACAGTGAAGGACTAACGAAGCATAAACGAATAAAAGATTTTTGGACCCAAAATTTGAAATCTAAATTAACATGTCCTTAGAACCCCCTGTAGGTTAGTGGCGTGCTTCCATTTGGGGCAAAGTTAATTTTTTTACACCCACCACCCACCCAAAACTAAAAGTTGCAAATAATATACGTTTTATTAAAGGCCCTCATACAATTATATGAAAACACAATTTTTTTTAAACACAATATTTATTAAAACCCACACTAACCCCATTTTCAAGTGGAGCCTAGGTCCCATTTGTGTCTTGTCTACACGCCACTGCTGTGATGGCAACTTAATTAATTAATTATTTAATTTAATGTTCATTGATCACTATCGTGTGCAGTACACAAATTCCGGTATGGCCTCATATCTATCAAATGTCTACTAACTAATATAACTCGTAACTCGTAAGCGACATTTTCAAAATTTGGAAATTTCCCGTTTCTCGTGTTGGTCGAACGCGAACATTTCCCGGAAAACAACTCGTAATATCTGCAATTTGTATAATTTTTCTAACCCTACAATAATTGTACAATAATATTTGAATTTTAAAATATATAATTTTGGGATGAAAATTGAAATGGAATGGGAATTTTTATATTTCCAAGGTGGAACACCTGCATGAAAATTATACCATGGGACAAAAGTCCATTGGAACAAATATCATTTGGAAGAAACATTTATTGGAATAAATATAGATTGGAAAAAAGTCTGTAGGAACAAATGTATTATTGAACATTTGTTGATTGGAATATATATGTATTGGAACAAGTTTGTTTGGCATATATATTGGTTGGCACCATGATCCGTTGGAACAAAAAAATATGGAACTAAAGTAAAATGTGGATATTTATATAGTTGGAACAAATATAATTTGGAACAAAAATTTTGTGGGACAAAAGGTAGCAATCCGTCACGGACCACGATTTAAGATATTTTAAACGTGTCACGGAGTCGGATAATATAATATATTAGATAGTAGATACATATAAATAAACACATATAAATATGATAAGTTATCGTCATGGTTTAAATATACCATGGATATTATCTTAAGCCCATGCCCCTATGACTGGAAACGATATGTTCGGGTTGGTCAGGGGACGGTCACCAAATAAGGTTCCTCATCTTGGGGACCCAATGTTTTCAGAGCTACCGGTGGTTTTATTTGGCTTCACATTTTGTATCTTTATTTTTGTATAAAATAATTCATAAAATTATTCAGAATAAAATCATACCAGATTTACGGTAGCAAAACCGGTTTTGGCTAAAGTGCACTTTACCACACCATTCAAATTTTTCGATTTTTTTTTTGCAACTTATTAATGAGTTATGTTCACTATTTAAGATCAATGGTGCAATCAGAATTTGTCTGTCTGACTTAGATTTGAAGTTATGGCCTTTGGAAGTTCGCAATTTTGTGATTTTTTTTTTTATTCTTGAGACATATATTAATGAGTACCTATTACTTACTTTTAAGCCTGGGTTGTTGTTGTTACTTACTACAGTACAAATGTACAATCATTTCAGCCCCGGGGGAGTTTCTGATTGAATTGTAAAATATGTTTCGTTAATTTCATTTATATTTTAAAATAAAGTTCTGATTAACTACTTAAATGTTTATTTCTTGTATTTAATACATATAAATGTATTGGTATGGCGTCATACAATATTACAACGTATAAAAATATTGTCATATTGAATAGGTATAAACTATTGAAAATTTATAGGCTATAGCCTATAGCCATTAGTCTATTAGCCAATATAGAGGTAACCGATTCAATTTGCTACCCCTATAGGTATATTTTTGAGTGTGCGCCACTCAGTGGCGTCCGCATGGGGGGGGGCTGAAGCCCCCCCTCCCATTGCCGTATTATTATTACTTTAAAAAAAAATATTAATCAAGTTTAAACTATCAACTATAGTAAGCAAGACGTAAATTTTATATATGACTTACCAGAATGAATTCATTTTTGAAAAAACATTGTATTTGCATACCAATTTTCATGAATTATCTGTAATTTTTCGGTAAAAGAATATGAACTACTTGTACGAAAGACCTTGTATTAAATTGTCTAGCCTTAGCTGTACATATTTTATATTTTATAAGTTTTGAACTACAAATTAACTGTGGTTAAATTGTTTTGAATTTTAAATGCATATGTATCGTTAATATTTTAGCTATAATAAAAAACTTACGTATTACATTTTTAAGCTTTTTGACCGGATAAATAATTTTTTATTGACATTTATAAAAAAAAAAAGGTGGGCAAGTGGGTGTCGCTCTGCTGTACAGTAGGTTACAAGTGGGTTGCTGTATAATGGATGGTATTAAATTTGAATTCAATGATATAATATCATTGTATAAGAAAAACGATTCTGAGCGGAGACGGTGTGTCAGTCTAGGTATAAGACATATTATATACATATCTATGGTATTAAACAAAAAATTGACCTTTAATAGGTACCTACCTATAATAAATTCCAAATTAATCATATCACAATATCCATTAGCAGGGACGCCCGGAGGGAGGGGCCAGTGGGGGCCATTGCCCCCCCTGAGATTTTTCGTGTCACTTACGAAATTGGAAGTTTTTTTACATAAAGTTGATCTTGAGCGACTATTCGACAATCCTTGTATCTAACAAGTCATATAGGAGGTATTTAATCGCAATAAAAGACATTACGATTATTTTCAATACTTTTGGATGGTTAGGCGTAATTGCCGAAATCGTGTATGAAAAACATATTATTATAATAATCAAATCAAAATACTTGGAAAGCAATAAAGCAAACGGGATTATAAATTATATCGTATAATGTACGACGTTTACGACAGAATTACAGATAATATAATATTAAAACCGATTAGCGGTTTCTGCGATTGCGATATCGATATCTTACAAATTATAATTCCCAATATATGTTCACATTTCCTTTCGATAGCATTTTTCATAATTGACCGTATTGAAATGTCTGCGCAGTCAGTTTGTACTCTATTCTCTGTAGACTGTAGCAGTGCTTTCAATTTGTCTTATAATCTGTTTACCACCGCACATAAAATGAGCAAAGAATCAAAAAACAATATTTTGAAATACTTCAGCTCGACTACCTCAACATCAACAAAAACTTAAAAAACGAAAACTTGACGACGTTGTTCAAAATAATGACATTTCAGGAAAACAGGTAAGATTTACTATTATTTTTATTTTACAAAGATTTTAGATTATATTATAATGTAGACTTTTTAATTATTTAAAGGTAAGAGTGTATAAGACTCTTTCTTTTCACATATTTTTATTTTACTCATTTAATTGTAGTAATAAGTAGTAGTAAGTATCTAATACTGTATTTATTTTGTGTTGTTTTTATAGCAGTCACTTGCTGCAATTGATCATCATGAAGTAGAAGAATGTGTAGATGACCCTGAATTTGTTTCTGACCATACCGATGTTGTAGCTAATTTTAAAGAAGTAAGTTTAGTGTGTCTGTGTGTAGTAAAATTTTACTAATTAAAATTAAAATTAAAATTTACTATTAAATAATGTAGGTATAAATTTAAAAACAAACTCAAAATTCTTTGATTATATTTTTATTTTACTAATTTATTTGTAATAAGCATTAAATGTATTTATTATGGTTTTATAGAAGTCACTTGCTATGATTGGTGACAAAGATAAAGTACTCATAGAAGAATGCGTAGCTGATCCTGCATTAATTTCTGTAGACCACACCAATGTGCTTTCCAATAACGATTTAGGACATTTTATAGAAACTTATTCACAAATTTCTGAAGATAAAAAGTTTGATCTTTTAACTAATCTATGGATGCCTAGTAAACATTACAATTTTAAAAATGATGTTGAAGACAGTAAACGTCCATTTCCTAATTCATAGAAAGTAATAAGTATTGAAGTTATTTGTACACTTTATGGTTCACTTCTAGACAATTTTAAAGAACAAGCATTGTCATTTGTCATGGTATGATCTATGGAAAAATAAAGAAGTCGAACCCACTATGAAATTAATTGATATTCTCGATTACGCCACATATTACCCAGCGGTATGCCAAGCTATACAAATTGCAATTACTTTACCTGTAACTTCCTGCTCAGTAGAACGATCGTTTAGGTACGGTTTTTAAATCAGTATTTTTACAAATTGTATTCAGTGTATATAAGTTCATACTTAAAATAACTATTTAATTATGTTTCAGCACTTTACGCCGTTTAAAGACTTGGATTAGAAATAGGATGGGAAACGAAAGACTGAGTAGCTTGGGGTTGATTAATATACACCGCCAAAGGTATGATCATAAACAATTTTTGAATCAACAAATTGATGATTCAATTAATTTGTTTGCTTCAAACAAAAGGAGATTGTCATTACTTTTTGAATAATGATAATATGATATAAATTAAATTAAATAAAGTGGTTTTTTGTTTAAAATGTATTAAGTATGTTCTTTCTTATAAATATAAGAACTAATAGTGTAATTTTATATAAAGTTAAATTTGTTTTTATTTAAAAAAATTTTGTTTGCCCCCCTGAGCTGCATCTCTGCGGGCGTGCCTGTCCATTAGATACTTATAACGCGTTATACATCAACAAAAACCGTGATACTATCATAGATATATAATAGTACACTTTAGAAGTTTCAAGTACCCACGAATAATATTATTCAATCACAACAAAATAACTAAAATAGTTATTCTAGGTTTTTTAATATGTAATTTCGTCCAAATTTGAATTTAAAATGTCTGTAAAAAATAAGTGTGTTCATATATTTTTTAGATTTTTTGGTTATAGTATGAACTATTTATGAGAACCTTTGTGTTGAATTTGTAATCCTTAGCTATAAAAACTGAACAGTTTATAATTTATTAATTACAATGATTGATAATTTTCGAGATTTTGATAAATTTTGTCAAAATTTGATCTTTAAATGCTTATAAAAAAAAACTGTGCCTATGTATTTTTAATATTTTTCAACTGCTATTGTAACAATATATCTGGAGCCTTGTATTAAATTTTTACACTTTTTGGCCCAACAGATAAAACTTTAAATGCTAATTTAAACATTCAGGGAAAATTTCATGTATCTACAGTTGTTCGTTTTTGTATTGCAACAAAATAAAGAAATCGCTACATTAGTAATCGAGTGAATATCCAATGTTGTAAAAATTTGAATTTCAAACGCTCATAAAAATTTAATTTGACTGTCCGGTAGAGATTTTTTTATTGATAAAGGTAGATAATCTTATAAGGAATCTTGTGTTTCATTTTCAAATCTTAGATTTAAAAAGAAAAATTTTTACGAATTCTTAACTCAAAATAATTTGCTAATTTTCGTGATTTTTCCATATTTTGTCAATTTTTGAACTTTAAATGCTTATAAAAAGAAATTGTGACTAAGGATTTTAAATATTTTTCATCTGCCTTTGAAACAATATATTAGGGCCTTCTATTAAATGTTCAAGCTTTTGCAACCAACAAATAAAATTTTATTGATATTTTTAGAAAAAAAACTAAAAAAAAATGGAAAATGAAAATGTCCCTAAACAGTTCAAAATAAATCAAAATATTTTGAAAATGTTATCGTGTATAGAAAATGCAAATATAAACAACCAGTGAAAATTTCATGTATATACGTTCATTTGTTTTAGAGTTACACCAATAACCAAAATCGATTTTTTTTAACCAATTTTGCGTAAAAATTCCCGTTTTTCCTTAATTTTTATGTTATTTTTCCCGGCGCTTGTAAAAACTACTAGGAAATTTTTTACCCACCAAAGTACCAACTAGATTCACTTTCCTATCAGAAAAGCTACTGTTGAAGAAAATCCAAACACTTTTACTGTCCTAAAACGTGATGACAGACACAAAAAAAATAAAAAATATAAAAACATACATCATTGTAAAACCAATACATTCATCGCTCCGCTCAGAATCTAAAATTTTAATTAATCTAATACAATCCAAGTGAGGACGGTATAACCAAGCAGGGGCGTATATAGGATTTTTTTGAGGAGGGGGATATCAAAATTTGTTTAGTGCTGTTGCAACTTTTTGTTAGTTACTCCATGTAAGGTACATAATAATAATAAATGTTGTGTAACGTCACTCACATGCCCACAGGATATCAAAATTATAAATAACAACAGTACTGCAGCAGTTTGTACTTTATACATGGAAAAAAATGGGTAAGGGAGGGCCGGATCTATCCCCCATATCCCCCCCATAAATACGTCACTGTAACCAAGCTACTGTTACCAAACAATTTAAATAAGTTTTCATTTTTTTTCCTCCAATTAGGTACTTTTAAAAGCACTGAGCAGATTCAATTTCGACCTCCTAAAAGTACCAACTAGATCCAATTTGCTTCCAAAAACATACACTGGGCATCGAAGCTTATGATAAGAGCATATTTTCTACCAGTAAAGTTGAAAAGTTACAAACATTTTAAAATACCTCAAATAAACGTCTGAAATTATTAGACTGGACAAAATAAAAATAAATTTGTAACTAATTTTCAAGCCCCCCCCCCCCCCATTGAAAAATCCTGCGGACGCCACTGGTTTAGTACAGACTATGCCAATATTAAACTTGAACTAATTAAATGAACATTACTCGAAAGTATTTGAAAGAACTCTTATAAAAATATAAAATATATTAACTTTATCATTTTCCACATAAATATTGTTTAAATTATAATACCCGACAATAAAATGACCAGGAATTTAAAATTAATTGAGGGGTTTTAATTCAAAAAGAACCTTTTTAATTTTCTTCTTAAAATGTCTACACTATATTTTTAAGTTAAAAGAGAGGGATTTCGGACAAAAACTTCATTTTCCAGGATACATACTTTTTTTAATGAATAAAAACTGAGTGTCTTTTTAAAAAAAAAAACCTGTCAATTTATGTCCATCATGAATTCCTGACAAATATTTTCTTGAATTAAGCGACGCCGTTGACACAGGCCATTGGAGCTCAGTTACTCGTGACTCGTGTCACACTGTCACCTACCAGTTGACATCTGCGTTCAACGTGGTAAGTTATAAGGAATCTTCTATTACATGTTCACATCTTAGATTTAAAAAGAAAAATTTTTACGAATTCTTAACTCAAAATAATTTGATAATTTTCGTGATTTTTCCATATTTTGTCAATTTTTGAACTTTAAATGCTTATAAACAAAAAATTGCGACTAAGGATTTTTAATATTTTTCATCTGCCTTTGAAACAATATACTAGTAGCCTTCTATTAAATTTTCGTTGTAAATAACGAATGACTGTGTAATAACCTATTATTACTTTTCGGAAATATGTAACATTTTTATTTTTCATAAACTTAAGAGCGCTTGAGCGCATTTATATCAACGGCGCCCGGGGTAAGGATACCAACTTCTCGCCACCCCCTTCACTATATCCGGACATCCGGTACTGGCACGAATTAAGATATCTTACTTCGTGTTATTGGCCATCTCACATCTGTATAAAACATGGACTAAATACAGTAGTCGGGAGTAGCGCCCTAATTCTAGCGACGCTACTTTATTTTTAGCGATTGATGTAGCGTTGCTACATTATGCCCTAGATAGAGAAATTCGAGTATTCCAGGACGACTGGCGTCTGGCTTCCGCCGGTCGGCGAAGAGGACACTCACGAAGTACGTACCAGGTACCTACGTGTACGACCGAGTTGATCTCGCAGCCAGCGTACATGCTAAATATACTGTGAGGGAATAGAACGGATTCGTCCCGACTATACCCATGTAGCTCCGGCCGCATGTAAAAATATTGTCAAGACAAAATAAAAGGGTATGTCAGCAACATAAATAATAGAAGAATTATCCATGACAAAATAGATAGATCTATTATGTCATGCCGTCATGGAATTATCTATGGAGGAACCTTTTGGTGGCCTTCCCCCACCGCCGCCGACAATGTTGTTACCAGACCGATTATCTTGTGGGTTGTTACCATGGTCTCTTATCATAAAGCCACGGACTAGCTACCAGTGACCAGTGACGTGTTCTTCCTTTTCGGAAAGTGTTTTTAGTTTCTACCTTTTTTTAATAAATTAATACTATACTGCTAAGCTAAATACTTTACAAAATATTAAAGTTAATGAAAAAGTAATGAAAATCAGCTCATTGACGTGTCGTTAAGGTAAATTAAAAATGTAATATAAAATATACTACAGTTTTACTATTTTTGCATTTTATCAAACATTTCTTTAAAATTAACTCGCGATTATTAGATTTTAAATTTATAGGGCTATACTGTTTGAATTTCATACTGCATTTAAATTGTCTTTAATATTATATGAATATGATTTTCTCTTAGTGAATTTATTTTAATAGCTTAAAAATCAATTAAATTTATTTGGAAAATAAACATTTTATTAACATATTTAAGGTGAACTAAATTTATATTTATTTATAATATTAAATAATATAATATAAAAGAATTAGGTATTATAGATTTGCAGTTCATAAGTCATTTCAGACATTTTTATAGGAGACGTGAGCGTATGTTAAAAGTAAATATGACTGACTGCTTTTTATATAAAATCCAAATTAATAATTTAGTATGAATACAGGGAGTTCCCAATTATTGTTTTTAACGGTTTATAGATTCAACAATTTGTTGGAATAATAAATGAAACAACTAAATAAAATCACAATTTAAATTTGACAATAGAATTAACATTATTTGTATCAATGTAATCAAATTAAGCTCACAGTAGTTAACCAATAATCTATGATTAAGTAATTTAATATTTTTATTTTAAATTCTAAGCTTATATAATTTCTAGTGTTAATATATAGGTATAGATAATAAACTACCACGGTTTTCTATTTTTTCATGTACCTTATACTAAATTAAATAATGCAACAATTATCGGGTCAAACTGAACATTTATTTATTAACCCTTTTACGAGTTTTACTGCTCCAAATGTACTATTACATCCCTGTATTTTATTTTATTCTCATTTGCCTGTAACCATGCAAGTTTTGGAAACCTTTGCTCTCATTATTTTAAACTTACCTAATTAGATCCTATAGATCTCAAAATTAAAATAAAAAAATTAAAGCTCATTTTACGTAGCATATATAGGTTGCAGTGGATAAATAATGTAGCAGTGAAAGGGTTAAATAAAAGTAGGTGTCATTAATAATTATTTTATAAGGGCTAAAAAGTGATTCCAACAATAATGGAGCTTTCCTACTGGCATTTGCATACATTCTAACATAGACATTTTAAATTTAATATTACTTACTGTTAATATATTTGTTCTAATTTTAGTAAACATGTCAACGTACGAAGAATTTATTGAGCAAAATGAAGAGCGTGATGGTGTTCGCTTGTCGTGGAATGTTTGGCCAGCTAGTAGATTAGAAGCAACCCGTCTTGTTGTACCAGTAGGTTGTCTTTACCAGCCATTGAAAGAAAGACCTGGTTAGTATAGAATTTATTATAAAATTGATCAATTTATTTCTAAAATTTTATTTATGCAAGAATAGATTTACCACCAATACAGTATGATCCTGTACTATGTACACGTAATGCTTGTCGAGCAATTTTGAATCCTTTATGTCAAGTGGATTATAGAGGCAAAATGTGGATATGTAATTTTTGTTTTCAATGTAATTCTGTAAGTATGACTACTATTATCTTAGTTATTATTTAAATTTATAATAATTATAAATTTAAATTTATTTAGTTTCCTCCTCAATATGGAGCAATTTCAGATCAACACCAACCAGCTGAACTTATTCCAGCATTTTCTACCATTGAATACTCAATAACAGTAATGTTTTAAATATTTGTATTTGGGTGATAGGTACAAATTAAGATTTATAATATTTTTTATTTGATTTTTTATACTTAATTTAGAGATCTAAAACCATGCCACCTATATTTTTGTTTGTTGTGGATACTTGTATGGATGATGAAGAACTTGGCGCTCTTAAAGACTCTTTACAAATGTCTCTTAGTTTATTACCACCAAATGCTCTTGTTGGATTAATCACATTCGGAAATGTTGTTCAGGTATGAAAATTATTTAACTGTATAATTTATTTAATGAATCTACTGTATGTGTCTATAAACAATTAATATTTACATACCTTTTTAGGTCCACGAATTGGGTTGTGAAGGTATTTCTAAGTCATACGTGTTTAGAGGTACTAAAGACTTGCCACCAAAACAAATTCAAGATATATTAGGAATTGGAAAATATGCTGCTCCAGCTGCACAAGCTGGTATGCCCCAACAGCAAGCACAACAACAACAAGTAAATGTACCAGCAAACAGGTATTTCCCCAGTAAAATTATTATTTTTACTTTTTCTGATGTAAATATTTATATAGATTTATACAACCGGTTCAAAATTGTGATGTGAATATGTCAGACTTATTAAATGAGCTTTTAAAAGATCCGTGGCCTGTTTCACAAGGAATGAGACCATTAAGGAGCACAGGAATGGCATTATCCATTGCTGTTAGCTTATTGGAGGTAATCACTAATTATTTTAATTAAATTACAATATTTTGAAATATATATAGTAATTTTTACAGTCTACATATCCACAAACTGGTGCACGTATAATGTTATTTGTTGGTGGAGCATGTTCCCAAGGTCCAGGTCATGTAGTTAATGAAAAGTTATCCGATACAATTCGTTCCCACGACCAAATAATGAAAGATAATGCTCCATATATGAAAAAAGCAACTAAACATTACGATACCTTAGCAGTTCGTGCTGCAACCAATGGACATACAATTGATATCTATGCGTGTGCTTTAGATCAAACTGGCTTGATGGAAATGAAGCAATGTTGTAATACGACTGGGTTTGTTATTATTATGAAATATTTTCATGAAAAATTTCAATTAGGATTTCTATTTTAATTTTAATTTTAGTGGCCATATGGTAATGGGTGATTCATTCAATTCATCTTTATTCAAGCAAACGTTCCAAAGAGTATTGGCGCGAGATCATGAAAACAATTTAAAAATGGCATTTAATGCTACTCTGGAAGTAAAAACATCTAGAGAATTGAAAAGTAAAGTGTCTTTGTATACTGTGACCCTATGATAAATCAATGACATCAATTATTTTAATGATTATTTTTATTTAGTTATGGGCGCAATAGGTCCATGTGTATCATTAAGTATCAAAAACCCATGTGTATCTGACTGTGACTTAGGTTTAGGTGGTACATGTCAATGGAAAATGTGTGGCTTGATGCCTAACACTACATGTGCATTTTTCTTCGAAATTGTTAATCAAGTAAATAGTTGTATAACATTTTGAATAGGTACACAAATATAAAATTTATATATTTATCTGTATTCTTCTTTTTAGCATGGATCACCTATACCTCAGGGAGGACGTGGTTGCATTCAGTTTATTACTCAGTACCAACATTCCAGTGGCTATAAACGAATAAGAGTCACCACATTAGCTAGGAAGTATGTATTTGTTTGTATACATAACTAATTTAATTTTATATTTATGACTAATGAGTTTTGTTTTTTAGTTGGGCAGACCCTGTGCAAAATATGATGCATGTTAGTGCAGCATTTGATCAGGAGGCATCTGCAGTTTTAATGGCTCGTATGGTAGTGAACCGTGCTGAAACTGAAGATAGTCCAGATGTTATGCGGTGGGCTGATCGTACGCTTATACGCTTGGTAATAAATATTTACATATTTATTTCTTAAATGATATGAACAAAAATTAGCTTTTATTGTTGTTAATTTAAATACAGTGTCAGAAATTTGGTGACTATCAAAAAGATGATCCAAATAGTTTCCGATTGCCAGAAAACTTCAGTTTATATCCACAGTTCATGTATCATTTAAGAAGGTCTCAATTTCTACAAGTTTTTAACAATAGTCCTGATGAAACATCATATTATAGGTAAATTTTAATTTTAAAGGAACATTTAAAAAACTATCCATAAATTATCATATATTTCTGTTTTAGACACATGTTGATGCGTGAAGATGTTACACAGAGTTTAATCATGATACAACCTATTCTGTACAGCTATAGTTTTAATGGTAGGCCAGAGCCTGTACTTTTGGATACCAGCAGTATTCAACCCGACAAAATATTATTGATGGACACATTTTTCCATATTTTGATATTCCACGGAGAAGTAAGTTAATATATATATTTTTTTTATTCAAAAATACAAATTTCACATACTTAGTTTTTTATGGTCCTTAAAATAATATTTGAATAATATAATAATATATAATTTAGACTATTGCTCAATGGAGAGCTATGGATTATCAAAATAGACCAGAGTATAGTAACTTCAAACAGTTGCTTCAAGCTCCAGTTGATGATGCTCAAGAAATCCTCAAAACTCGATTCCCAATGCCTCGGTATATTGACACAGAACAAGGCGGTAGTCAGGTAAATTATTTTAATAACTTTGTCATCACAAACATATTGTTACTGATAAATGATAATTAACTAAAAATAACATTTTTATTTTCAGGCAAGATTTTTATTATGCAAAGTTAACCCATCTCAAACACATAATAATATGTATGCTTATGGAGGTGTAAGTATTGAATTAGTTTTTATAATTATATATTATAGATGTGAAGTCAATTTTTAATTTCAGGATGGTGGAGCACCAGTTTTGACAGATGATGTAAGCTTGCAACTGTTTATGGAACATTTGAAAAAGCTAGCTGTCTCATCCAATGCGTAGAAAGTATTCTTTATTCTAATGTACTGTTATTTTTATTATTATTATTTATTTATTCAGTAATTGAAAATTCGATCATTTTTCAAAATGTTTTATACTCATACATAATTGTTTGTGTCGAAAACAGTTGTTTTTTCTCTGTTGAATAAATACATCAAAGACAAATTTGTAAATTATAAAAATTATATATTATACTAAAATATTATATTATATTCAACATTTTTTTGCATAAATCTACTCTATTAGTAATAAAAGAATAAAAACTAATTAAAATATTGGTCTTTGGATTGAAATATTTAGTTTTCTCTGATTATTAAAATTAATGCTGTGTACCTAGAACAATTTATAAAATTAAAAGAACATATAATAATATGAGCGGAATGATCTGTTGATAATAGGCATGTTCGATTAGTTTAAAAATCTAATTGACATTTTGTTTTCAATATCAGACTTTTCAAATGTTTTACTAAATTCATCAAATGAAATTAAACCATCTTCATCTACGTCCGCCTCAGAAATTGTCTTATCTGCAATTATAGACAACTGTTCTTCACTAAAAAAAAGATTAAAATTTTAGAATCTGAAAAAAACATACAAATCATTAAAATGTTTACCTAATGTTGGCACCAACCATCATATGTAAAATAACCAAAAGTTCATCCTTTGATATCAATCCATCATTATCAACATCATACATGTCAAAAGCAACTAAAATGATATTGATGATATATTAATACAAATTCTGCTCTATGAGCCAAGAGTTTATCGGCTAATAATTAATGATTACATTTTACTTTCTCCATTCTATTGTTTTGTTTGTTTGGTTTATTCGGTCGAATTGGTCTAAATTTAGATAGCCCTCTCATGAATTGTAAGAAATTAATACGATCGCAATTATTCCCAAAGTCTGCGTGGAATAAATCAACGATTCTTTCACCTAAAGGATTTATTGCCAACTCTGGAATACGCAGTAAATCTTCCCTACTGAGCGTACCCAAATCGCCTCTATCCAAACTGGTAAACCTACTGTAGAGACGTTCTATTTGATTTGCAGTGACTGTAAGATAATTGTATTAAAATTAGTTTCATGGCATGGATCAAATTGTTAATCTGAATAGTAGATTTTCAGCTCAACATAATACAAAAAGTATTAGAACAAAAAAATGTATTTATAAACTAATAGTAATAATATATAAATTATAATGCATGTAAAACTTTTTTTCACTAGCATTTGACCATCTAAAAAGAGTTTAATTTTATTGTCATTGTGCCATCGACCAATTTTTCCCGTATCACTAACAAAATAAAAACCAGTTGGTCAATGTCGTCAAAGCTAGCATTCTATTTTTACTTCATATTAACAGGAATAAATGTAAATGATTTCACTAGGTTAATTCATTGAAACTTTAATTGATTTCTGCGTAGATCTAGAAATACTTACAATTTAAAAAGAACATGTATAGTTAAGGCAGTAAAATCATAATCACATTTGTCAACTTAATACTTACATCCAGTTTCATTTCTAATTTGAGCAATTTCTTCTTTTCGCAAAAGCAACGATGATCGGTTACCCATTTTTCAAATAATATCAACGTTCAAAATAAAATATATAAACTGTAAATTATTGAGTAAATGAAATTTCTGTGAAACTCATATCCTTGACCTTAAAATAACACCGATGTAAAACATAATTCAAAACCATTAAGGCATTACAGTCAGATGCATATATATAATTTTATGCTACTAGTTGCAGTGTTTGGTACTTTGATCTTAACACTAAACTACAACTCTATTATGATTCATTTTATCCACGGACTAAGATATACAGGACTGGACACGAGATGAATATTGTGGTTACGAAATGTTTTACAACAGGCGGAGTTCGGGGGGATATTTTCCTTTTAGCATTACTAGCGCCGTCTTAGTGGATACTTATGGAACTAGAAATTTGTATGATGTGTTCTAGTTCCATAAGTATCCACTAGGACGGCGCTAGTAATGCTAAAAGGAAAATATCCCCCCGAACACTGCCTGTTGTAAAACATTTCGTAGTCAACCCCCCCACACCCTCCAACCTTGTCGTGTCCAGTCCTGTATATCTTAGTCCGTGATTTTATCATAATTATCACATTTAGCAGGTATTTCTATCATGGGTTAGGAAGGTACATAGACCTATAAATTAAGTAGTAAACTAGTCTATGGTTAGGTAAATAATAAATTCTATATTATCTATGGTTAGTGGTTACAAACATGAAGATCAGTGATATTATATTATAAAATGTGTGCTCATATTATAAATTATAAATTATGATCTAAACTTACAAATTTTGTATTATATTAACTATGAGCTTAGAAAATCAGAATACTTGACATTTATATACAATTTAAATGCATTAAGAGACGTAGAATATTATGATGATGATCTAAACCATAATCTAAACATAAAACAATTTTATGTTCTATGATCTAAACGTTCCTCAGAGTAATAATAAAACGTTCTAACCCCGAACAGTTACAAGCCTGATTCTCGTTTATCTATATTTTTATCAAAACTAAAGAACCGCATAATTCAGTGATAATCGTATAAGACTGATTTCCGATTTCAGTATAATTAGTTAATATTTATTAAATATTATTTAACAAATTATTCACACTTCACTTTATTAATATTATTAATGTAAAATAGCTTACTCATTAAGATGACTGATGATAATAAAATTGATGTTAAAAATAACTTTAATCATCTGATTACTGAAGAAAAGAACAAACACACTGTTTATTGCACAAAATGCCCATCCAAGATTCTGTCATCTACAATGGGAAAGCATTTAAGAATCGAAGTAATTTTTCATGTAAATTAACATAGTAAATTGTCTAATAATTATTTTTATTTTTATAGTTCAATCTTCCACACATGTCTCAAAAAAAAAATTGTGAAGCTGTTGAATGCGAACTGTTGGCGGATTACTGGATGGTTCCAGATATGTATATGTTTGATAATATTGGATTTTCAAAGACTGTTGAATCTGGCATTAAATATCTTATATGTGCTGACTGTGAAATTGGACCAATTGGATGGTATGACGATAAAACTAAGCAATCTTATGTAGCACTGTCAAGAGTGAAACACTCTGAAGATTCGTGATAATTGATCAAATTGTAAATACTTGAAACATTCTAATTTTATTATTATATTTATAGATTAAAAGTAAAAATTAAAAATATTAAAAATGTATTTTTAAAATTAATTATATTATTTATAATACCAACAATTTTATTATTTATTTATTAAACAGTATTCATGTAATTTGTTCTAACTTATAGATAGTACATTTTTTTTGTTTTTGCAGTGATTGTTGACTAACATTCTAAGAGTCAATTAGTAACAAATTGAACTCGTACACACAACATAATTCACAAATCACAGTGGTCATCAGCATGTTATTATAATGTGATTTTATGATTATCTCTATAATAAAAATATAATTTCATACACACTAACTCTGTTCCAAATAAGAACAGGCTTCAGCGACCGAGTCGTGCATATGGGCATGGTTTTGTTCCCGTGGCAGTGCCTCATGCTTTGCCGTAGTGGGACGGCGTCTGGTCGCTGCGGAACAAAAACTGTTCTTATTTGGAACAGAGTATAGTAACCAATAATGCTTGATGGTTACCTATAATTTGGATTTAAATAAATTGTAATAAGTGGTTGACCATTCTAGTACATACTAAATTTAATATAGGTGTAAGAAATTAAGAATATTGTATATTGGATACAGAATTAGATCATTGGCACAACTAGTGGATGCAAAAGTTACTTTGGCACAAATATTTTCTTAGACATAGATCTATGTCCAACTATTATTATTATTATAGTTGAATACCATGAATTTTATGTTTTTAAATTATTAATTATTTACCGAAAAAAAAAATTAAAGCAATATTGGTCATAACTAAAGACCAGATTTATATGTTTTTACATATTGTTACTGGGTCCATGCAGTCTTATGAGAGTAAAAAATGTGGACGATTCATTCAATTCTGAATGCGTAAAAAAGTGTTTTTTTTCGCATATTTGAGAATATTTCATGGGTTAGAGAATATTTAATCCATTTAGCATATTTTGGAATATTTTGTAAATTGTGAGAAAAAATTTGTATTTATTTTTTTTTAATTTTAATGTTACGGTCCCAGAAAAAAATTTTTTGAACATTTAAATTTTTTTTTTTTATCATTTACAACTCTTTTTAAAGTGCAATAGTATTCCATTGAAATACGCAACTTTAAAACCTCAGTATTAAAATAATGTTTAAAAAAAATTTTTTTTAATACATATTAAAGCATATAATGATGTTTATTGATTATTTTTGCATATTTATGCATATTTTAGCACATTTTTAAAAATTTTAAGAGAATATAATGAGAATATTTGAAGGTTTTCTAGAGAATATTAGCATCATATTTTAGGTATTTTAAGAGAATATAAGTTCGGTCTTTAGTCATAATTAAGCCATAATATTAATCTGTTATAAATTATTACATAGTTCTATAATTGATAGACGAGATTAGCAATAAGATAAACATTACGGACAATTGGATTGCTTTATAACAATTTTTAGCCAATCGGTCTCATAAAAAAACACTATATAGAAGTACAATGTGGTGGACTGTGTGTTACTATTTGCTGGTAAATAAACCCTCATGAGTTATTAACATAATTATTAATTATTAACGTTTTATCGTTCAATACTTAATATATTATTAATAGGATTTAGCGTACTATTTGTTTTCTCTCTCTGGTCCACGCCCAACATAGACAAAACGCATTAATGCAGAATCATTTTTTCTATGTTTTTAAGTAATCGTAGAGTAAAATCACCTATAAAAAAAAGATAGGGAATAATATTTTTGAAGGAATGACATATCAATTTTATATTTTATTGTTATTTGACTTTGTATTCGACTTTAAAAATAAATAAAAAAATGTTGTAAATTTAAATTATGTTTAAACTATTTTGAGACAATATTTAGACAAATCGATATATCATTCCCTCAAAAATATTATTCTCTATCTTTTTGTAATGGGTGATATTACCCTAAGATTACTTAAAAACATAAGAAAAATGATTCTGCGTAAATGTGTTTTGTCTACGTTGCGCGTGGGCTAGAGAGACAAATCAAATAGTGAGCTGATATCCTCTTAATAAGAAAAGTATTATAGCCTATAGGTATATATTTTGTTTTTATCATTAATATGAAGAATTTTAAAATGTGTATCAATAGCTTTCAAGTATCGATTATCGAAGATTTATAGATTCTGAGCGGAGCAATGAATGTATTGATTTTACAATGTGATTTTTTTATTAATTTATAAAAATTATTAGGTTTTCTTCAACAGCACCTTTTCTGATAGGAAAGTGAATCTAGTTAATGTTATTACAATGGGGAATTGAAAGTAAAAATTTCAGATTAGTTTTCTAAAGCACCAGGAAAAACAAGAATTTTTTATGCAAAATTGATTTTGGTTTTTGGTGTAACTCTAAAACAAATGACAGTAGGTAAATGAAAGTTTGACCGAATGTTTAAACTGATATTTTCTATAAACCATAAAATTTTAAATTTTAAATTTTTTAGTTTTTTTTTTCTACAAATATCAATATAAGTCAATTCATCGAGTCATAAAGTGTGAAAATGTAATACAAGGCTCTTGATATGTTGTTACAATTGCAATAACAATTGCAGAAGACCAGTCTACCCCTTGTTGTTAAGTTGTTAGTTATGACAATTTAAATAAACATAAAATTAAATATATTTTAAACCTTATAATTTTACAAAAATATACAATAATAATCAAGTACATGAAATTAATAGTTCATACATTTTTTATATACTTCCATGAAATATGTTAATATGTTGTTAAATTATATTGTCATTCCTTTGCAATGCACTAAACAAAAATGTATGGTTATTAGCTAAAATTCAAAAATATGAAAATTGACTTACCTATAAATTCTGAAACTGGATCATTTTCTCCGTCACATCTCATTGTACCAGTTATTTCTTCATTTTCAACAATTGGTAAAAATAAATCAACAAATTCAACAGAATAAGGAGGAGAAACTGCTTCCAAAGCCTACTCAAAAAAAATAATCAGGTAAATAAAATAGACATTTACACATTGTATAAATAATTATTTACTTCTGTAACAAAATAACGTATTAAAGAAATATCAGTATCTCCTCTATGCCAACATTGTTCAATATATTTTATAACTGGAACAACACAACCACAACATAATAAGTTCACCATACGGTCAAGCAGCATCTTTTTCATCTCCAACTAAAACAATAATGAAATTGTGAATGATTTTATACTAATTTTAATTAATACTCATTTAATAATGAATTAGAATATAAAAAAAATAATGAGCTATTCTATAAAATGAAGAAACTAAAACTGATAATTTATTTATTAACTCACGTGTACTAGAATTTCTAGTTCATCCTGTTTAGATTCAAAAAGAGACACAAATAATTTTAATATGATATTATGCAGTTGTGGATGGCATGTAACAACTTCATCTAAGAGTGCTAAATGTGTTGGTGTATGTTCAGTACATAACTTAAAGAAACTGGGTTCAGTCACAGTACTCTCAACCCAACATATTAAACCAACAGCAACAGCCGGATATCTACATAGAAACAAAAAAATTTCTTACAATTCTGAAATTACAAGAAAACTTAACAGCCAACGTCTATAATAAAATATGCTAGTTTCATGCATGTTGAGCTCCACATCACTGCCTACAACATTCAATTATAAAGACATGAAGTCAACGTCTAGTTAAATGTTGTGGGTTTTACTCTCTCATTCCTCAAAAAAGTATAGCGCATATCTTACATAATACTAAAGTTTATTGTATTTACAAAAGTGTAATATTTATCCTAATATAAATACCTGATGCAATGATAAATAGTTGCTACTTCAGCAATTAATTCTGTTGAACTTTTATTCAAATTACATATACTATGAACTTTATCAACAGCTTGAATTGTAGATTTTAAGTCGTCCTTATTAATAATTTTCCTTTTTTTACCTGATGTTACTTCATACACACTAGCAGAATAAGCATAGAGATATATGTACTTGGGTTTGTATTCTGGGTTTAATTTCATTCCAGGCTTAAATAGAGCCTGAACTAATAGTTCTGAAAAAAATTTATACTTATTTCATAAAAATAAATAAAATAATTAGTACCTAATATATTTAAAACTAAACTAACCAAGAAATTGTGGTATTCTGAGTAAGCTGACAGGAGGAGAATCTGCTGATGAATAATGTTTATGTAATACATTTATATCAGCAGGATTTAAGGCATTTCGCGATAACATAGAACTTAAAGCTGCACAAGGCTGGTCATACGGGGCAGCGCCATTTAATGCCATAGTAATGGGAGTCACATCATTTCTTAACAAAACCAAATTGAGAAACAAAGTTTAATTTAATAATCTTGAAATCAATATAATACCTTTCTTGAGCACAGCGAGTTATTTCTTGAGAAAATCTTTTCATGTTAACTCCTCCATTAGTTTCCTTAGCTAAAACTTGAAGAGCAACTAATGTAAAAACATATGTATGTTGGCTATGACATACCATTTTCTAAAGAAAAAAAAAAATATATTCACAAACTAATAAATACAGTAATTATTATTAACTGGAAACCGATATATGATAGCTTATGGTTTTAATTAAAAAAGTATTACAAATAACAATATGGTGTTAATAGTTTAACTTACAGCACATTCTTGTATTGTATTTTGGCGATTCTCACTAGAAGTTTTTATGGATTCTGTAATAAAATTTTTTAATATTCGGGAATATACTTCAATTTGTTGAGAAGCTGTAGATATACTTGTTATTTCACCTTGATATCCTGCATCTGATATCAACTATTAGTAAATAAAATAAGAATAATATTAAGTTAATATCAAAAGGCTGGAGATAATTAAATTATAATATTTGATAAGTAAATACTGGTAATTATCAATAATTTCTATGAACCAAAGTAAAAACTATGGATATTATACTGATATATTTAATAGTTAATTCTATGTTATGGATGATTTGTTAACAAATAATTAGTTAATCAATAACGTATATTAAGGGACATATAGTGGTCAAGCATAAGACGAAAAGTGGAAAGGTTTGAACCAGCCCTCTTTCTTTGAACAGATTCAGTTTGTCAGTCTAGAATATTTTATATTATATTAATATTGTTATTATCAATACGGTAGCTGGTTAAGTAGAATTATGATTATTTGTTTATTATCATATTTCTATATAATAATATACTATGAAGTTTCAAGTACCAACACATTTTTAAAATATAACACAAAACTAAAATCGTTCTTAAATATCAAATTTTTTTTTTTTTTGACAAAGATAGGCAAACTTATGAGAAACCTTGTATTCAATTTTGAAGTCATCGATTTTTTTTTTCTTCATTAATAAAATACACAATCTGTACACAATAAGACACAATAAGAGTATGGGCTATAATACAAAAGGAAGAAAATCTTGAATGAAAAAGCCACCCACTGATGACACTTTCGAAGTCATTGATTTAAAAAGAACATTTTTTATGAATTTCTAACAAAATAATTTGCAAATTTTTGTGATTTTTACGTACTTGTCAAAATTCAAATATTTCTATTAAATTGTTTTCAATAAAATATTTTACGGTTTAATTATTTTCGTAAGTTTTGTTTTCATTGAAATAATTTTCCAACATCTTATATGCTCCCTTTTAAATGCTAATAAAAAATGGTGACTATGTATTTTGAATATTTTTCAACTAATTTCCAAACATTTAGCACCTTTCGTAAACCAGTTAAAAACAAATCAATATATCATTATCAAAATTGTATCGTGTATAGAAAATGCTAACATAAGCAACCAGTGAACATTTCAGGAATCTACGGTCATTTGTTTCAGAGTTCAACCAAAAGCCAAACTAGATTTTGCGTAAAAATCAAATTTTTCCTTAATTTTTAATGCGCTTTTGAAAACTATTTGGTATTTTGGGTTTTGAATTCCTGAATACACCAACTAGATTTATTTCCCCATCTAACAAAATAGTGTTGAAGAAAATCTAAGCAGATTTACTGCCCTAAACGATGATGACACACAGAAAAAAAACATCATTGTAAGACCAATACATTCATCGCTCCGCTCAGAATCTAAAACTATTACAGTAATAGTTAATACTTAATACCTTAATTGTAAAGTTAAGCATCAGACAATCAGGATATTCTTCTGCTAATCTATAAATTAATGATCTCCATATTTTGTGTTCAATCATTTCTGTTAACCAAGCTGGAGTCTGTTGATTACAATACATATTAAAAACAATTAATACTTCTTTAAATAATAACTTATATCAATAATAAATAATAATAATTAACATACTTCTCCCTCTTCACTAAATATTGTATCAGCTTTTTTCGGATCAAATGTTTTTAATACCATATCTTTGAGATGATTTTCAACGAAGGATTGAACTTCACCAACGGCAACACCTTATAAAATATTTTTATTTTAAACATACTTTAATAAATAAACTAAAAACAAACTAGGTAACTAGAGAATATTCTTTTGAATAAAATATGAATTCTATATAAGTTAATCTTAAGTAATATATTAAAGTTATAAATGGTGAACATATTATATCATTACCTCCCAGAATGAGCCATTCAGCTACCATATTTGCCATCTGAGCAACACCAATATAATTCTTTGATAATAATTCTATAACATGTTCAGGAGTTCCACCCACTTGAAAATACCTATACAGTAATACAAAATGTATTATTTAATTACAAATTATTATTTTTACAGAGAAATAAATCAATATAAAGTTTGACCAGAAAAATGTAATAATAACTTAATCAAGCACATAAGTTCCTTAAAAAGGTTATAGGTTAAAAAAACTTAAAATCAAATAACAAAAATTCTTAGATTTTAATTTATAAATAATATTTTTTGAAATTGTATTTAAAATGTCTTAAGTGTACAAATCGTTTAAAAAGTAAGGGAAATTAATATTTTTGCTAACCTCAATTATACTTTTGAATTATATAAATTATGAAAATTAGGTATCACCTGCATGTGTTGTCTCAGACTTACAAGCGATAGGAAGTGTTTTTCGATATTTTAATTTTGAAGCAAGTTATGAGCATTATTAAATTATTATGTTTTATACTTAACTTCAAAATTAAAAAATCAAAATAACTACATATTCAGAATTTCTGAACGTAAATTTGTTATGTCACACATTTTACAGAGACAACACTTGTCTTGCAGGTGAGACGACCTCCTCTTTAAGCAAAAATCAAAGACTATTAAAAAAATATTAATAGAAGTAAAACGTTTTTATAATTGTTAAGAAGATAAAAATCTAGAAATATGTATTTATTTAATTAATTTTTATTCTATTTATATTTTTCTCTCAATTTTTAATTGAATAAGTTATTATTAAAATGTAAATGGATATAACAATGTATAATGCTAATGGTTTTAGTAGTCAAAGCAGAAATTTATAATTTCAAGACCAATAAAAAAAAAAATCTAGAAATAGTATTGTTCATATAAATAATAATAACATTATAATAACATTTAAACATATTTTTATTCTTGTAATTATTCAAATTATTGTTCTCATAAATCATAATATTGTATTTCTGATGTTAAAATAATTATGAACATAGTTTATTCTAGAAGACAAATCAACTATTATGGGTTATAGGTATACTAATGAGTAATAATTATAAACTAAAAATACCTTTTAAGCTGTGAAAATATTCCTGGTTCCATGATATAATCAGCACTACTAAATTTCTCTAAGCATTGAGTTAAAGTTTCTTCCGGATTTTCTAATATGTCGTCATTGTCATCAGCCTTAACAAGAGAACGTAATCATACAACAAAACAGTATAGGTAATTACAGATTTTAAATAAATATAATTTCACATTTATTGGAAAATTGTTTGTTTTTTTAATATGTAACTTAAAGAATGTAAATATAGAGTTGGTGATAATTTATGTAGTGTTACAAAACTAACCTCTACATCGACGTCACCGTCCCAGCGACGATATTCATCATAGTCGTCTTCCATTTTGATTGAAAGAGCAATTAGTACTGATTTTAAACAAACCGAAGTAGATACGCCTCAGTTACAATTGATGGGTAATAGAATATTTAGAGAAAATAAATAATTTTTATAATGTCTACCTTAGGTTAAAATATTATTAGTGCTAATGAATAATGTATTGAGAAGATTAATGATTTATAACTTTAAAATGCTATAAATATATTAATTATTAGACACGGCTACACACATAATTATAGTGTACCATTATTGTACCATTTGTACCTATAATCCATAAAAAAATACAAATAACAATATAAAAAGTTTATAAATTAGTAATCATTATTCACTGCTGGCGCTAAACAACAAATTTGATAACACATATCAAACATTTGAGTTTTGTTTATAAAGTAGTTGAGTAGTTCTCTGAAATAATGTTATTTTTCCGGTTGCCATACAATGAGTGTAGCTGTGGTGGGGGTAACAAACCCAACGTGAATATAATATAAATATACCTAACCAGTAACCACCCTTTTTTCATAATTCAAACATATCAATATGACAATATATTATAGATATAGGTAGTAGCGTAAAAAATATGTAGGTACTTGTGATTGGTAACTGTTGAGTCGTTGATATGTTGACTGTTGAGTGATGGAATGGAGGTACTCTAGCAGGTGTCATGCTAATGACATGATATGATTAAATCTATAGGTATAGGTATATAGGTATACTGTATTACTGTATACAAATATAAAATGTTCAGCTTCACTGAACCTTCCCGCTTTTCAACAAATCTATATGCAAATCATTATACGTTTATTATAATTTAGTTTTGCCATGTTATTAAGTAGGTACCTATTGATTGTAGTGAACTATTCAATTTAATTACCTACCATTTTGTATTAATACTATTATAATATTTAAAAAAAATGTTTTTCGTATTTATTGTGTTTCATTTGTCTTTGTTTATTACTTTATTGTTTTGATCGATTAATTTCCGTATTACCATTTAAGCTATGCGTATAAACAGTGTAATATCCATTACTAAATAAATAGAAATATATATATTTAATCAATGGTAATATAATATTATACAGTTGCGTTCACAGATATTTTCAATAGGAGGGGTTATATTAAAAAATTATTTGTATATTGTATGTGTATCAATATCAACATTTTAAAATTTTATTAATTTTTATAGTTTTGTGAAAGGGGGTTTTGACACTCACCTTCTCCCATTGTGTAAGCGACTTAATATAATATACGTATATTATCGTAGAACATTGGATAATAAAGTATAGTTATTCCTTTAATAATAATTAGTATTAACTTCATCATGGTAGGTAAGTAGGTAACAAAGACGATTAGGTATTTTCGCTCTACGTATCTCTTATTTGACTCGGCGGTTAGGAAAAATTGTCAATACCAATATCTTATCTCTATATTTTTGCTTCTACCTTCAAGGCTCTAAGCATAAACTAAGAAGATATTATATTATTATAATATTATATATTCTTAGTTGATGATTTAAACTTCAAAGTTTTGCCCAAGTTTGTTTTAATTGAAACAAAATATATACTAAGTAAAAATGTACAAAACAATGGTATAACATATTAACATGTTTGTTTCCAACTATATACAATGTAGGTTGATGTTTGGTCTTCTTGAATATTCGAAAAAGTACAGACAAGGGAAATTGATTTTAAATTAGCCAAAATCAAATCAAATTAATTAGCAGATTCAGTTTTCAAAAAATGTTGAAAGAAAAAGAAAATTATTTGATTATGAAGCTAATGATGAAGTTATTGAAAATGAAGAACATTTTAAAGTAACATATTACTTTGTTATAATGGACTTATCAACCAAGCTATTAAATCATTGAAGGAACGTTTTAAGCAACTGGAGATTATTCAATTAATTTTGGTAAATTAACATGAACTATAATTTATGAAATGCTGCAAAGAATAATGTGGTCAATATTACCTGGCACCAGTAACTTCGGCTTGCGCAGAAAGAACTGGACAAAAAAATTGCTTTCCATTGAACAAGAAGTATCAAAATTAGTCAATTATGAAAAAATCATAAATGCCTTTGGTCAGAACAAATCGATGAAAAAATATCTTCATATTTTAATTAGCCATATAGTTTGAATATGTACGTAATTAATTGTTATTCTATAAATTATAATCTGTAAATAATTTCGTGTAACACATTGCAAATAAAAAATAAAATAATTATTAGTTATTACCTACCTAATTTTATTATTATTTATTTTAAACTTTATATTTATACAGTAAATTATTATAATTTATAGTTATATAGACTATAGTATGTTTTATGTTTCAGATTTAGATGATTTAAATCAACATTTTGATAATTTAGAGTTGATTAAAATTTAATCGTCTAAGTTATATTCTTCAATGTTTATTGTCTCATTGCTCATTATGACTATGACATTAAAAACCATGAGATAATTATAATAATATGTAATTATCGTAAAAAAATAAATACTGAAATCATTAATAATAAAATAAAGAACTATATAAGTAGGTACTTTTTTTTTAAACAAAATTGAATGATTTATAATTCATATACAAGGTATTATAAAAACATACACGGTCATACATGTAAGCGAATAAAAGATAGACTTGTACAGAATGTTGCTACTGTGAACAAAATAATATTTAAAAACACTAAAAAATTTTAAATAAAGAATTATCCTGTGTAAAATCAACGATAATATTAATATCAATATCTAATATGATAATAACCAACAGTTAATCTTTTCAAATATAATTAAACAAAATGTTTTAGGATAATCGAAGCACATATTTTATATACGTATGATTATTATAATAATGTATATTTATAGACGTTATTCTGAAGGAAGATAGATTAGAAAGTTAATCATTCAGAAGTCGATCAAAAGATAATGATTGTACAAATCAAAATTCACGTAGGTATCAACAATTGAATTATTTTCATTTCCATTGCTCTGTATGGCTATTTTTAAAATTTGTTTGTAAAAAAAAAAAAACGGTCATAACCTAAAGAATTCGAACATCGATTCCATTCTACCAGAACACGACGTCTGCCGTTGGTCATACACTTATCCTTAAACCACGGTCCACGAGTATCTTCAAGTGTTGTGTTTGAATTTTTTTTTTAACCGTCGTACGTACAGTATTGAGAATTTGGCTTGGTTCGAACAGCGATAGGAATACACGACTGTCCAAGGCAATTAACGTCACCGACGACTCGCGATAATGACTGATGAGATTACGGAATCGTCATCGTACCGGACGCTGGTGAAGTGTGCTCTAAGCCTCGGCCTGCCCGGGAATCTAAAGGTCAGTTGCAGGTGGTTTTATAGTGTTGTAGTTACACATTTTGTAATGACAACAATAAATAATAATAATTGTAATCGTCCAAACAAGACGCGGCGATAATCGTTTAATCTTAATTATACTAAATCATTAGGTAAGACGTCGTCGGTGTTTACCTACTATCGCGTAAAAACTTAGATAAAATAATATTAAATCAATTAACGATGCATACTATAATATTATAGTATATTCCCATGTTTCGTGTGTATACGTTTACAAACGTACCGTATCCATGTTATGTGGGTCGTCCGCGATAATATGATTGGCGTGCGATGCTTTTCCCGGGTTTCCCAACGCTGTCCTGTGTATAAGTGTATTTATAGAATTCGCTCGTCGCCGCAAACCGGTTTTGCGTCCGGCCGGCACGCTCGAAAATTTCAGGTAATCGGTCAACCGGCCAATGGCTGCCGCGCCAAAGGGACTTGGCGGCAGATTGTGACCCGCCGCCGTCAGGCGACAATCGGACTTCTGTAGTTCAGACAGTTCGGTGCTTAATCGTGGCGTTCACCTCGCGTCGTCCTGTCAATAGTATTATTCTTTATTCCCGTTTTGGTCGCCGCCCGTGTACTCCGCGCCAAAGATCCGTTGTCTTTGAACGTTTTTCCTGGGATCCACGAACTGCATTGTTTTTCCGGCCGACGACCGGGACGTGTGCCTGCAGCGCCATTCTCTTGTCGATCTTCTTGTGCGTCCACCTCGTCTGCCGTACGATTTCGATTTAAATAATACCATAATACCTACTACGCACCTTTGTTGTTTTTTATACTCAACGTTCGGGGTGGTTTGTCTTCGAAATACAGTTTCGTTTTCACATCAATTGATATGTTCATCTTCTTTTTTTTGTGTATCTAAGTTTTTTTAATAAACGTAGATAATTCAATATTTTACAGAAAGACGAGTATGTTGAATTATTGAGATTACATCGAATGGGATTTCACTTTGAGTGTAAAACGTTGGCGCACATTATGAAAACGAAAAGACAGAGTTTGAAAAAAACCGGTAACAAGAAGCTTCTAAAAAAGCGATCCGTGGGAAGACCTCGTAAATCAAAAATTAAATATGAAGAACTGTCATCTGAAACTTCATTAGAGTGTATAGAAATGCGTACACAAGTAGCTAGAAGTATTCCAGTTGAAAGAGCTCAAATCCGCTCTACTGTTAGACAATCGAAGCCTAATTCTGAAGCTCATGTATGTATTTGTGTTAATATTCTAAAATATAATTAGATATTTGTATCAGTGGAAAACATTATACAGTAGCCAGTGGCGTATTTTCAAATTTTTTGTGGGGGGGGTCTAAATATTAGGTACCTACAAGTTTATAATATAAAAAATACACATACGAGTTATGATGTTATAATTATATTATATTATGTATATTTCACTACTATTATGATTTATTAATACAAATTTATTTATAATATTAATTTTCTCTTTCTCGGTACATACGTACCAAGTTATTTATGAATTTTAAATTTTTTTCTGGGGGGGTCGAGACCCGGGGACCCCCCCCCCCCCCGTAAATACGCCACTGACAGTAGCAATATGTTACTGATACCTATTGAAATATTGGTGGGTACCTATGCTTTTTTTATCTCCATCATTCATTATTTTCTCCAACAAATAACAATTGGGAGGACATATAATTGTGGTTGCTCTCTGAGCATGTGAAAAACGTATTGCTGCTTGCCACTATTTATTTTATGCACCTACCTAGGTATTATAGTTGAATTTTTATTAGCTTTTGATGATTTTAACAAGGTACTTCTTGTTATATTATTAGACATAAGTAAATTTATTTAAAGACAAAGAAATCATTGTATGGTTAATGTTGTTTTTACATTTAGGTGTCCTCTTCTAGCTCTATGGAGAACATTGTCTATCGACCTCCAATTGCAAAGACTACAAGTGCACTTTTAAGAAATATGTTGCTTTCAACAGATAGAACTAGGTTTAATAGATCTTCAACAAATGCTAGTCTTACTATTTCAAACAGTAACAATCCATATTGTAACTATTATCAGGTACTTAATTTTTTTTTTTAAATTGAATTTCCTAATTATTTTAATACTAACAAACCTAACATTTCACTTGTCATTAACTAGCTAGGTATTTTTACTTTTTTTTAAAAACCAATTTTTTAATTGCAAAGTCTGAACCACTGACTTTATGGTCTAAAATATCATACCAGAAACAGCGATATAAGTACACTCTTTACAAAATAATATAACATTTTAAAATTAATCTTTCTATTTGATTTTCACCCATATTTTATCTTATGTGTTATTTCAAAATGTCTAATACAATCTAGTGAATCTTGTAATATAACACTGACATAATATGTGTTTAAACTTACATTTCATTTTGCATCATGACAACACCTTTTGAGTGGAGTTTACCATCAAACATAATTATTACCACTATCATGCTTCATATAGCGTTCACAACAAAGATGACCAAAGACTATTGTTCAATGAAGGTATCTGGTGAGAACGCCATATGTGTTTTATATTGGGTATACTAATGTTTTAGTGGCTAAAGTGCACTTTACCACCCCATGCATGTTTTTCGATTTTCTTTTTGGAACTTATGTAACTCATCGAGTTAAGAACGATGGTGCAATCAGAATTTGTCGCTCTCACTTAGGATTCAAAGTTATGGCCCTTGGAAGTAAGCAATTTTGCGTTTTTTTACGCATGAGCGCAACGCGGTTGCAACAAAAATGCAATTTTCTTAACCCTGTGACCCACTAGGGGAGGTGTTTCATAGCAAATCGGGGGATAAATTATTATTGCACCATCGTTTAATACAGGATAGAATACGTAAGTACAAAAAAATAACAAAAATAGTCCTCCGCGCGGCATATAGTAGTGTTACGCGCATGCGTATAAACGTGAAATTGAAAACTTTGGAAGGCCTTAACTTCAAAACTAAGTGAGGGCGATAAATTCTGATTGCACCATTGTTCTTAACTCAATGAGCTACATAAGTAAAAAATCGAAAAATTTGCATGGGGTGGTAAAGTGCACTTGTTCCGTTTTAGTTACTGCTCAATGTGTTATCTCATACGATAAAATAGAAGATGCACCTATATTTCTAAAATACAATTAATAACCCTTTATTTCACTAATGCTCGTTGCATGACTGTATTAATTTTAAATAATATGTTTATTTAGTTGGACAAATCAAAATCTCTAAATCTAGAAGGTTTGCATAGAGCTTCATCGTTTGCTGAAAACTCATCTCGAGTAATTTGTGCATTATAAAGAATTAATTGATATTTTGATTTATTAACACTATTGTGTTTACTGTTTAGATAAAGTGGAAAAACAGCAATAAAAAGTTAAACATACCTACAAAAGAAATCAAATCTACTGTACCTGGAAATGGTTACCTATCTAACCTTCAAGCTTTTCCTGATATCCCACAACTGGCTGATGTAGACATTAATGCTAGTTTTGAGCTAGATAACTCTAACTATAGCATGTAAAATTATATGAATAATTTATGTTATTATTCGCAATTTTAAATAATTTATTTTCTATAGAAATGATCACACTGATACAGAAACAACAGTGCTATGTATTGATGATTCTGATACTTTGAGTAATGAGTCTGCAGAGAACATTGAAAAAGAGCAGCAAGAGTTTGATCAACGTTGGGCTATGTCAGTTCGTATGGAAAATGGAGAAATGTCAACACCGTTTGTTAACTGTGAAACATTTAATCCATTAGACGATGTAAATTATTTCCACAAATGTTAATATCCCCATTAAAGCAAGAAGTATATTTGAATTTGTTGCATTTTAGGTTTCTCTGTTAGGGCCACAAGATACAGCATTAGTACAAAATGATATTATACAAAATTACATAGAAACAAATAATGTCCAGTTCATGCAACTTCCAGATTCCAGTTGTGAAGTGATTAGAACCTTGCAGTACTATGAATCAAGATTATTAACAAGTCCTTGGTCTTTTCCAGAACATGTAACACAGAAATATGTTTATAACTTTTTTTATATTAATTATTAAGTCAAATTATTATTTAGTTACAGAATCATAATGAGTCTATTTCAAATGAACTGACGGTGCAAGGTGAGCAACAGGATCAAATAATAGGATCAAACCACACTCTAGCAGAATTTGCAAACATGCTTCCTTGTCCAATTGCTGGTTGCTTATGGTATTCACATTCTGCAACTTTATATGTTCATTTGTTTACAGTAAGTAATTTTGTTTTCAATCTTTTTCTACTTAAATATAACTTGATAATGTATTAATTGTTTTATTATTAGTGTCACCAAGAAATGATATACTATGGAAATTCAATTTCACATGTGTTCAGATGTCAAGATATACAAAATTTCTGCTTTTTTACTCATTTACAATTCATACAAAATACCATTTATATAATCACCGTTGCATTTGATAGCTATAGTCGCACATTTGTAGCCACCATTCAGGTATTATTGTATTAAATGTAATTATTTGTATATTCATTTCATATAAGAGTAAGCTCAGGTGGGGTGCTTCTATGCATGTAAGTGGTAGTGGCCATGGGGGGTTGTTAATGCTTGCCAAGTGCCTCACTTTCATTAGCGTCACCGTATAGCTTATATTTTCCTAAACATGGCAATTTTTTGGTTGTGTCCAATCGTCAAAAATATAAGCTAATGACAAAAACCAATTTTATCGAGTGAGATGGTCGTTGCCAAACTTAATCTTATATGATAAAATATAGTTAACAGTATGATTGTAATAATGATTTGGTTATTTTCAGCATGTTTCATCATATGGTGACAATACAAGTGCTTCACAAACTACAGCTATACTGACCACTAGTAATTTTTGTAACGATATTGATCAACATTCATGGAGTGGCCCAGTACAGCCTTACAGTGTTCCATTGGATGTACTACATGCTGATGGTAGATGTTTATTCATTGACCCTACCAACTCTGAACAGATGATTATCAATGTTAACTTGACAGTGCCATTGATTTATTCAAATGATTCAATGTTTGCCTGTTTATGAATATTATACTTGTATTCTTTATCATGCTTTATAGTATTTATATATTGTACCCACAATGCTATATCCAAGTTATTATGTTTTACAAAACATTCTTGTTACATGTTTAATTGTTTTACTTTGTTGTTAATTTATAATTATTTAACTTTTTTTGTTGGTAAGTTACAAACTGTTTGATATTATATAAATTACTATTATTATTAAATGATGATTATAAGAAATATTACCCTGATATAGGTAGCATATGATACTATTGTGTCTCTTATACAAATGCTTAATTATTTTACTTTTTATTACAGTACATTACTTTATTTATGTTAATTTTCTCCTTACCATTTCAAATTAAAAAGGAACACATTTATTATGTTAAATAATTATAGCTGGTAGTTGAGTTTGATAGCCATTTATAATTTTGTCCCAATACTAAAAAGTATGATTAAATTATTATTTATTTATTAGTTTATAATTGATAATTTTGTTTAATTGTATTGTTGACATCTTTATAATTACAAATTTTTACAAATGTGTAAATAATTAAAATTTGAATTACCTCATCTAAGGTGTTGTAAAATTCCAAATATGTTTGGTTTAGACTTAAATGACATTGGTTTCAAATGTATTTTATGTATTATTAAATATTGTTTATTATTTAAAACCTAATAATTATATAAGGCATATATTTATTTTTCAGTAATAAAATATTTTTCTGTAACTACAGATATACTTTGTAAAATTAATTATTTCTATACACATATTTCAATATCAAGTAATTTTCATGATACATTTTTAGCCAAAGATTACCAAAACATAATCCAATTAAGATAAACGTTGACAAAACCTTAACAGCTTTATTATTGGATGGGTTTGTGAATACTGGACGGATTAAGTGATAAACTATAATCATCTCAAGTATCTAAAAGTCCAGATACTTATTCATTGGTTGATTAATGGTTAACTTAAGTACATATATTGAGTACAAAAGCCTTGAAAATCAGCAAGTGAGAATAGAAGATTATTATATGAACTTTATTAATTATCCTCTAAAAAACATTAAACTGACCAAAAATGTTTGCTTGGAATCTTTAAATCATTATTTAAACATAGGCTAGTGGTGTACTGATGTAGCAAAAGGTGTAATTGAGAGGCTGCCGCATCCGTGTTTCTCAATGGGTGTTGGTCGATGGATGGATAATGGCATATGCCAATATGCCATATAGGTAATAATTTATTATTCTATAGTAACTACTAACTATTATAGTTCACCACCCCACTGCATAGGTTTGTTTAAAATGTAATTACTTAATAAGTGACTAATAACTACCTAATAATGGTGCATTACTATTAGGACCCCAGGATGTTGATGATTTTTGCATTTTTTTGGAACATCATACACCATAGGGCATAGATGATGATGCTTTCCTAGCTTAAAATATGTTTCAATAACATACAAATATATACAACTAATTTTAATTTTGCATTTATTCGATAAATGTAATTTTTAAGGTTTTAGGACCTTATTACATTTTTTTTTAACGATTGATTATAAATACTGAAAGCAAAATTTGTAATTATTTTCTAGATTAAAACTCGTTTTGAAGTTCAAATCACGTATGTTTATAAATTGTAACATAGTGATTTTTAATTTTAAAATGAAAAAATATTTTCACCAACTTAAATAGTCTTATGGTTAAACAAGTATTTAGGTGATTAACATAATATACTATTTTTAGGGCTTTTTTTTTTTTTTGTGTTTTCTATGTCATAAATTCATATTTTTCCAGGGAATTAACGACCGGGCCCTAATAACTATTAGACTAATTTTATAAGTAGTAAATGTACACTTGTTAATAATATTAAAAAGTTTATTCAAATTTAAAAAAATAAATTGTAATTATTAGTTGATTATATTTTTTAAAGTCCTTTATTGAAATATAATGTATCTGAAAGTTCAGCAGATTTTTCAGTGACTTGACTATAAGCTTCTTTATCAAATTTCTTTAATGTACTCAATTTAACAGAACTGAAAAGTAAAAATACATAATACACGTATTGACTGCACATATAGATTATAGGCATATAGAATACATTTATACCATTTATTTTTTTTGAAGTCAATCAAACGTGAACTATGAAAAAAATTTACTTACCTAAATTGTGGAAATACAGCACATGCTGTTGGGAGCATACCAATGAGTCTGTGTAAACAAATTTAGATAAAAAGTGTTATTTATATTATTAAAATAATATAAGAATATGATTTGTTATCAAATTAATAGATATCCAAAAATATAATTATAATTACAGACTACAGGGAGTAGGGACAATAATGAATATATATTTAACATTTTGTCATTTTAGATTCTGAACTTTTTTTTTTTTTGTGTGCACACACAGAGACGGATTTACACAATTGCCGCCCCTAGGCAAATTTTTTTTTGCCGCCCCATTAAACTTATCAACGAGAAAACGAATTTTTAAATAGGTACTTATTTAACATAAGTACTAAAAAAATAAATCATAAAAACTGATACTAAACAATAATTAATGGCAGTTATGTTAATAAACTGTTCTAATAAAATGTGTTTATAAAATAAAGTGTTTACTTACCAGTAATTTAAGTAGTATACTAATAACCGAATATGAAGTCTATCCGCCTTGAATGTTGTGTTGAAAATAATCGAATGTCTAATCAGAATAAACCTATTTTTTACTCGGCCACCCTCTATTTCATAGTCCCGAAGAAAAATAAACAATTATTACATAATTTTATCTTTTGGATAGAAATAGTTTTATTTTTGTACACATAATGCATAGTACGTACGAGTATATTATATAAAATATTCACAGTGACTGGTTTATAATTAGACTATTGTTCCAATACGAATCGATCATCACCCGTATTCGTATTAAATATATCATATCTGTATGTATTGTGCGTGTAGTGTGTGTACGCCGTGCGATCAAACGAACCACGAGCGATTATTAATAATTATTACGACTTAGCAAAAAAACAAATTAACGAAATATGTTATCCATGTTTGGTATTTAGATAATAGATCTACGTTCCGGCAGTCGTTCTATAATTTACTTGGACGTTTATTGTTATGTATTATAAAATAAAGAAGAAATTATATTAACAAGAATATTATTATACTTAAATATTAAACATTTTTTTTCCATCCTTCAGAGTAATCACCGTACATTAGAAAATCAAAAAGAAACTTAGAGTATTCTCAATAAAATATTGGCCTAAAATTGCCGCCCCTAAAAATTTGCCGCCCTAGGCAACTGCCTACTTTGCCTGACGCTAAATCCGCCACTGTGCACACACGATAACTAGTCGAAATAATGGTTCGATTTTTAACTTCAGTATTTTGTTCTATAGGAAAGTGAATCTAGTTGGGGAGGTCAATATCCTATATTCCCAATACTGTTATTCTATATTCAAAAGCATCGGGAAAAATAACATAACAATTTCGGAAACCTTATGTATTATAAGTATTTTATATTTATAACGAGTTATTGAGTTAATAAGAACGATGTTGCAAAAAATCTTTAGTTTTTAAGTTATAGCCTTAGTTATATCCCCCCACACACACACACAAATATAACTCTGACAATTAATTATGTATATAATATGTAGTACTTACATAATTCCAAATCCAAATGAATTAAAAGCAAAATGTGCCCATTTATTTTTTCTGAACCAGCAACTTTTGTTATCCAACACGTCTTCCAAATACTGAATTAAAACTAAAAATAGCAACAATTGTATTTTCATATTTTTACAGAGATGGTAGGTGGGGCCCCCTACTACCTAGGCATTTTAATTTTAAGTATATATTTTAATACAACACGTCATATACCAATAGCGTAGGGACGTATTGTTACTTTAACATCAATTTATTCTTATAATGTAGGTATGTATGAGTAGGTATGTGCCATATGCCTATAAAACACGGTTTAAGCTACCTATGGTTTATGGCTATATTCAATGTCCTAGCAAGGATTATGAAAGCGGGGGAGGGTTAAGTATAAATCAAACAAAGTTTCTTACAGTTTTTGTAAATTGATAGTACAAATAAATAATAAAACATTTATTAGGGAATGGCAATGTGTGCGTGTGGGGGGTATTTGAAACACTCAAAACCCCCTGGCTATATAATGTATTTAAGGCATAATTAATGTACCTAGTACCTATTAAGCCATAAAGGTATTAAGAATTAGGATATTCAAGGTATAGGACATAGGTAAATCCTACCAAAGGGAATCGTATTTTATGAATTTGAGATTTCAAATATTATTCAGTGTGCGCGATGACGTGGTGGCGCTGTGCAGGGGGTAGGTACATAATTAGTACCTAATTATAAATCATTTTAATTATCATTGTCAACGACTTAAGAACTCTGTTAGTTAAGTTTTATCTGTTGGGCCAAAAAGTGTAAAAATGTAATACAAGGCTCCCGATCAGTGGCGTCCGCAGCGGGGAGGCTAACGGGCTGAAGCCCCCCCCCCCCCCATTGTCCGTATTATTATTACTTTTTTCAAAAAAATATTAATCAAGTTTAAACTGTCAACATAATTATTAATAATTAATTTGCATACCAATTTTCATAAATTATCTGAAATTTTTCGGTAAAAGTATGAACTACTTGTATGAAAGACCTTGTATTAAATTGTCTAGCCTTAGCTGTACATATTTTATATTTTATAAGTTTTGAAGTACAAATTAACCTTGGTTTTGACGAAATTTGAACTTTAAATGCTTATAAAAAATAACCATGATGCCTATGTATTGTTAATATTTTAGCTATAATAAAAAAACTTACGTATTACATTTTTAAGCTTTTTGACCGGATGAATAATTTTTTATTGACATTAATTATAGAAAAACATTTTAATTAATCAAATACAATCCAAGTTAAGACGGTATAACCAAGCTTGTTACCAAACAATTTAAATAAATTTTCATTTTTTTTTCTCTAATTATTTTTAAAAGCACTAAGAATTTTCAATTTCGACCTCCTAAAAGTACTAACTAGATCCAATTTGCTTCCAAAAACATACACTGGGCATCGAAGCTTGTGATCAGAGCATTTTTTCTACCAGAAGAGTTGATAAGTTACAAACATTTTAAAATACCCCGAATAAACGTCTGCAATTATTAGACTGGACAAAATAAAAATTAAATTGTAACTAATTTTCAAGCCCCCCCTCCCCCCCATTGAAAAATCCTGCGGACGCCACTGCTTCCGATATATTGTATTACGATATCAGTTGAAAAATATTAAAAATACATTGGCACAATTTTTTTTTATAAGCATTTAAAGATCAAATTTTGACAAAATGTATTGAATAATTATTTTGTAGTTAAAAATTTATAAAATGTTCAACTTTTATATCTAAGGATTGATAATTTAAAAAAAGATTCCACTTAAGTAGTTAATTCTGTTACCAAAAAATCTAAAAAATACACAGACACAGTTTATTTTTATAGTCATTTTAAGTTCAAATTTGGAAGAAATTACATAATAAAAAACCTAGAATAACTATTTTTGTTATATTGTTGTGATTGTATAATATTATTCATGGGTATTTGAAACTTCTAAAGTACACTATTATATATCTATGATAGTATCAGGGTTTGTTGTTGATGTATAACGCGTTATAAGTATCTTATGGATATTGTGATATGATTATATGGAATTTATTATAGGTGCCTACTACCTATATTATAGGTCAATTTTTTTTAATACCATAGATAAGTATACAATATGTCTTCTATCTAGACTGACATACCGTCTCCGCTCAGAATCGTTTTTCTTATACAATGATATTATATCATTGAATTCAAATTTAATACCATCCATTATAAAGTAACCCACTGTACAGCAGAGCACCTTTTTTAAATTTTCTTCTTGTTATTTCCAACAAAATTAATTGTAAAACCAGTTTTAAAAGATTATGTTTACTTATTATAAGGTAGGTACTCGTTACATCTAGCCATCTAGGAATCATCTGGTATATGGTAAAGTATTTTAAGTTTTGTGTGCTGCATAATTTAAGCCATGCAAAATGTTTTAATTGAATTACCTAGGAACATTATTTAATATTTAAGAATTCTTACATACCTACTCCCGGAGCGAGCATTATAATTCTAGTAACTATGGTTTCTCCTATGCCTTTTAATCCAGCAAACTGTAAACAAATAGCAAAAATATTGTTAAAATAATTGTAATTGTGTTTAATTGTATAATCTTAACATAAAATAGTAAATACTAACTCTTGAATATCCAACTTTTTCTTTATTACAGTCATATATTCTTACACCATCTATGATTTCATTGTGTCTTATTATTGGGACATTAATAAAACTGGCCCCCGCAAATGTCATCAATGGGACGAACCGCTATTGGTAATTAAAAAAAAAAAACAAATATAAATTAGATATAATTTTAATTATGAATTAATGAATCTAGAATCAAGCATTTAGTAGGTATTATTATTACACCTATAGCGAGTTCAAATATTTAATATGTTATTAATACATATAGTGCGCAATCGCTAAAAATATTATATAATATATCTGGAGAAGAATGAAAATAATAGTCATAGAAAAGGCCTAAGTGCCTAACGGGTATAATATTACATACTACATAATGATATTGGATTTAGTAGATTTACATAAAGTATTGGATGACATATCTTGCTAAGGAGAAATCTTTCAATATGAAATGCTGCAAAAGTCGATGTAGCTGTGGCAGCCAAAATGGATATTCCGAATCGAAATTGATTAGTTGGAATGAATTTGGTATCACCGTTACGGTTAGTAAAATTTACTAATGAATCGTATGATTGATTGAGACCATGCCAAGCATAACTGGAATAATTCTTTCTAAAATATTATAATAAATATAATGTAGTAATGAATAGGTATAATTAATAATTTAATAATAAACATATATTATTTGAATTATTATACATCATTTATTAATATGATGCCATACAATATACTATGCCGTATATTATTTTACAACTTATGTATAACTTTATGTGCAACTTAAGTATAAGCTCAATTACAAATAATTTATATTGTACCTATTATAGACTATAGACTCTATTTTTAAGATAACATTAATAATGTCTTGCCCGCATTCTGCCAAAATTCATTTGGTTCAAATTTCATTCAATTATTTCGATTCTACATTTTCGAAATCAGAAACATGATGGATACGCAATCCTTTTCTAGTGGAATTAAATACAATTAATGTTTCAGACCTCGTTAAAGACGAATTAATTGATTTAAGATCAAAAGAAATGGCATGCCACGATTTTCAAACAAAAAATTTAATCGAAATTTGGTGTTCATTGACGAAGGCTTTTCCGCGAGCTGTATCCATGGCAATGACATTTTTGATTCCATTTCCTACTACCTATCTCTGTGAGTCTAGATTTTCTACAATGGTCACAATTAAAATAAAGCGAGAAATCGATTGAAGACATTAAGGACGATATGCTTGTTGCTCTGTCCAATACAGTCCCAGATTTCAAGGCAATATTGCAATCAAAACAACAGCAAATGTCACATTAAAATTGGTTTTTGATTTTGACTATAAGAAAAAGTGATAATTCACAATAATTGAATGTAGTATTAAGTCTTAAATTTATCATTAAAAAAAATTAAATATTAAAATAAAAATTTTATTTATTTATTTATTTATATACATATTTTTTTTTTCGTGGTGGCGTTGACTATATTTTATACTTCAAAAGGGTCCATGGACCAGAAAAGATTAAGAACCTATAGTATAGAGTATATAGACTAGTGCTTGACTTGGTAAAATTAAAGCAGGGGATCGCGAGACTGTTTACATTTTAAAAAAGAGCGTCCTCATCACTTGTTAAACATTTTTGAGCAGTGTGATGGGTGTGGGCTATGTCCCGACAGCTTCTAATGCCCCTCTTTAAATCATATAAAAAATATTTATAAATAATCGATTGAAAAAAAAAATACAAGTTAATATAAGACATAGGTAGGTAATTATTGTATAGCAACCTATTATTCCTATTGTTGCCCTTGAAATGTACCAACTCTATATGACTCAAGTCTCAAACTTTGTTTAATTAGTTATTTAATATTCAGTGTAATATGGTGTTCAAAATTTATCTTAACTTTTCCGTTGCCCGGAATAAAAATTCTGATTCGCAGCAGTATATTATCAGCTAGGCAATCTACCTGCGGTAGATCGTGGACCGCCGGACCCCGTGATGTTTGTACAATTGTACGTAAGTGTATGATTTCACTCTAAAGTATCAAAGTTATACCAAGTTTGTCGTATTCCACCTATAGTGGATTAATATAATCAATTAATACAAAATCCTAACCTAACCTAACCGTACTAATAATATCAGATGAATAAAAAAAACCAAATGTAACCATTTTTAAATTAGCCCGTCTTCTCCCCAGAGGTCTAATCTACACACAAACATTCATTAATATTGTAAATAAATAAATATATAATTAAGCCCGGAATGGTGTCACACGACACACGGGCAGCTAGTATATAATATAATATATTATATATAAATCACCAAAAAATAATAATACAATTCAACAAACATGTCCGATTAACCAATAGCAACCAATATATAATAAACTGTTGGGCCACTGTTGTATTTTTTACATCCAAATTTCCTAGGTTCCTACTTTTCCTGTGGTTTTTCCTAAAATTTTCTTTCGAAAAACCTTCTCCTGGCAATTCTGAAAAAATCAGAAATCGTCTGAAAAAAAATTTGAGCCAAATCGGACCAGCCGTTTTCGATTGATGGGGTAGGTAACGACATTTTTCAAGCTACATTTTTATATAGATTATTATAGTTATAAATAATATTAAAGAATATTAAAAATTAATTGGTGCGATCATATAAATCGAATATCGACATATTAGAACGAATTAATAAAGATCTTATTATCTTAAAGTAGTGAAAACAAGAAAAACGCGAAAACTTCAATATCTGGGACATGTTATGCGGCATCCAAAAGATTATAGTCTATACTCCAACTAATAATTCAGGGAAAAATAGGTGGAAAAAGGAACAGCGGACGACCTCAAGGCTCAAATATCTTGGATGGACAACCTAAGAAATTGGTTCAATATACCTACGATTCATTATTCAGAACATCCTATAAATTCTTACATACCTACACAATATTTTACTTGTTTTAGAGTGTACAAATTCAATATTAACTTATAATAATAATAATAAAACATAAAATATTACAAGAAATCGTAGCCACACATTTCTGTAGGTCCTAGGTACAGTGCCTATAGTGCCTTTGCACTAATATGGCCCTGTATACCTATATTGTTTATGATAATTGATAATTATATTTATTTTTAAGTTTTGATAAAATATAATAATATAATACCTATTAATTAATTAGGTAGTATAATAATAATATAAATATTTTAATTCATTCATTCATTTATAAGATATTATAAACCTGTTATAGAAATAATAATAGATTAAAATAAATATTAGCTATTTGAGTAAAGTAGTGCATCCCTATATGAAATCAACACGCAATTTAAGTTTTTTTTTTGGTGAATGTTGACTTTTAAGTACAATTACTTACAAGGTAGGTACCTACCGAATTTGTCTACACTATACAGCAGGCCCTATTATTTGTAAAATTTCGGACTGCACATTTCATTTTATTCTCGCTACCATCTTAACAAAAGGAATGTATTACATAATAAATATTACATATATATATATATTATATACCATATGTATATAATAATTTAACAATGCAATTCAATAAAACAACAAAATACTTATCTTTTAATAAAAATCATAAAAATTAAATAGCATAATATAATAATAAAAACCTTAACTTAACTTTTAATAATTAAAATCATAACAATGCATAGGTATTGCTTTCTTGATTTTTCATCAAGTAAGTATGGACAGTATGGTAATTGAAATTAAAAAGTCTGAACTTTGAAAACTTCAAGAATTTGTGTTAAATAGGAAAATAATAAAAATGTAATTCAGTAATGATGAATAGGTGGGTAATTTAGCTAGCTTTAATATAAAATAAGAGAGATTTGATAACACACCCAAGCGGTATACCCAATTTGAATCCATAAAAACATTGGCGTGAACAGTCCCAAAATTTCTATTTTTTAACTTTTCTCCTAAACTATGATACCTAGCTAGAAAGTAGGTTGATAACTCATTAAAAAGGGATTATCAGGTAGACACTAAATGTGAAATTAATTTTTTTTTTTAAATTATTTTATTTTTCACAGATAAAAAAAAAAAAGAGTTATTTTCTCTAGATTTTCATTTAGCGAGGTAGATCTCCGAAACTGGAGAACGGAGTTTGTTGTTTGGGGTCTTGTTAAATTCACATTTGCTAGGAGAATTGCAGTGAAGATTTTCAGAACTTTATCTCCAATCGTTAATTCATTACAAAGCTGTAAAACATCAAAAAACGCCCAATAAAATTTGTTTTAATTTTTTTTAATGTTCTGTAGTGAATTAACTATTAAAGATAAAGTTCTGCAAATCTTCACTGCACTTTTCCTAACCAATGTGAATCTAACAAGACCAAAATCAACGAATTCCGCTCTCCGGTTTCGGAGATCTATCTCACTAAATGAAAATGAAAATGATTTTTTGTGGGGCTGTTCACACTTCACGCCGACATTTTTCTGGATTCATATTGTTATACCGCTTGGGTGTGATTAAATCAGTTAACAAATTTCTAAAAATTCAAAATCAAGAAAGTTTACATGCCGAACCCTGACTTGGCAATTTTTGTTTTGTAGACCGTAGTGCACACACGTTCAAATCGTAGTGCACACTTGTATATTCGTAGTGCACATTGTGTGTCGTGGTGCACATAAAAATAGGGCCTGCTATACAGTTATGGGAAAACGAGTAAACACTATAGTTAACCCAATTTAATATTAATTGTATAAATAATACAATCTAAATGAATTTTAAAAAATAAGAACTTAAAAAATATAGTGAGTAGTAGCTATAAAATATAAATAGGATTTTATACAAAACCACGTAATATTTTGTCATTGTTCCTTAATAAACGAATATTAATATGATGTTACCCTGTAAAATATTTTGATAATTCAAAACTGTAGTTTTTGTATAAGGTACCTTATATAACTTACGTTAATTGAGATAGTAGAGCAGCAACTAATAATGATTTTCCAATTGGTATAAATGACAATCGTCCAAAACGGTTTTGAACTTCATTAGTGTCGGGGTGAATTACACTTTCGTAGATTTGATGTGCATATAACAGTTTTGTTTCTGTGATATCATCATTTGAAATTGATCCATTTCTATTGAGTATTGATCATTAACATAGAAGTATAGAACAATGGTCAATTTCATAAAATATATATGCAATTATAAGATTATATGATTAGGAGGGTTATATGAGTTGACTAATGACACAAATATCATGAGCTACATGAGCTCTGAAGCATATACAAATGTCATATAGACTATAGTCATACTAAGTTACTCAATACTCATATGGATAGCTGGTAAGTATATACTACTATTACTACTAAATCTTTAATTTACTATAGGTAAATAAGTAGGTACGCATGTCGTTATTTGAACATTTTGCGCCCCGGGGAAACATAATTATACCCTTACCAACTCCCCAAAAAAGTTATTTCTTAAAATTAAAAGTTAGCCTATAAGTAAAGGTTAGTCTAACCTAACCTAACCTATAACTACTATGCATTTTGTGACATAAGTGTGGTTTAGCTCCCAAACGATTTTTAAAATTTTTTTCTATGAGGATTCAGTGGTATTTCAATGAGTTAAGAACAATGGTACAATTAGAAGTTATTGGTCGACCTTAGTTTTAAAGTTATGAGTACAAAGTCCGCGAGTTTGCATATTCCAGTTTTCTATTAAATTACTTTACTAACAATAAAATAAAAAGTAAGTACGACAGGTTATTTCAGATGCCACCAAAAATTTAAGGCTGAAAAAACACATTTATAAAAAAAAGGCGGGCAAGTATACAGGAGTCGGGTAGTAGGCCCGAAGGCCCAATTCAGACTCCTATTTGGCAGAATTTCTAATTGGGCACCCTTAGGTTTCTGCCATGCCAGAAATACAATGCAGACTAACATTGTTATGCAGTATTTTTTTTATGTAGTATACAATATGACTTTAAAATGACT
This sequence comes from Macrosiphum euphorbiae, assembly GCA_949089665.1. NCBI lineage: Eukaryota > Metazoa > Arthropoda > Insecta > Hemiptera > Aphididae > Macrosiphum > Macrosiphum euphorbiae. Next base: position 173,562,933 of record CARXXK010000001.1, on the reverse strand, counting down.
TTTAGTAATATTATGGATTAAAAAAAAATGTTCATAAAACGCTTAAAATTATTTTTATTTTCATTATTATAATAGGTATATAATTAGTAAATAAATGACCAAAATCGAAAAAGAGTTTACAAATCTGTATTGTTCCGCATGACACTAAAAGAAAATTAACCTAACTGCATGATAATGATAATTAACTTTAAAAAGTTAAGTTACGACAGTAAAAATCTTAGCTGAATAAGTTAATAAGTTAAAAACAAAAATAATTATAGCTAGTTAAGTTAAAAAAATTAACTTTTTAACTTAACTTAAACTTTTTAACAAGTCATTACTATTATTATTTATTACAGTGCGTAACTAGCTATTTATATGTAATATAGAGGCGCGTCCACACTATGAAAATATATGCCATTTTGCTTTGCCAAATGGCATTGCGAAGGGCGATGTGGACTTTTTGTTGGTAACATTTTGCCAACTGGCCTGCCAGGCCAAACCCGACGGGTGTCGGTCCGGATCAAAGAAAGCCAAGTGGCCAAGTGGCATAGTGTGGACGCTCCTTTATAAATTATACTAGCTCTACGTTATTTATGCTGGTGATCACCACTTAGAATATGCAATTTCAGATTATGATTATTGCTTAAATTGATTTATTTTTAGAATAAAAAAATAATTGTACAATAGGTACATACAAATAAGAAAGGTGTAATAATTTGGCATTTTCAATGGTTCCAGAGCTGATAAAGTTCAATTTTGGATTAGTAATCCAAGAATAAATACAGCCATCGCCCAAAATAGGTATTATGGTCCCATGTACATGACACTGTTTTAGGAATTTTCCATTTGTTACTGAAAAAAAACAAAAAAAAGTAAGTACATTAGTACCATATTATAATATATATATATATAATATAAACTTAACTATGTTTGTATCCAGTGGCGCAACTAGAGCTGAAATGTTGGGGGGGCTGTAGCCCTCGCCTGACATTACATAGAAAGTAATCCGTGGGGGGATGCCCAAACACCCCCATATATGTTTACTTAATAATATTAAAAATCATACAAACAAAATCAATTATTTATTTAATTATACCTTGTTTTAGATTCTGAGTGGAACGATGAATGTATTTATTTTACAATGATGTGTGTATTTTTATTTATTTTTATTTTTTTTAATTTTTATTTTTGTGTCCGTCATCAAATTTTAATACAGTAAAAGTGCTTGGATTTTCTTCAACATTATATTTTCTGATAGGAAAGTGATAAATATATAATATAATATAAATATATCAATAAAATTTTATTTGTTGGTTAAAAAAGCTTGAACATTTAATAGAAGGCTCCTAGTACCTATATTGTTTCAAAGTCAGATGAAAAATATTAAAAATCCTTAGTCACAATTTTTTTTTATAAGCATTTAAAGTTCAAAAATTGACAAAATATGGAAAAATCACGAAAATTATCAAATTATTTTGAGTTAAGAATTCGTAAAATTTTTCTTTTTAAATCTTTTTATTTTAAAAGAATATTGACAATCTATACAACATACGAGGTATAATGAGTAAGTGTGGTGACATAGGAACATTAGACATAACCACAGCAGTGCCACCTGACCAGAAATTTTTTTAAATCTAAGATTTTAAAATGTAATACAATAGATTCCTTATAAGATTATCTACCTTTATCAAAAAAAAAAAAAAATGTCTATAAGAAAGTCAAATTAAATTTTTAATACCATAGATAAGTATATAATATTATGTCTTATACCTGGACTAACATACCGTCTCCACTCAGTATCGTTTTTCTTATACAATTCTATTATATCATTGAATTCAAATTTAATACCATCCATTATACAGTGATCCACTTGTAACCTACTGTACAGCAGAGCACCTTTATTAATATTTATATCATAATTTTCAAACATTAACAATAATATTTTTTTTCTTATAATACCTTTATACCTATTATATATTATAAAATATCTCTGAAATAAAATATTACGTTTTCTAATAATATTTTAACGATATGTAAATATTAATAATAATTATTAGAAGTAGATTTTACAAGTTTTACTTAATGTAGATATACCTATATAATATTTAAAAGATAATAAGATAAAAATATTTCGAATGATTGATTCATCAAATAAAATAAATAATTTAATATTAAATAAATATTTAATGAGTGTAGGTACCTATGTTATAACTTATAAGTAATCTTTAAAAGAACTATTATATTAATTATTAACATATGTTGTTTCACATCGTGATATAAAACAAAGCAATATTGTTAATTTTTGAATATTATTTATTATATTATATTAATTTTTTTAATGAAAAGTATACGCATACGATATTATAGTATATATAGTAGGTATAGTATAGTGTATACGGTATACCTATATGGCTATATTATGTATAACAATATATTTGTAATTAAATATTAATAATGTAATAATTACACTAATTACGTTTTAAAAATGCCATGTGATTGTCAGTAATAACTAATATTGTAGTCTGGGCGTTATTTTTCCCAGGTTAGGGGATTATTTTCAGGGGATTTTTATACCTATCTCTATGTTATAGTTCAGTGAATAGGTATACTGTAAAATTATGTAATAATCTTACCAAATACAAAATAATTTGTATCATACCGACATAAATTGTTTCCATGAAACGAATACAAGCATACAGCTTATGATATTTACCATACTTATCATAGGCAATATAAAACAAAAATTTGAATAAAAATTAATAAAATTAAATAATTACATTTTTTTCCAAACATAAAAAAAAATAAAAATTTTCTTTTGTATTAATTTAATACAGTTTAATTTTTAAAGATTTGTTAATATTTTCGGAAAGAATTGAATAATTTATTTTGAGGGGGCTATAAAGAGTTTTGAGTGGTTGTGCTTATGTTTGTATGGATATAATATAATTAATGTAAAATTTCGCAATCTATATGACGTTATAAGCAGGGTTCAAGACCTCTATTGTATTTTCATGTATTTTGTAGTGGTCGTAGATTATTCTAGGTAAGTTGTAAACTTGTAAAATGAAATGGCAAAATAAATAAGTTATGAATTAAATTATAAATAAAGTTAGAATTTGAAATGTCTAGCATATTTGTGCATATTTCATATTTTTATTTTTTTGTGTATTTACCTACGTAAACTTTTCGGGAAAAATCGCATGTTGAATACCTAACATTCAAAATTATTTTTTAAAAATACCCTTTGAGAAGCTGAAGCCTAAGCCTTAATATTATAATATTGAATAAGCTTAAAAAATAATTAGAAAATGTTTGTGAGTGCACTTAAAATTAATGGTGGAGGCTTGGCCCCTAAATCCCTCCCATTTGCGCATGTGGTAGGTACGTTAATACGTTAGATTTTATGAGTCTTTTTGTGACATAACTAATTGACATTTAGATTCTAGATTGTATGAAAAAATGAAAATCTTAAACAAAAAGTGTGTAATTATAATTATATACAGGTATACAGCTGATTTGTACGTACATTTAAATTCCGGGATGTGCTGTGGATTATGACAGTGGCGATTTACGAACAAATTTTTCGGGGGAAATTTTCCCAAATTTAAGGAGGGTGGGTAATTACTAATTCTGTAAAAAAAATGTTTGTATTTATAACTATAATTATTGAATAGGTAATTAATATGTTTGTATATTTGACTGGTTATTTACTCTATGATTTATCATAAGTATTTAATATGAAACAAAGCGTGCTGTATTGTTGTATGAAATAGTGGAACTGGGAAGATATTATTATTATAATTATTTTTTGGAGCATCGGAAACTAAGGCTAATAGCATTTTGTGGGGTTACGGTTGGTTTTGAGCAAACGTTTGTATGTGAGCAGAAGATTCGTAGAAATCCAGCGTAAGAAGTTGGGTGGTCACGCATCCGGGAGCTGCAGGAGACGCCAAACGATGCTTAGGAGGTACGCTTAGGCCTTGAAGATATATTGCAAGCAACCGCTTGCAGTTCTTACGCCGTATGTAGGTACCTATAGCAGTATAGCGATAGCCTAAGGCATAAGCTCAAATTAGCCATAGCCACCCCAAAAACCTAGGACATACAATTTAAAAATTTATATTGCAATGGTTTGCTTGCCTTTAATATATTTAGCCCCCTCCCCCCAAGTCAAAAGTTGAAATTGTGCCTATGATGGCCTAAGGTAAGGTACATAGTTACTACATTCTACCTGCCTATACATTATTATAGTGATATTATTGATATTAATACTACTATATATCCATAATATAAAATGTACAATGAATCGTGAATGTGTGAGGAGAAGTAAATAGTTGCACTACTCGCACCTCCTAGATCCATCACTGCTTAAGACAAGCAGAAACTCAAGAAAGTCTGATAGTCAGTCACCTTGACAACGAAATGTCGCTAAATACCATCTTACTTACCTATATGGTGGTCGTTTTGAAGGATCTAACTATATTAATAATTATAAAATAATTACAAACGACAGTTCAAAAATACTTAAAAAAAAATTATTTTGTAGGTATCTAATCATATTATAAAGGTTTGCTAAATGATCATCAAACATTCAAACACCACAAATCATAGTAATTGGTAAGTCTAAGTGTCGATTGCCATCGTTTACCTAAATCCATAGATTTATTTTTTCTAAGCTACAATAACTGAATGCTGAGTCCTTTGTCCTTGATTTTAATTATTTTTCTTTAACTAAATTTCAGAGGTATTACTCTATGCACCTGACACCCACAAAAATACATTAATTATTTTAAGTACAATTTAATAAAATAGGTATTAACTTTCACTATTTCATAACTGTGATCTAAATTAATGTCTAATCAAATTCTAAAATAGGAAATTCAAGTCAGGACTCTGGTATATAATAAAAAGGTACTAGAATTAACTAGTTTTATATTTTGCACGGCCACGGACTTTTTGTTGCTTATCGTTATCAATATAAATAATATAATAGACGAGCGCTTCCCCGCAGTAAGGCATTTGGCTGGCTTATCATAATATAATAACGTTATAATAGTGGCTTAGATAGATAACAACCTATAAGCCGCGATCATTGAACTATATAATAACTATATATATAAATTATTATATAGTTCAATGGCCACGATTTATATCTTAAACTGTGCTATGCTATGAGATAAGTACATAGGTCTTTATATGATATACCAATGATGTAGAGAAGATATCTTCTCTACATCGTGGATATACCTAACATGTAAGATCACAATATCGTGTGTAAGACCAAACACTCTATACGTCGTATATAGTATTTGGTAAGATACTAAGATACATATAACCATTGAGTATTGAGATAGTTAAACAATAAATAAATTTCATTGTAATAAGTAATAACTGTGAATAGTTGTTTATCTAATATCTATCTCAATGCGTATAAGTTACGGCATAAGATATAATTATCCTTGATATGATTAGGTATATCTTAGTCCGTAATGTAACTTAAAATTTAAGTTCTCTTGGCTAAAAAAAGTGAAATTTTATTTGATAATCTTAGAAGTTCAAATTGATACAAAGATTTATGAACCTATTACAAAAAAAAGAAGTTTCATGGTTTCTCAATCTTTTTTAATTTACATTTGACAGCTTTACCTCAAATGTCAATTTGTCATATTATATTTTCAAATAAGATAGAAAAGAAATTAAGAATCGAATCTTATAATAATAAAATTTTACTTTTTCTGCATACTTCACACAGGGTTACACTCCCATGATTTCTGCAAATTAATAAATCAATTGTTTTAAGAACATTTAACATGTCTGGTCATAGAATTATTATATTTTCATAAAGCTATAGGTTCAATTGTTTAAAATTATAATATAATAGACATTTAAATGTTTGTAAATCAGACAACAGATAACTATATTAGACTAAAGGGGGGTTCACACTACACCGTGTCGTGTGAACCCCCCTTCAGTGTCTCAGTCCATAAAAGAACATGCCACAGCCCGATCAAAATTGGTTTTTCCGCGCATCATCATCGACACTCTGCCATAGGAAAACCAGTTTCAATAGCAGGGTAAACCGGGGATGCACAGAACCGGCATGTTTTCTAGTGGAACAGAGTATAAGACACTTAACTTTCTTTAATTTTGAAATAAATGGACAACTATTTAAATAATTAGTACCATTATTTGATTTATCTTCTGGTGTTCATATTTCTTTAATCAAACATATTTGGCGGAACGGCAACATGAATGATTAAGCATGACTCATAAACCAAATAACAAATTCTTTGTTTTTACTAATAGAATATGTTGATAATAATTAATATGATTAAGTACACATAAAAACAAAACAAAAATATAAATTTAATACCTAAAACATCTATTTAAAACGAAAAAAAAAATTCTAAAACAGCACAGTTTAACAACAAATCTTACGAATTTGCCTCTTTATTTTTGATGGTTTCACCAGCTTGTTCTTCTTTATTTAAAAATTCTTCATCATCTTTTAAACCTTCTGTATATACTTCTGGATATTGGTCCATACAAGTCCACATAGCTGTGAACTTTTCTCTACATTCCATACCTTTAGGTTCTTCTTTACTATAATGAAAACACGTAAATGATTCTCTAAATTCAACCCCACAAGGCCCAGTCGCCATTCCTCCTAAACATGGGCAATTCCAGTTGATGGAGCCATCTGGAAATATGAGACCCGGTGAGGGTTCTGGTGGTGATAATATGACTTTACTAGGTGACTGATGATCTTCTTTTGTGGCAAATATGATTGTGTCTTTACCATCTTTAATTACTTGTGACATGTTTATAAGTTCTGTCTTCTGTGATGAATGATATTAAACACGACGAACCACGGTGCACGTTAAATGCAACAGTATTTGAGTTGTGGCGTCCAAACAACGTAAGCGCTCCACGAAATTTAATGTAAAAATTAGATGGACACCGAATTATGCCTCTTCCAGCTTTAAATCTTAGTACATCAAAGTTGACACTCGATCCAAACTAAAAAAAAGTATAAATATTAAAATTTTTCCAAATATTTTATGATACCATTAAGGTTTAGTTTTGTAGATAAAAAAATATAAAACATAATAATGAATTCATAAAATAGTTGGAAATAATTGTTATAATAGTTGTATATTATGAATTTATGATCATATCCAATATACTAAAATGTTAAATAATGATGTGACTGTATAATAGTATTTAATTGTAGCATGTACAACCAAAAGTTAATAGTGCAAGTCTATTTAAATAAACTATGAAGTAAATTAAAAAATCAAGTAAATCATTAAATAAAATCTAGTCTACGATCATAGATTATGGTGGACATACCCATAGATATTAAAGAATGGATAGGCCATGGCTACATTAATAAAATAGAGGGCCGTGTACCGGAATGGGGAAGAGAGAAAGACTGTTTTTTATGATTGTATCTCATTCTGGCAGAGGTCTTATCATAAATTATATACAATAATTATATATATATCTATTTGTGTTAAGACCTCTATATCCTCAAATTGTTTTCATGTTCATTCCCGTATGATATGTACAAATGGCCTATCCATTCTTTAATATCTATGGACATACCTAAATATATAAATGTAAGTACTTAAGAAGTTATTTTAATTTAAACTGTTTAATATTTAATTAAACATTTCATTTAAATACATAAATTAGAAACAGTTTAAAATGTATATAGGTACATATAAGTTACAATTTCTAAAAATCTATTCACTTCGGAATTTGTTTGTTGGAAATATTTGTACAACATAATACATTTTTGATTACATATTATATTGTAATGAATTAAAAACTAAAATGTTTTAGTGTCAGTGAAATGTTAAAAACACTGTGGGTGTAGAATGGCCACTAGTTTGGATCATTAAGCATTGTAGAAAACAACAATAATAAACAATTACACAACTGAATACATATTAGTAAGCATAATTTTGTACCTGGCCAAAAACTTCTTTAAGCGCTTCCTTGATGTAAAATGCAAATTTTCCGTCGTTCACGTCTACGTTGTCGGCTTTTCTATCGAGAACATTCCTAGACAAGGAAATAGAATCGGTTAATATATGTACAATTTAAATATGTAAATACTGATTAAGCAAGGATTTACGATTCAAAAGTTACTCACAATGTGACTTCTAGGAAGTAATAAGAACACATAATCGGTATATTATCAACATAATTCTATCCTAATATTTATTATTTTTCGTTTACTAAAACCTAACCTAATAGATACTACACAGCTACGATCTACGGTTGTATTTTGGAAAAAAATATACAAAACAAAAAAGACACAACCTACACGGCTGTGCAGAAGACGAGTGCACCTATTTAAAGTACCTAACGCAAATGCACTATGCAGCAGCCAGCGACTAGCAAGTATGAAGTAATGCACTACGGGATATTGCACTATAATAAGTAATAATTCCCTATCAAAGATTGTTAATCGTTTTCGAACGTATTTGAGGTTAAGAGTTAAGACCACGGAGATCACAATCGTCGGGCGCCGATCAGTGTGGCCAACGGAACTCTGGCCGAGTGGCCGGCCGTGTCCGAGGGGTCCGACCTCCGACACGATCATTGTTGGCGCGCCACCGGTTGTCCGTCCGTCGTCCCGCCGCGCTATCAACGGAGTTGCATTAATTTTTTTTGATTGACAAAATAGGTATCATTTCGTTTTTCGCTTCCAAGTTCCATTCGTCCCGTGGTTGCCGCCGCCGCTGAGTGCAGACTCTTGTTATTATTATTATTTTTGTTGTAGTGCACCTACCCGCCACCGTGGTCGTCGTGTTCACACCATTTTCGTGTGCGTGTGTGCGTGTGCCGCCGTCTGCCGTGCCGATCGACCGATCTCGCGCAGTTCGCCGACGCCGCCGTTGCCCGTTGCTGTCTCCTGTCTTGCACGCGTGTGTATGTGTGGTGCCGTGCGTGTGCGTGTGCGTGTTGCCGTTTCGTTGCGTTTGTTTCCGACGACGACACGTCTAAATGGGAAGCGTGAACAACGCTGTCCGTTGCGGTTTCATATGTCGTCTATGTTCGAAAATCGACAAGCGTGTTGTGCACATCTACGGCGAACTAGGCAGAAAATACAATTTGGTTCAAAAGATCAGAGACTATTTGCCCATAAAGGTGAGGCACACATACGCACCGCACCTCGGCGGTCGTTGACGTCTATTTATTTTTATTTTTATTTTTATATTTTTTTTACTGTTATTGTATTGCCGTTCTACGGTCGTGTTCCGCTCCGAAGTCGAGACGGCCCTACGGTCCTCTTAATGAACGTGGTAGAGGTCGGGTTGGGAAAAAAATTTCGGGCGGCGATTTTCGTTTTCGTCGGCCCTATTGAATTTCGTTATTGTGTTTCGAAACGAGTATGACGAAATTTGTGCGCGCACGCGCGCTCGTGTGTGTGTGTGTGTGTATATGTGTAGTAATGTATACCATGTCATATATTATTATGCACATTGCACACGCGCGCACACACACACACACACACGCCTGTAGATTGTGTGCGTGTTGCGTTATCACCGGGCCGTTGCGATTTAGCACTAAATGTGTGTAGAAACACGTCTGTTTTTTTACGCCATCGCCGAGACGGTCGCGGGGGCGACGACGGTCGGCGTTTTTCGCGCAGGTATTCCGCCCAGGGTTTCCATCGAAATTCTATCACATTTTCGCGGGACCTACATCGTTCCTCCGTCCACCGTCCGTGTTCCGACGGACACATCGCCTCCGCCGCCACAACCTTGACCTCGCGTTTTCCGTGAACTATTTTTTTTTTGTTGTTTTTCAGGGTTATTAAAAGTGTGTTACTTTCATAGGCGCCGAGGACGCTGTAGCCTTGACGCTCGAGCTCCTTACGCGTAATATACGACGGCAATATCACAATAATAATATTGTAACGCAAACGGTTGTGTACTACCCGACGCACTACCCACAAAAGAGGTACCCGTTTTCGGAATTTAATTTCTCCGCCCGCGTTAAATTTGGAATAGTACCTAATTACGCGTGCGGCACGTCCACGATGTGTGCGTCCTGCCCGGGATAGGCAGTAGACTGGTAGGTACCATACGAGTATACGACTATAGTACGTCGGTACCCACGTTATGTGTGAAATTTCTTTAAGTCTACTTGCTGTCCACTTTTTTTTAGTCGCGATTTCAAGGTCTCGCACGATATCGGCTTTCTAAGTGAATTGCCATTTTTTTTTCTCTCGATTTTCGTTGTATTATTTAGGTGCAAATTATTTGATTGCAGTTTTAAACACATTGAATCGGGAATAGACATTTCGATGTCCTTTTTGAACGTTTCCCATGGTCCATTTGTAACCTTGACCCAACTCTACCTGATTACCACCTATACTATTTGGATATGTTTTAAACTAAAAGTATTTGAAAATAAGTCAAGGATATTAAATTGGTTACACTATTGAAATCATACAGATTGTATGCAATTTTAACAATGATTAAATTGGTGATGTCATATTGATGTAGGCACACTGGACAATTATGAGATAAAGTTATGATATTTATCTCAATATTTATTGATATACCTACCTTGTATAATTATATACATACAAATATATATTTTTTTTTAATATTGATTAACCATAGTTATTGTACCTATTAGACATTATCTTAACGTTGTCAAGCTCAAAATCAAATCATGGACAAACCATTTCCTTATTATTTACAACTATAATTGATTCTTATAAATTTTATTTCTTGGATTAGGTAGACCTAGGTATGTAGACTAGAATTTAAATATTTTTGTTTACACTTTACTTTTAGGTATCTACCTATTATTTATAGAAATTAATTTAAATATAGGTACCTACTAAGATAGGTATTTATATTTATTGAAATATTTTCTTATTTATACCTAGGAAAAGTATTCTTAATAACGTATCTGGTCTTGAACCATATTAAATTATTTTAACATTAAGAACTAAGAATACTGTTTGATTGTGGGTTTGACAATTGTCAATTATGTTTTTTTTATTGTTTAGTTAATAGTTTGTGATAACAATAACATTCAAGTGCCCTTGATTTGTAACCAATATTTGATTATTTACTACCATATCCCATACTACCTATCTAACAGTATACAGTTTTGTTGCTTATCTTGTAGTATTTTAAATAAGACATATCTTAGTATAAAAAAGTAATATTTATCAATGAAAAACTAAAACATAAATCATAATTTTTTATAAATTAAAAAGAATGTTACTGTCATTATCCATTTCTTTCGAGATTTCTTTGTATTGAATGTTCTTAATTTTGGTTACCTAATGAAAAAGATTTGTGGATTTGTTAGATATTTATTGTGTTTATTGATAAATCATAATTTCTAATAAATCACATTTAGGTATGCACTCCAAATATGTAGATTAATAATACCTAATACCTAATGAATGTATCAAGTTCATTATCATTACTTTTAAAATGAATACCTGGTTACCTGTTATTTAGGTACTTATTTCCTAGGTATTCATTAAGTATCAACTAATTTCAAAAAAAATGTAACTATAATGTGTTAATACATAAACTCACACGTATTGTGTAAGTGTCAATGTTTAAATGTGGTAGAACAATTTGTACCTACCTAATTGTTATTTTAATACATTTTTCTTAAGTAATTTGTAAATTTTAATTAATTATGATATTATTCTCCATACTTAATACTAATTGATCACCTACTAACAAATTAAGTGCTACAAACATTTCTATAATAGTAATTAAATTATAAATTATACCGATGTATAGAATCCTTTACAAAGTTTAACTAGTTTAAAAACTAAAGAAGTGGGTAAAAATGTAGTGATTGAAATTCTTGATAAAAAAATTCTTTATTAACTATTGAAATACCAAACTTACCAATTTAGTGAATTACCCAATTCCTTTTACGTCTTGGGATTCCATATTCGAAAATATATTCCTAATGAACTTTCATATTTTTAAGTTAGTAAAATTAATAATCAGTTTTATAAATTCTTTTGAATTTAAATGCCATAAATTCAAAAAACAAATTAAATGCAGTATATTTTATAGAAATATGAATCAATCTTAAACTGTAAATAACAAATTCTTTTTTTTTTTTAATTGATTGTTAGAATTCATACTAGTGTTAAATGTCTTATAATTAAGAATTTACTTTTTTTGAATAAATGTTTATGTTTTATATTTTTTTTATACTTAATACTTGGATTGAAAAAAAATTGTGATCATCTTAGTAGCGAAATAGATAGTAAAGTTGTGGTACTATTTATTAAGTAAATAGCAACTGCATCTATTGATCAGACATCCTTAAAGTTCTTATTGCCAAACAAAATATAGGTATCTGATTAAACAATTCAAGATATTAGGTATTTTTTTCGTCACAAGTATATCATTTGTATCTAATGATATGGATTGTTTATTTCATATTTTCATGTTCATTTATATAATATTTTTAAATTATACTTTGTCTAACTGGCCGACCAAAATCTGTTATTCTGCGCATCACCATGCAACATCCTGCCATAGGTGAACCGGTTTCGGTATCAGGATGACATGATGGCCCGAGGAGGGGGTACGCAGAATCGGGGCATTCTCTCACTGGACAGAGTATACATGAGCTTAATTGTAAAAGTGTATAAATTAATTGATATTATTTTTATTATTACAAATAAAAAATCTAAATTAACTAATGTGTGACCTTTTTTTTGTATAAACTTTGTTGTTTTCAATGACAATAATAGTGTTCTATATAACTATACTATACTCCGGCCCACGAGAGAATATTACCGTCGCCTGACGAAAACTCGTCCGATTCCGCGCATTCCCCACTACTCGGCATGCCGACAACTGTACGATGTATAGCCGGAAATAGTGGGGGAAATGGGGCCTCGTAACGGTCTCCTCCGTTAGTCTGCATACGCAAAACGGTAATACTCTCGGGAGTATACAGTATCAGCACCTTAAAATATATACAAAATTAAATTATTCCATCATCTCTAAATATCATTAATTTATTGTAAAATATTTGTGAACTTATATGTACATGTTCTTTGTTCAGTAGGGCGGAGGCTCAATATACTTAAAATAATAGGTACTAGGTATATGAAAGGATTTTATAGTCCAAATAGTACATTATTATTAGTTGCACACTTGCACGCTATAAGTAAATATGTTAAAAAAATATAAGGAATTAATTCTTTACTATATCTGCCTATGGACTTCTTTATAAATAATTTTATTCTATTCGGGATATTTTTATATTACAGACCCTGTCTTTCTTGTTTTCTATATGACATTTATAAAAAAGATGATGCTTGGTCAATAATCTGGGATAAAAGAATTTTTCTATTCTGTTTTAGATTAAATCTTCTGATGGTTTGCCGCTTACATTATGTGTATCATGTGTTCAAAGATTAAATCGCAGGCACACATTACAAATGGCGATAAAGCACAGTACTGCTCGTATAGTATCTCGCACCACAGTAGAATCTACCACCGGAAGAGACGAGTGTAATCAACGTCAACAAATACACCTCAGCTCAGCTGTACAGTCAATTTGATTTTCGTCTTCTTTTATTGTATATACCTATTTTTTTTTTTCAATGAAGACTGTTATAAAAATTGAGTTCAAAACACATGAGCTGAATAATGTTATTCAAATTTGTCAAGTCTCATCAGTGAATTACTAAAAGTGTTTTACTAACGGTTTTTATTAGATTTAAGTTGAGCAATAAGGTTATTTAACAAAAATTATTTTAAGTATATAATTATATTTCTATGTATAACATTAAAAATACCTAAAATAATTTATTTTTGATTGTATGTAAGTTAATTTTATGTAAGCTAAAATGCTTGTTTTATTTAAGAATAGTGCTGATGTAGACCTATTAGTAATATATTAGGGGTAGTCAAAATAAATATGTTAATAATAAGTAAATGTATAGATATCCAATCTACCACTGCATTTGACAACTATGCATTTTTCAAGTATCATAAACAAAATAGGACATAGAAAACCAACAAAAATGTATTTTATATTATAACATTATTCATGTTCAATTGAAGACTTGAAAAATGCATACACATTATTATCAATTTTTTTTTCTTTGAATAGTTTCAATTATGTTTCAAAAAGGGGTTACTATTATTGTTTACTAAACCACCAACGTATTTAAATAACATGGCGTGCCATTTGTCTTTAATTTTATGTTATTTTTTTAAAAGCATTCACTTTATTTAATTTGAAATGAACTTTTCCTGATCTCAAACTTATGGGAAGGTTTTTAGTACAGATTTGTTGAATTTTTTAACATATTGAATTTGACATCCCAATAAATATTAATTTTTAATTGATTTTTTTAGTAAAATCAGTGCCTATAAAATTCAATTAAAGTATTAATATTTTATACAATTTAAGTTTATATTTTACTTTGTAGATGTAGAAAAATAGTACAATAAGTGCAATATGAAATGGCGCTGAATAAAAAATTGTTTGAAACTTTTAATTTATTATGTTTTATGATATACTTCTTTTTCAGAAATAGTAATTTAACAAAATTTTTTTTTATTGTGTTATGTTTTGTGAAAATTTTGAACTTCCATTAAATATGTTTATCTCCTTGTTAACTTGACCTGCAATATAAATAATTGTTAAGATGTGAAAGAGATAGTATTATAATTTGTCATTTGAAAAACTTATATTTTTTGTGCATTTTTATTTTTTTAACACTGTTTTAAATTCCTAGTATTGAACACTGTTTTAAATTCCTAGTATTGTTTAAAATATTAAATAGAACTGGGAAACTGATAGGTACTCTATACAATTAGTGAAATTGCTTTTAAAATATAGAAATTAAACTTTAAACTTAAAGAACTGCATACAAAATTTGAATATTGGTATAAAAAGAAAATATTTTCTGAATTAAATTATGTATTGGCTTAGTAAGAAATAAGCTTAATCGTAGATTGCTATTATTTTGTTAAACAGATAAATAATTCAAAATAGGTAGTTCTAAAATATAGCATATATGACATAATGTTATACTGTTATATTATGTTTATCTTAAAAAACTAATGAAAATTGTCATATTTCTAGTGCCAATCTGGTCGAATAAAATATTGAAGATGTTGAGCTGATAGATGTGACAAACTTTGGGCGTGCAAATATTTGGTAAAATCTTAATAGTAAGCTTAAAAATTATGAAAGTGGAAACTGTGGACTGGGAGGAAGGTGTATTCGTATATTGCTCAGTTTAGAACATAAGGTGTAGTGGGTACCTACAAGTAAAGGTCCCCACACACACTGTGGCGGTGGCGTTAAATTCTATTGTCTTGGCTTCACCGCCGCGGTGAAATGTGTCCTACAGCAATTCACCGCCATCGTCACCGCTGCAGTGTGTGGGGACCTTGATTGGTAATATTGTTAAATGGTTATCAATATTAGTCCCCTGACGTAGTGTTCTAAAGGCTAAAGCACACTGGTGCAACCTGTCTGACTGCAGGGAAATAGTAATACATCCCTAGTTTAAATTGTACATTGGCATTCTTAAAATGTACTATCTTTATATTTCTTATTGCCTATTTTATAAATAAAAACAATTTGATACCATATTGAATTAAAAATCAACAAGTTTAAATATATCGTGTTTTATATTATGTAGGACTGAAATAGCAAACTTCAATAATAGACTTCCGATATAGATTTCTTCTACATAGTGAATCTACGAAACATATAAATTACAATTATTATTTATTAGTTTATTACATCTTACGATTTTTATAAAAGGTGTTGTTTTTGGATTACAAAAATATAATATGTATTTATAATATACGTGTAGGTACTGTGTAATATTTCAACATTGAATGAATAAAGAGAAGGCTAGTGGTAATGTTTAAATAATAAATAATATACGTTCATATTTAAAAATAAATTGCACAGTATTGAATTTTTAATTTGTTAAGTAATCTCGATTATGTTCGAAATTGTATTAAACATTTGGCTGATCTTGTACTATTATTGTCATCATAATGTCGAAATGTATACATAATGACACACTTAGTACTTGCAAGGTAATTGTGTTTATTGAGCTACTCAAGGACTTTCATGCTACTTCATTTTGGTAGGTTTCATGAGATGGTTTCATCGTCGAATCTTGAAGGTCACTAGACAGTTTTAATCATTAATGCAACTTTTTAACGGACTATTTTGTAATGCCGCAATTTTGCAACCAGTAAATTTTGGGGATTTTAACGGTTGTATCGTAATCAATAAAAAAATGCTTGAACAAATATTGTTAGTTTCAGTAATTGAAGAAACATATTCTAAATAACTCTATTATTTGGACCGCGGAAAGTAGAATTTAAAAAAACAGGTAAGTGGATGTCGCTCTGCGGTACAGTAAGTTACAAGTGGGTCAATGTATAATGGATTGTATTAAACTTGAATTCAATGATATAATATCATTGTATAAGAAAAACGATTCTGAGCGGAGACGATTTATCAGTCTGGATTTTTTAAATTTTTATTAATATTATAATATTATAATATTTGTTTTTCGATAAACAAATCGTTAGAAATTAAAATCCCATTTTAAGCGGTTTTTCGTAATTTGTCAGTAGTTTTTCCCGTGACATTAAATAACTATGGAGAAAATCGAAAAATGACCTGTTTAAAGTACCATCTTGATCCAATTTGCTAAAAGGTAAATTACTATATGTTGAAAACGATGCACTCATTCTGGTAGAAATTTTGTATACAGGATATATATATAAAAAAAAAATAAACACCATTGTAAAACCACTAAAAATACAACTAAATATTCTAAAATTTAAATTAAAATAAAATACTTACATATCGTCCATTCCTATAAATAATCAGTGGCGCCGAGTTCAGTAAAATAAGGTTAAAGTGGTGTTCAATTCTAACCAAAGCTCACCCACCCAATTCATCATTCAAAAACGGAAGAAAATATCTAACAATTATTTTAGCTCTTACCAATTTACTATTTAATTTTCAAGGTATCTTCGTATCATCATGTAAGGGTGCACAGTGCACTAAGTAAAGATTTTCCAAAATTCTCATTTTAAAAAGGTGATCACACAAAGATTTTTGAGTTTCACGATAGATCACAACTTTTTTTGTTTATAAATGGTTACTATATTGGTTACAGATAGTAATATTAATACTTAATAGGACAAATTAGTAGAAATGTTATGTGTATTAATAGTGGTCATTGGTTTCTCGGGCAGATGAGGTAAAATAATGCATCAAATCGTCGCATTTACATGGCATCGATTAAAGAAACTATATCTTAAAAACAATTGTATGATTGTAGCTTATATATTCAAAAAGTACAGGACTGATGTTGACGAAAATTTCAGAGATTATTCTTAGAGATATCATAAACGTTTAGAGAGTAAATTTAATTACGATAAAAATATACCAAGTGGTAAATCCAATTAGCGACTTGTGGTTAACCGTATCTTTCGAATTATTTCACAAATAGCTAGGCACGCCGATTTGCTCTTGAATTGAGCTACGCTAAAGCCGAGATACATCCAGTATAATCAGGTACCTAATATAGCTAGTGCAAGTATACCTAAATATTAATACATTATATATAAATATGGAAACATTATTTTAAGATATTTGATTCACAAAAAAAATATTAAAATTCAATATTTCATGTTAAAATAAAGTTTATAAAAAAAGGTTATATTATGTCCGTTAATGCATAATAATATGTAGTACTAAACGTCTAAACATATCTATGACCTGATTTGCATCAATATCAGATTCATAGGAAATAATCATCAATTGTTTTAAATGTTCATGAGAAATTGTTGTTCTCAATCGATTTTTGAAAATGTTTAATGGTTTTGTGCTAGAAACTGCTAGATACTTGTAGATTATAACTAGGGCCCGGATTTTTATGCAAAAATTATTGCTAAATATGCACAGATTTATGCACTCAAAAATTCTAAGATATGCAAAAAATATGCAAAAAAAAATTTTTTATTGTGTATTAAAAACAAAAATGAACATCTTAAAACAATTACAAAATATATTAGGTATGAGAAAAAAATACAATTTTAATAACAATATAATTCTGCTCACAAATGTGTACAAACTATACATTTATATCTATTGCTTAACTAAATAAATGCAAAATTAATAAAATAATAATACAAAATGTAATATTAATTTTGGAACGAGTACCAACATGAAGTTACGAAATGTGATTTTATATTTTCAAATTCGAAATTTCTACGATTGTCACGTAGCATAGATTTGTATTTTGAAAAACTTCTTTCTACGTCGCAAGACACGATAGGTGCATACTTAAAACAAGAAATGTCTTCAGGTGTCAACTCTTCAATGCCTTCATTGTCATTGCTTATTTCTCCGCTTAATATTCCACAAATTTTTATAATTTGAGAATACCCTGGATTCTTCGATAATACTTGCATTAGTTTAAGTTTAGCAAATTCTATGCCTATTCCCTATTTCTTTTCGGATTTTACGTAATACGTCTTCATAACACAACGGAGCATAGTTTTTTCGTAGTGTCGATTCGTTAGGTAATTTTAATTTAATATATTTTTCGAAAAAACATTTGAATTCTGGGTTTTGTAGTTTCCAAAGTGGAATATATCATTTGCCACCATTAAGGTACAAATATCTTTACTAAACTCATTCAGATTTTGATTATTTGTTCTAGTTTGATCAAGTGATTTTTTATAAACTGTTGACTAACCTGGTCTTTGTTTGATTTCAACTTACTATTTTCAATGTGTTTAGAAGTTCCTAAATGTTGAGTAATCTGTGATTTTCTATCACACGATACGTTGGTTTCACAAAAAGTACAAAATAATATAGCTCCATCTGTACGAAAGACACCTGGGTAATCTCTCACGTAACAATGAGCTTTCTTTACTTTTGGCATTTTCTTAGAGAAAAATAAAAATTTGACACTAAAGTAGACAAAATATTATTTTATACGAACACAAAAACTGCGGTGGACAAACTACACCAACAAATTACTGTCACTAACTAATTTAAATACACAAGCCGTGTGCGTATACCTAAAGGCTAAAGTGCAGATAAGTCATCTGAGACAAATATACGCAGACTGTCGATAAAAATCGGCGACGGAAATTTCCCAATCAATGCTTAAAAGCTTAAAATAACTTTTATGCACACTCGCCTTGCTTTGCAAAAAAAAAAATTCATCAACTATTAAAAAATGCAACTTTTATGCAATTATATAGAAATATGCAATTAATATGCATTTTCATTCAAATATGCAAAAATAAAATTTGATAGCTTAATCTACGTATTACGAAACGTCAAGATATTTAATCAGAATTATTATAAGTTAAATGTAGAAGAATATGCATTTGCATAAAAATCCGGGCCCTAATTATAACCGATTTAAAGAACCGTGTATACTGCAGGGAAAATGCTCTGTAATCCGGAATCCGGAGTTTTAGGTTTTGAGATAATTTTAGATTCGACCAAAGATAAATAATCACACATAATTATTACACTGTCATAGAAATTCGTTTTAGATATACACCGACACAGGCATATTCATATGTGCAATTCACGCAAATAGGGGTGATTTAGGGGCTACCCCCCAGAAAAAAAAGTCCAAAGCACTCCCAAACATTTTCTACATTTTGTTTTAAGATTATTCAATATTATATTAGGCTTTGGCCCCCAAATCCCTAAGACCCTAACGCTATTTGCGCTTATGGGCATATTAGTAACCTGGTTACTCAAGTAGGTACCTACCTAATAGGTACAATACCTACTGTAATAATGCATTAACTAAGTAATACGTATAATTGGTACGACGGTACGTGTATAAGTACATATAGTACCTACTTACTTTAGTATTAGTATTAATTATCCTGGACAATTTTTTACCCACCCACCCACAATTTTAGGTGGTTCAATTAAACCACCTTAAGTGCGTACTCGGCGCCACGGGCTATAATAATAAGGTAGATACATAGAATAAATTATAAATATACTATAGTACGTTGGGTACTAAATATTATATAGCAATATAGTAACTTCAAAACTAAGTTCAACGGCCAAATTCTAATTTGGCCAACGCTTTCAGCGTGCTTAACTACAAACATATGTTGAAACAAAATAAAAATTGAAAAAAAGGGTGTGAAATGAGATTTCAAATGAGATTTCATGCAGAAATCTTTTTTTCTTAAATTTGTTATAATATGTATGATTGCTTTATATTTTAAATAAGATCACGACACCTTCAATTCAAATTCACGGCACTCTGGTCAGGAATCTCTGCCTTAATGGCTAACCAGGAGCTTGCTCAATAAAAACTAAACAGTGAAGGTAGGTGTATTGCAAGTAGACAATGAGGGCCGGCGAAAGTCGCCCAGGTCGCCAGCACGGAAGGGGCGCCAAACTGAAAAAAGAAAATTATTTTTGTTTAATTTATCTTTTAATACGCATTAACAATCTATACAATTTGAAATATTCATCATCTAATGTCGTTTTAATTGAAGATACATCTGCAATTGTCTCATATATTTTGTGTACTGAACTATCGTAATTCGTAGGAAAATAACAGTACATATAACATCGATACCGCTATAATATTTACCTATTTATAAATTCATATAACTAGACGATTAGGTACGTCTAGATTCGTTAGAAACACCGCGGCGGTAAAACTCGGTCGGACTTTACAGCGAAAATACCTCAGTGTGGTGTAAATCAAAAAAACACAATTGCCTGACACACACTAGTACTACACTCACAAATATTTATTGTTTTTGACGAGCTCTTGCTACTTGCGGTCTGCTGGGTAATGTCTAGGTAGAGGCAGTGGCGTATTTACGGGGGGGGGGTCCCCGGGTCTGGACCCCCCCCAGAAAAAAATATAATATAATATAATTATTACATCGTAACTCGTATGTGTTTTTTTTATATTATAAACTTGTAGGTACCTAATATTTAGACCCCCCCCCAGAAAAAATTTCAAAATACGCCACTGGGTAGAGGACTTGTAACATTTGCATATTTGTTTTGCCAAGTCACAAAAATTACTATCTATAAGAAAATGTAATAATCCAAAAATCGCATTTTTGGAGTTAGGCCGATTATAAATTTTTTCTATATATATACTCATAGAATTCACTTGTTTGGTCTTCACGCTTATTTTAATGGTATTATTTAAAACCATCTACATTGTATTTCTAGGTAGCAAATTCTATCATTCAATTATATGTTAGTGATGTTCATTGCTCCTGTGTCTTCCTCGATATTTCTCAGGCGTTCGACCGCGTCTGGCATGACGGTCTCCTCTTTAAACTTCGAAATTGCCTCCCATCACCTCTATTTCTGTTAATCAAATCTTACCTAACAGATAGATACTTTCAAACTCGCTAGTCGCTTTGGCTCGTGCATCTCAGAAATGGCTCTAATCCAAGCAGGAGTACCTCAAGGTGGTATCCTATCTCCCCTTCTATTTAACATATATGCCTCAGACCAGCCCACAACACAAGACACCCTTGTAGTTGATTTCGCAGACGATAAAGCGATAATAGCAATTCATGAAAATCACTTAATTGCCTCGGCCAATCTCCAATTACACTTGGACCTCTTATCGCAATGGTACTCCAAATGGAGAATAAAATTAAACCACAACAAGTCGGTGCACACGACCTTTACGTTAAAACACGGAATTTGCCCACCTGTATCTGTAGACAACATACCTATTCCACCGTCTGACACCGTTAAATACCTAGGACTGACACTCGACAAAAGACTAACTTGGAAACAGCACATAAGGTCCAAACCACTAAATTTAAACACTCGTTCTCGCACCCTCAAACACCTCTTATCAAAAAATAAATTCACTAAACTAAAAACTAAACTACTCATTTACAAGTCATTACTAAAACCCATTTGGACTTACGGATTACAACTGCGGGGGTCGGCCAAAAAAACTAATATTAATACAATTCAGGCTTTCCAGAACATCACCCCACGAAGAATTGCTAATGCCCCACCATATGTATCCAATCTAACCCTCCATAATGATATGCGCATGAAAACAGTTGAAGAAGAATCGGTAATTTATTACAAGCGATTCTTTTCACACTTAGCTAACCACAAAAATCCACTAATCAGGTATCTAAATACAATAACTTTGCCCGAAGCTCCTCGACGTCGTCTGAAAAGCAGGTGGTGCAGGGACCTTCTAATTTTATAACTTCCAACGTTCTTTTACCTCGCTAGCGCACTTCACGCTTATTCTCCACAAAGTCATAGTCCATAGATTAACATAATCTGTGCTCATGCTAAGTGTTGCTAATGGGTGACTTCTTAACCCCGTTCTTCATGCCTGTTTACCCTCTTCAAATCCGCTTATTGTGCTCTTATTAGTATAGATTGTGTAATTCTTGTAAAAAAAAAAAAAAAATATGCACCGTATAACCGTAATGTCAAAATCGTGTTGATTAACAGGCCACGTGTCCATGATTATTGATATTAATATCTACAATTGTAGAACTATCTAGCCAAGGTGTATTGATACAATATCAATACACCTTGTATCTAGTATAAGCTTTAATCCAGTTACAAGCCGAGTTATCTTATCTACTTCAGTGCATGATCACAGCAGCACTCTTTAATTCGTTTGGACCCACTACGGCGCTACCAAACCTTATAATATGTATAATATATATACTATAAATTATAAATATTACATATTATAAAGTTTTATTATAATTATAATTATTTAAATTTGTATTATAGGTTAAATTTGAACTAAAATAATAACCAAGCATTATTAAGAAATATGTTGATAGGTATAGATGTTTATTAAAATATACCCAATTGCCTCCTTTCTTATATTTTATTAAACATTAAATGGTTACAGAATTATAAAAGCTGTTAGACATTTTGCGTATGAAAAATTATGTTCAAAATGCTGATATTACAACTATATTATGAATAGCTTCATATGTTATTTTTCAGTACACTGATTTCAATTTTCCTTACCTATATGAACCGTTCGTATAGTGTTTAAAATAGGACCCCAGATCGTAACATTTTTAATCAGCAGCAATAATAAAATTATGAAAAGAAAACTAAACAGAAAAATCGAAATTTAAAGTCTATAAAAACTTAATATTTGAATTATAACAAAAAAAGATTTTTTTTATCAATTGCGTAAATGTCCCAGTTGATCCGATTTTTTTTTTAAATTTCTCCCCTAGGAACTATTTCTTTTAAAAAGAACTATTGATGTTTTTACGCTCCTAAAGGTGATAACAAACAAACCACTCATTATAAATTGTAAAACGCATACATGCACTCATCGCTCCACAGCTGGATTTCCACTCAAAATCCAAAATAAGGAAATCATATTTTATATAATTTTTACATATTTCTTATAATAAAAAACTACTTTAATTTGGATCTATTTTATAGCAAATGACGCCGGCGCATTGGATAGGCAATCTTGATACAAAAGTGCGTAGAAAACAATTTACTGTAATATTCTTCACAAGAAATAATTAAATAAATATAATATTTAGTCTGATCGCTCTGATCTTCAACTAATAATTAAAATTAATTATTTTCAGAAGCTGTTCGTTGGTCCTTCAACAACTACTCTTCTTATAGAAGATATAACAGCCACGAAATGGAAACGGTGACGAGTATTTGAATAACAAAAGTAGGCAAAAGATCAAATAATTCTGTTGATTAACAGATTTTTTTATATATAAAAAATAAGTAAGTAGTACCCACTTCAGTGGCGTTATTTCAATTTTCAATAGAGGGGGGTAAAAGTTTTGATCAGTCCAAATGTGTAACTTAAAAAACCACTCGCAAGCACAAATCCATTTACATTTTTATCAAATTACCATTCTCGTCTCACATATATAAATATATTTTATAATTTTAATATTTTTTAATCTAATATTTGAAATTCTTTTTGTTAACTAGGTTATAACATTATATTTGCAAATATACCTAAGGTACCAGTTATTTTATAAAAGCAATTGTACTTGCAAATTAAAATTGTATACTAATATTATATAGCTATTGTCTAATGTCTATTATTATTACTGAACATACAACAATATGTTCCTTTTCCTTCACAAAAAAATACATATTAGAACATAACACGCGCACTTCAACTTTCATGTACGTCACTGCATGTGTCTAATTATAAATATATTCGAACTATTAATTACCAATCTATCATGACAATCTTAGTTTTGCCCATAGATATATAAAACAACTAGATAGCTATCGCCTGTCTCTAGTCTTGTAAAGAATACTTTTATTTTGTATTCGAATAAATGAGAATTAAGGTATTCAGAATACGTATTCAAATACTATTAGATTATTTTTTTTACAACTAGTTTTTGAATATTGGTAATTAACATTTATTAATAAATAATTAATAATTAAAAATACATCGTTATCATAAGTTATTTTTTTAATTTTAACCACATGGTACGGCTTTTACGGTAAATACGGGATACACCACATTGGTTTTTATAAAAATAATCATATTATCATGGGCCAATATTATACTTCGTTCAAAAAATAAAATTAATGTTCATTATTTATAATAATATGTCTTGTCACACATTTAAAACTATTTTTCTGAATCGGAAAAATGTTTTTTTTTTTAATGAATAAGAAATACAAATAAAAGTATTTAAAATAGTATTCGAATACAAAAAAAGTATCCAAATACTTTAATTCGAATGCTTTACAAGACTGCCTGTCTCTTTCTTATCATCGAAGTTGGCCACCATTTACAAAGCAGGCAATGTTTACATTCAGTAGCGGACTGGCCCGGTGTGCCACTATTCTATAGCACAGTGGGCCCGTACCAGATTGTAAGTGTTGGGCCGCTTCTATTGCTAGCAAATATGTAAATCTATAATTTTTGTATTTGTATTTGTTTTTTTTTGTTATTTTATAATAATATATTGGACGATTGGGTGGCTATTGCCCATCACAAACTACACAATATAGACACTAGTACACTGCCATATAATTATATATAAGATACCAAAAACATAATATATAGATATAAATTATAATTATATAATATGGACATCAATACAATTAAAAATATTTTATTTCTGTAAAACGATATTGTCCTATCAGGGATTTTATGCCTTGTAGCGTGTATAGCAACGCATTTATTATGTAGGTATAAATAAATTCAGATCGAATTAAAAGACTATAGCCAATTTTTACTATTTTATTCCAGTCAAATTAGACGAATATTAGGCTTTAGCTCGGAAAAATTAGCACCAAGCAAAATTTCGATTTATATAGGATATTTATTTAAATAATTTAAATTTAAAAGAAACTTTTGGGAATAATACGTATTGTACATAATATTATATAGGTAGGTACCTATACATACTGTAACAGAATGTATAGGTAGGTAACTATACATACTGTAACAGAATGGCCTGAAAAAAATTATATTACTTATATGACTACAATTATGAAAATGTCATGGATGATAAATAATTTAAGAAATATTCTCATGTCAGGAAATTCCCAAAAACAATATTTTGAAAAAAGTTATTACGTTTAAAATTAATTTGCTTCAAAATAATGATAGTTAAAAATATTTAAAAAAATAAACTACTTGATTTAAATATACGTTTTTTTTTATTAAAATGTGTTTAAAAATTAGATTCACAAATTGGGTACTTATTTTAAATTTTTCAAAAAAAAAACAAAGGTTCTCATAAATAGTTCATACTGTAACCTAAAGATCTAAAAAATATATGAACACAGTTATTTTTTACACACATTTTAAATTCAAATTTGGACGAAATTACATATTAAAAAACCTAGAATAACTATTTTAGTTATTTTGTTGTGATTGAATAAGATTATTCGTGGGTACTTGAAAGTTGAAACTTCTAAAGTGTACTATTATATAATATCTATGATAGTATCACGGTTTTTGTTGATGTATAACGCGTTATAAGATAAGTACCTAATGTATATTGTGATATGATTAATTTGGAATTTATTATAGGTACCTATTATAGGTCAATTTTTTGTTTAATACCATAGATATGTATATAATATGTCTTATACCTAGACTGACACACCGTCTCCGCTCAGAATCGTTTTTCTTATACAATGATATTATATCATTGAATTCAAATTTAATACTATCTATTATACAGTGATAGACTTGTAACCTACTGTACAGCAGAGCGACACCCACTTGCGCACCTTTTTTAATAATTATGTTCAACATTTATATTGAAAAAAAATTAATTTTAAATTCAAATTTATAAAAAACTAACAGTTCTATAATAATGTTCATTTTTAGGTTACCTATTTAGTTTTGCAATAATGTAAAATGGATGTTTTAAATAAACAAAAATATTAATTATGTATAAAACCATTAAAACCTACTTTTGGTACTAAAACCTACTGAAAAAGATTGAATAGTTATTGTTCAATAATATTAAAATCTTGAATTATTAAAATAATTTTATCATTTTAAATTGAAATAATAAAAAAGCGGGTAAGTGGAAATCGCTCTGCTGCACAGTAGGTTACAAGTGGGTCATTGTATAATGGATTGTATTAAACTTGAATTCAATAATATTCTATCATTGTATAAGAAAAACGATTCTGAGTGGAGACGGTTTGTCAGTCTGGATATTTTATATTGTCATTAATTATTATATTATCATGTAAGTTGAATTAATATTATAATATTATTATTTTTTATTCGTTTCTATGGTAATAAACAAAGCGTTAGAAATTAAAATCCAAATTTTAGCATTTTTTCGTAATTTTTCGGTGGTTTTTACCGTGGCATTTAATAAATATTGATAAAATCGAAAAATGACCTCTCTAAAGTACCGCCTTGATCCAATTTTCTAAAAGATAAGATAAGGTATTATATGTTGAAATAGAAGAACTGAGAACTCCTTCTGGTAGAAATTTTGTATACAGGATATTATAAAAAAAAAAAAAAAAAAACACCATTGTCAAACCCCTAGCTTCCTCGCTCCGCTTAAAATTTAAAATGTAGTTTATTGTTGCAGATGAAAATAATAATAGTGTATTATATATTGGTTGCTATTGGTTAATCGGGCATGTTTGTTGATATTTGTATTATTATTTTTTGTCAATATATATATATACAATAGCTGATCCTGTGCACTTCGTTGCCCGTTAAATATACCAACTCTATATGACTCAAACTTTGTTCAATTCGTTATTTAATATTCGGTGTATGGTATTCAAAATGTATCTTAACTTTTCTGTTGCCGGAATAAAGTGTCTGATTCGCAGCAGTATATTATCAGGTAGGTAATCTACCTGCGCCCTGCGGTAGATCGCGGACCCAGTACTTAAGTTTAGATTTAACTCTTAAGTATCAAAGTTATACCAAGTTTATTTTAATATAATGCGGAAATTTGATTTGATGTATGCTTGTAGTGCTTGTACCTGATCCGCCCGATTAACCAATATCATCCAATAATAAATATAATCTATATAGGTAGGTATATAAAAATAAGTGTACATTTTGAATAAATTGTATAACGCAAGATCCACCAAACCGATTTCTATAAAAAAATTCAGGACATATTAAGATTGACATGTAAATGGTTTCTGTGAAGTATGTAAGCTGTGCGATAAGTGGTTCCGGAGTTATGGCCTCTTATAAGTGCACACCTAGCGACATGGCCAAAAAAAAAATAATAATAATAGTGTATTATATTTTGGTTGCTTTTGGTTAATCGGACATGTTTGTTGATTTGTACTATTATTTTTTTCAATATATATATAATTGAATGTTTGTGTGTAGATTAGACCTCTGGGGACTGGGAAGAAGATTTTCTAATTTAAAAGTGGTTAAATTAGGTTTTTTTTATTCATCTGATTTTAGTACTGTTATGTTAAATTAATATTTTGTATTAATTGATTATATTAATCCACCATAGGTAGAATTATACGACAAACTTGGTATAACTTTGATCCTTTAGAGTAATAGAGTTAAATCATACACTAACGTACATACTGCACGAGGTCCACGATCTACCGCAGATAGATTGCCTACCTGATGATGTACTGCAGCGAATCAGAATTTTTATTCCGGGCAACGGAAAAGTTAAGATTAATTTTGAAACCATACATCGAATATTAAATAACGAATTGAACAAAGTTTGAGTCACATAGAGTTGGTACACTTAATGGGCAAATATGTATTATAATATTATGTAAATATATAACTAATAATTTACAAAAGGTAGAAGTCAATTGTGAATTCATGATAATATTAAAATTGTATTATTGTAAATTGTAAGTGGTTTTAAAAAAATTTACTTATAGAGATGTAAATTGTTATGTATCAATTTGAAAATCAAAAAGGTGCATGACGCGCATAACAATTATTTGAATAGAACCTATATAGATTATACTAATATAGCATAGAATTGTATATAACTTGAGAGGGAATAGGTAGGAGACATAATATTACATTAATATTCTTTACTTAGTTATCATATAATATTTAGCCCTATCATATAATATTTACCATTATTATCGTTGTTCATTTTCGACTGTTACAGAGTATCGGCGGACCCACAGATATAAAATAGTATTTTATATCTGTGGGCGGACCGCACCTTGAAGATCCATATATACTCTCACGGTTTTCCTCCTGGAAATCCCGACATTGCCGCGTCTGCGTCCTCCGTCGCCGAGGAGTCGAAAACCTGAAAGAATCGGCAGACCCTCCGTGGCTTTCGTCCTGGCATGCCGAGGAGTCGCGCACCGCTGGACCCTGAAACCCTGGAAGGGTTTCCGCGGGTCCACCGGCGATGCTGACGTCCTATAGCTCAAATATATAGTTCCATAGCTCGCCCGTCGTGTTCGGCAGTCTCCGCCACCGCTGCCGCCATCACCGTCGCCGTTACGAGTCGCGTCTTTGTGCACGAGCCACAATCGTCTTCGAATCACAGCTAGCCGCCGCCTCCAAAACCGCCTTCCGCCGCTGCCGGATCCGCCAGTCGATGGTCTCGAGTGTCGAAAACCGCGCGCGAGTTCGCGACGCCGTCGACCGCCACTCGTCTTTCCGCGGAGTTGACCTGCAAAGAACGTATAGAGGGCGACTTACCGCCCGGACACAATGTGCTCTTTCACGTACCGCTCTCCCGTTTTGCCGACGTCTCGTCTGGCATTCCTCGGCCGAGGTACGGGGACGGGATTCTGCTGGCAGCAGCAAAACAGGCGTCCGGCCTGTTTTATGCCTACCCACGCCGTGGACACGTAGCTGCGCCACGTGCGTCCACGACGCGGATGTGCGCATGCCTGCCGCTCGACTACCGGAACAATAGACACTGTACAGTTGCAGACATCCGGTTTTCCCGCTCTTCGCCGACCTTCTGCAGTCGGCCTCGGCCGGCCGCATCCCGGTGCAGTCCACCTCTTCGTTTCCGGTCTTCGCATGGTCGCTGAGGTCCAGAAGTGCAGCCCGTCCACGCTGCGGTTCGGACTGTCCGCAAGACTGCACTTCCGAAATCTCCTGGTCTTGGCCGATGACAGCCGCTCTGACCATCGACACGACGTAGTCGCTCAAATCAGCTCCATCGAACTCCTTCTCTCCGTCATAAATGACTCCGGTTTGCGTATTAGGAAACCCAGGACGCCACAGAGCGTCTTATGTATACCACGTTCTCATTGGCCCATTTCAAATTGCCCGCTTTTTTTTTATCATTTATCAAATAATTTAATTTAATTTAATAATATAATATTAATTTAAATATTATATTATATTATTTAATTTAAACAAATTAAAATAACTATTTATTAGGAAAAGGTACCTAACTAATATTAAACAATATTATTATGTTATTATAATTCAATAAATTAATGTAGAATGTGATCTCTACACAGTTATTTTTATTTTTTACTTTAGTAGGTACCTATACCTACCTCAGAGTGAACATTTATTACTGCACTAAGTGTATTGTACTTGTACACACCTTTTGTGTTAGCTAAAATGATTGTCTAGGTTCTTCCTAACATAGAAACAAAATACCAATCTTACTTAAATGTTTTATTTTTACTAAAACATAAGATTCTTAATTAAAATAGGTAGGTACCTTACTAAAAGTTCATGCTCTAACATTAATATATATTATATTGTATTTTTAATAAAGACATAACTATTTTTAGAGGAACGAATTGAACTAGTGTTCAATGATTATTTTAATAATATATGGAATGGTAGCTACTGAAGCTAACCAAATTACTATCCAATTAAAGAAATAGTTGTAACTTCACATGAATGGTGCAAAAACAATTTTGGACGTCTAGTTTGGTAGTCTAGTTCATCGATGATTGAAAAACCCTGTTATTATTTTCAATTTTATATTTGTAGGTACACTACATTACTACCTACATCAGCAGTGGCTTATAAATAATATTTGTTTACACATTTATAATTAAACTAATTCAACCTTTTTAAAATGTTATGCAAGTATTAAGTAAACAAATATTAAGGTAGGTAAAAAATAATAGATACATGTCTACCTACATAGTCAGAGGTAGGTAGGGGTTACACGATCATTGAAAATATATAAATATTAGACAAAAAAAAAAATTCGGACCCCCTTCAATTTCAGAACTTATTTTTCCTATAAAAAAAAAATTTACTTCACACATTTTAAAATTTAGATTAAGGATAAACAAAAAACAACGAAATTCATTATAGCAGGCTTATAATAATGTTTTCAATTGATCAAGTTTAAGTAAAAGTTTAATACTATATTAATAATTTAACCCAAATTACCACTAAAAAAATATACATTATATTATTATATATTTTATTATAACGGTTCACGGACCACCAAGATTAAAGATTATAAGATAAAAGTGGGCTGTGGACTATAGGTTGGGAATAACTGTTTTAGTGCCTGTAGATAGTAAATATACAATTTTCATAGTTCTGCCATTTTCAAGATTTTTGGATCATCCCCTCTTGAACACAGAGGCCTCTTGATGCATTTTGTGGTTCACTGAACCGCCAAAAAGTTTAGGGTGGGTGTCATTTTAATAGGTAGGTATACTTGGTCTTGGTAATCACTAATCAGTGTCCGGTATAGCCGTATAGGTAATATAAAAATGGTTACAATCACATACATTAACTTATCAACTTGTGAAGTTATAAACATAAAGTACTTTTATGTGACATTATTTTGTTATCCGAAAATCGCAATCAATTGTATACTAGAATGTCTATTGAATTATAATAATATCGTTATATTACTGAACTCTTCTCTAATATGAAATTGGCTGAAATGTAGTCACTTATACTGAATTCAACAACTGATGTGTCAAAGCACGATCAATTTGTTTTTGTTATCCGAAAATCGCAATCAATTGTATACTAGAATGTCTATTGAATTATAATAATATCGTTATATTACTGAACTCTTCTCTAATATGAAATTGGCTGAAATGTAGTCACTTATACTGAATTCAACAACTGATGTGTCAAAGCACGATCAATTTGTTTTTGTGTATAAGTGTAGCCGTGTAGGTATTGTAAACAAAATTTGAGGTTTTTTTAATTTGAATAATTTTTACCTTTCTAATATGGAGTTATGATTTTTTCTAATTGTTAAAATCATCACATCGGAGATACGACCATTTCTAATAATCAATGTCATATGGAGGATAAAATGTTATAATTTATCAGTTACAACTTTATCATACAATGCAGTTTTTTCCTTAATTTTAATCACAATTAATTCCAAAATCACATTTTTGGAGTTAGGACAATATTGCGAATTAGGCTGATGATATGTATATTAATTTCAATAAATATTATTGTATACAAAAAATTGGGGTGTACAATTATACGCCATCGAGTCCAACATTAGAACTCGGATCACCTTTATAGTATTACAGTATAATATACCGACTCTGTGGAGTGTGCGAATAACACGCCTGGAGCGTCTTCTAAGTACTACTCACGATTTTTAACAGTAATGTGAAATTGGCTGAAATGTAGTCACTTATACTGAATTCAACAACTGATGTGTCAAAGCACGATCAATTTGTTTTTGTTTATAAGTGTAGGTATTGTAAACAAAATTTGAGGTTTTTTTAATTTGAATAATTTTTCTATAATACATTTTCATCCCATTTCATCGAATCCCACTTGGCTGACAAAAAAAACCAGCTGTATATGGATTGATAACAAATTCCATAATTTGGCCGAATAATATTTTTCCTAATACCACTTTTCCTAGGTTCTTACTCATCAGACTTTGGATGGGTAGGCACTACGCCCTGGGAACTAACCGTTAGAAAAACGTGCAAAGTAATGTACAGTAGGTATATGACTCACTGTATGTACCTATATTTTACTTTACATTGTTATTAAAAATTTAAACTACACCTATAAAACGTTTAGAGTGCCTAAATTATTAAAATAAAAAACTGCACACTAGTGAAGCCGGAATATTAAGCATCGAAACAGACCATATCGTACATGTATACGATTTTGTTTTGATCAAAGAATTAAAAAACCAGCAGCAAAATTTTGAGCTTGGTATTTTAACTCAAAAAGATGTAATCAAGGTCCAAAAAATAAGGATAAAATACAAAACGTTAGAAGAAAGATTAAAAACTACAAAAGAGAGGTAAATAGTTATCAGTTATAATAATAATAATAATTTTTATTTGTGCAACATTAGAATCTTAAAATTATTTTACAAAATTGAGCTTAATATATTGCAGTACCCCCTTTAAGCAAAGCTTCTGCTGGGGGCACAGTTCTTAGATAATAAATATATAACAAAGTTTATATTGATGACTGATTAATTAATAGAAATAGGATTTTCAAAAAAGTAAAAATGTATAACAATGTTAATACGATTGGTAATTGGCAAATGCATAAGTATGAAAAGAGGAAAACAAATATTATAAATTTAAAAAATAAAAACAATAATAATAATAATATTCTACATAGCTATAATTGGTACTATTTTAAATGAAAAATTTTCAAATTTGATAAATTTAATTGTTTTATATATTTTTTGAATAGTTTAACATCTTTAAAATGTTTTACATTGATATTTAAAGAATGACATAAATACAAGCCCTTATATAAAATGCTTCTTTGACCAAATACTTTATTAAGATTTGGTACTAGTATATTAATATTTTGTTTATATCTAGTGTTGTGATCATGGTCTAATGTAGGAATTAAGTTTTTTTGTTTATATACATCAACTAGAACTGATAAGTTATAGTTAAATTTAAAATTGTTTGCATTAAACAATATTTTATCATATATTCAACATGGGTAGTGGGTATATATATACATTTATTTCACCTGAACCAATTTAAATATCTTACCGAAGTAATTGCATAGTGTTTGACCACAATACTCCACTGAAAATATTGAAATATTACCATATATAATATATGTATATCGCCCACAAGCAGTGCATATTTAAAATATATTCAGATTAATAGATTTAAAGCTATTATAGGTGATTGCTATTTTTGAAACCTGAACATTTAATATAAGGTTCACTTATTTTACTAAGCACCCACAAATGTTATTAACAATTACATGGTTTTCGACAAAGATTTATTCAACCTATAGACATAATTTATTTACATTACCTACAGTAATATAAATAAATTATAAAACATCATAAGAAACAATTATTTTTAGAATTTAATGATTTAATTATAAATTCAAACTAAAATCATCCATTACAATATGTATTAAACTATTAAAGTGACTTCCTACATGCATTAAGAGATGAACTTGAAACTTACAATACAACAAGGAAACTTCGCCTGTTTCTTCACTACCTACAAATTGTTAAAGTTAAAAAATAAACGTACAATACACATTATATTTTAAATTTTTTTCAAAATTCCACCATTCCATTACCTATCGATGATATTATAGCATCAAATTGCAAAAATTAGAAAGAGCCATTCTACCTTTTCGGGTGTTTTATAAAAGAGGAAAAAATTATAACAAATGTGTAATGCACACAATGATCTTGTTGAAACTTAAGATGACCTATATAATATATTATTTCATTGTGTAGGTATTAAAGTAGTTTAACGTGTTTCGGTGGAATATTGATCCATTCAATTATTTTGAAGTTCTATACTACGCCTATGAGACAATAATCTCGCAACATAATAATATAGTTCTATCGTACATCGACTGAATTTATAACAGTCAAGTGCACTTTACATCCAGTGACAATACTTACCGTCCCAAACATACTTTACGTGTCCACACTCGTATCGATACCCAAACATAACCCCGAATGTCACGGTTAGTTTTGTCTTGTATTATTTTGTCTGTATCACGAGGTTTCCCCCCCCTCCTATAAATAGTAAAAAAGGTGTATTTTCGACAATTAACATTGTAACTAGGTATAACACTACTACATCATTTTTATCACATTTAATAGATACTTTTGCAAAAACCATCGAAAAAAGTCCACGAAATATCTGAAAATTATTTGTATCATATTTTGTGAATGTAAATTTTTTTTAAACTTTTAAACAAACTTTATGTGGACTGGTCTTTCAATTAAACACTAGTATGTAATATTATGTAGAGGAAATTAAAAAAAACAAATACTAATCTCTACTAGTTAGTAGTTACATAGGACAGAATAAATTTAACATATAAAGATAATATAGTATGTAATATAATATAATATAATTTATATAAATATAATATAATGTATATACAAATAATATAATATAATGTATATAAAAATAATATAGTACGCCGACTCTATGTGGGGAGTCTGCAAATAACGCCTAACGTGTCGCGTAAGAACTATAACTTACGACTTTTAACTAGGCGCAGTATTAATATTTACCTACCTCCGTAGCGTTTGGTCGTAATCAAATGTATACGGTGCTGTGTTTTCCGCAGAAACGTCAACTCTCCAGTGAGTTGTCTGTTTCATCACTCTCAAGATAAATAATAGCATTGATTATAAATACTATTATAAATAATAGTATTTATAATCAATGATAATAGTATGTCAACCAATACTCCATAGTCGTCGGTCCAAGATAGGTTTGGATATCTTTTGTACTTAAAACTAAAATGTCTAAGCGTTCAAGTTCTTCTTAGTGGAAGCATTTTAAAAACGGAATTTTATATCGCCACAAGGACACTTCTAATGCAATACGAAAATCTCAAAAGTTCTAAAATGTGGTCTTCAATTATATTTAAAAACATCTAGAAATCAGATATTATCGTCATCTTAATTCGCAAATCACTAAACTCCATATTGACTAGTTTTCAGGAGAAAGGAAAAACATTTCATCGGAAAATTTCTTTTCTCATCTCTCAATTCGCAAATATCCTATCTTCATAATTTTTACCTTTCTAATATGGAGTTATGATTTTTTCTAATTGTTAAAATCATCACATCGGAGATACGACCATTTCTAATAATCAATGTCATATGGAGGATAAAATGTTACAATTTATCAGTTACAACTTTATCATAGGTACAATGCAGTTTTTTCCTTAATTTTAATCACAATTAATTCCAAAATCACATTTTTGGAGTTAGGACAATATTGCGAATTAGGCTGATGATATGTATTTTAATTTTAATAAATATTATTGTATACAAAAAATTGGGGTGTACAATTATACGCCATCGAGTCCAACATTAGAACTCGGATCACCTATATATAGTATTACAGTATAATATACCGACTCTGTGGAGTGTGCGAATAACACGCCTGGAGCGTCTTCTAAGTACTACTCACGATTTTTAACAGTACCTATTAATGTTTACCTACCACTGAAGCTCAAACTTACGGCGCGGTGTTTGCCGCAGAGACGTCTACATGGTTGCACGTTTATTTCAGTGTGTATTCGGTTATTTCCATATCACGATGCAGAACAAATGACATTATCCGCAGGCATATAACACCGAGCTGTTTGCGAATAGGTAAATACTATAATATAATTCGTAACTAGTCGAAACGAAGAGGCGTGGACTTATAATATATCGCTCATATAATATTATGCGCACCCGTACATGGCTCGACTTTGGGGTGGTTAAACGGAAGGTGAAGTAAATCACTCTAGTATAGATAATTTTTAATTTTTTTACTATCATGAACATCGATGACATCCATGAGTCATGACAATACAATATCCACCTGCGTGACCATATAGGATTATTACATATATTTATGCAAAGCGAATGAGGTAGATATAATAGATAGGTATTAACTATTAATACACAGTACATACTTTATAATAATACGTTTAATATGAGTAACATAATATAATATTAATAATATTAATTTAATTAATACAGAACAAAACAGGTGGCGAAGAGCCGACGATGGTACAGACATGAAATACGTGAGGCAAACCTACACTATACTTGGTACAAATGACAATGGAGGACATGATAAACGGTTTCAGAATAGTACCAGCGAACACAAAAGTGAGATAACGGTGGGGGAGGAGGGGATGTTTAAAAACTTTTAAACTCTATAATATACATATTACTGGTCTATCTTGTCTACAGAACCACAACAACAAAGGAACCGCCTGACAAGTTTCTTTGTCTGGCGCCAAAATGAACGACGAGGACGTGTGTGTCTTGGACTTTCCAGTTTCCGTACATCGCTGGTGACCTGCTGAAACTTCAGATTTGGCATTGATCGCCACCCAATATCTGCAGCTGTCTCGCCAGCTAATTTTGGATGTACGGGAATATTTGGCTCAAAAACACAGAGCCTGAGGTCCAGAAAACCTTTGGAATCAACATTTTTCAACGATTCCGGTCTTCGTATATTATTGGTACGGTTAAACTTCAGATTTGGCGTTGATCGCCATCCAATATCTGTCGATTTGGCTGAGGAATTTTCACACATCGCGGCCATGTTAGGCATAGATACACATCTATATGACATATTTATTTGATAATATTATATAGGCAGAATTAACGGAGAAGATTATACAGAAATATGTAGAAATGAAATTTATTCGTAATGAACACAATAAATGAATATTGACAAGTGGTAACTATGTGACACAGATATGAATTGTAGATTTTTGAAACATTCACGTACATGGCAACGATATTTTAGTTGTTTGTGTTGTGTATTCTTAGAGCCAATATTAATAATGTTAATGAAGTTGAGAATTTCATAATGCTTTAACAGGAATTTTCGAAAACTAATTGGATAGGGTATAATACAATCCATCAAGGTAAGTAAAAATAGTTCTCATTATTTGATTAATATTAATGTATAAGACATTTTTTTTTTCAGAGTCATGTTTCATAAATATTGGGTACCTATGTCAGCACAGTAAGGTGACTTCATTAACATTATTAATATTGGCTCTAAGAATCGAGGTCTTTTCATTTATATTAGAAACTTCATTTGATAGAACCGCAATGATATTATTATTTTTTAAGAACTTAATGAATTCATCCATTATGAATACAATATAATTGATTATTCAGAAATGCAGAAACAGAGAACTACCACCAATAAGTTAAATACCCAAACAACCAGAGCTTAAAAATACCTAACTAGTGAAAATGCTAAGATGCTTTAAACACTAACAACTTAAAATTAAAAGTACAACTATAACGGAGATGTACAATTAAAGTTTAAACGTGACAGCAAGTCAAAAATCAATTTAATATTCCTGTTGACAAATTAATAATAGCTGCTAGGTAGTCTGGTAGTCAATAAATAAACCATGTGACTACTGACTATACTGTTATCAGTTTGATAAATTTAGATTATAATTTAGGAGCTATATCTACATATATTTTAGTGGCGACATCAATTAATTAATAATTAATAAACGAAGTAGGTACCAAGATGTAAATAAGATAAACTTCTGTTTAAATTTTTGATATTAAGGAAGTCATCTTGTATATTCAGAACTCAACTGATGTGCCATGTGGTACTTGCGCGATTGTTCCCAGCTTTTTCACCTCTAAATACTGTGCATAGACAGAAATTTAACATGCGCCTCGCATGGTCATCATAGTAAAAAAAATACTTAAAATATGTTGAATATGAAAAAACATTAATTTAGGACAATCAAATGCAAAATCCCATGGTAGAGGTCACTGAACATATAACATGTATTTTTCATTGTTTTTACATAGTTTTTTTTCATTCGAATTAATATTTTATGACTTCATTATGAAGTTTATACTGGAATTAGGTACATTAAATTATATTATTATTTGTGACTAGGTATACTGTTATCAGTTTGATATATTTAGATTATAATTTATAATAAACTTAGTAGATGTAGAAGATAAACTTCCCTACATCATAAAATAAACAACATTTAATGTAATATAATAACAAATTGTTTAATCGTTTGCCAAAATAATTGGTAAATCTGAGTTCAAAATTGTTAGGTACCTCATCAAATTATAATAAAATTGAATGGTATATTTTATAATAATGAATATTATGAACCCGCTTCCTATTTCATTAATTCGCCATTTCCAATCACGAAATCATTGCATAGTTAATAGTTTGGTACCAGTGTACAACGATAATTACTATGGTCTATGAGCAATAATATCTAGGTATACGACATACCTATATAGTAGGTACTATAATAATATTATATACTATATTATAGTAGATACCTATTTATAAATTATAATCCATAAATATAAATTAATACAATCGTTGATTTCCTTCTGTAATCAACTATAACAAATAATGCTATGATAATGTATACAGTATACGCCTATTACATTGGAGGAAATCGGGTGGGGGGACTTTGTATATACTCTGTATATGTATATATTAATATATTATGAATAAATGTAATTATTCATTGCCTGCTTCAACATTGGTGGCCGACTTCAACATTGATCACAACTGTAGTATAAATACGGGCGATGGCTATCTAGTTGTTGTATAATATTATATCTATGGTTTTGCACTACAAAATAAAATAATGCCAATAATGGTTAAACGGAAACAACCGGGATGATTTTAAAATCAGACAGAGTCCATTTTGCCCCGAAAATTACGCCACTGACCTAGTGACCTAGGTAGGTCACCTATCAGGATAATATGCACTAACACTTTTATTATGATATTCTAGAAATTATATCTCATCGACTATCATAGTATTATTATTTATTATTATAGTATTTTTTTTATTTATTGTTGTATGATGTTTGTTAATATCAATTTATTATATAAAATGCTGTTCATTAAAATTAAAATTATCTAACAACTGTTGTAATGAATAATTTTAAAGGAATTTAGAGAAATATAATATATATTATTTTTTTTTTTTTTTTTTTTTATTGATCTATTTATTTTACAACCCGGCATCATGGGCCATTAGTTAGTTTTTTTTTTTTTGTGATACTTTTGTTACATATTTATATTTACATTTACATTATATTTGTTCTATTAAATTAATTGATTTTAAAAATTAAGTATTTTCCTGTTTTGAGCGGGATCCGGTCCGAGAAGTGAATCAAGTGTTTCTGTAATGTTGAAGTTTATTCGTTCCTGTTGATAGAGTTAGCATTCCGTTAGTATGTGTTTGATGATGAGGGGGGTCCCACATCCTTCGCATGTGGGAGGTTGCTTATATTATTTATTAAATAATCGATTAAAATGGTTTTATGATTATTAAATACGTTAGAAGATAGAAATAAAGAATATTCAAGGAATCTTATTTGCCATTTAAATTTGCAGTATTTTCATTCTTTATGAACCATCATGCATCATAGAGATATAAATCTATATATATATTGTAAATAGGTATCTTTGTATTAGTATAATTTATTAAATGTTTGCAGGTGCAAAACTTTTATTTGTGCAATAATCATGAAGGCAAATTAAGTCATATTTGAAGACAATCGCTTTGTGTGTGTTGTAATGTATAGTATAAATAATATTACAATAACTTTTATTATTAAATAAATAAGTAAAACACCACTAAATATATTTTATATTGTTTATTAACTAAGAGAGCTCCTTACAGCACAAACTGTGATAGACAAGTGAGATAACTTACTACTAGATAATACATATTATAACATTATATTCTTTTTATATATGATTATCATGTAGGCTAACATTTGAACATGTTGATAATACAAATTATAGCCTTACAGTGTCATCATTTTTTATATAAATATTTTTCTGTACACATATAAAAATACCATATTTATTTTAAATAAACCACCACCTTATATAAGCCGCTGAACAATTACCAAAAGATACAATTTAATTAATAATATGAGTAAAATACAATAATATCTTTTTAAAATATAATAATTCATACTTAAGTCCAAAATTATAAACTAAGCTAATTTTGTAAATTCTAAATAATATGTATATTAAAATGTATAATATTGAGTTATATAACATAAATAAAGTAAACATATATTTTAAAGTAAAGTACGTATAGATTAATTTAATCCTAATATTTATTTCTGCTCAATCATTTATTTCTTAACTATATTTAACAATTTTTTGGCGAAAGATTAATCTATACTAAATTTTATAATAAAAAATAAAGAGTTAATAAAAACTCAGATGGCAAACCAATTTTTAGATTAGGAAAATGCAATATAAAAAAGTATGATGATAAGGTCACAATGTAGATAAAATGTATAGTCACAAAACATTAATAAATAATTCCATATTATATTTCTTCAAAATAAAATAATTTGTAAAATAGGTTAAGTAAACCATGTTAATTGTATAACTCAAATAATAAGTATAGGTATTGTATAACAAAATGTACTTTTCTATTTTGTATCTACTATATTTAATATTCAAATTATCTTTTTATCTATTATACTATATTTTATGTTTTTTAAGGTGAATTTTTATTTGTTTTTTTTGAGCAAATGATTTTTTGCAGATGGCACAATTAAATGGTTTATGGGTTTCATGAACAATTACGTGTTTTCTTAAACTCGATGCTTGCAGAAAAGATTTATAACAGGTCATGCATTTATATGGTTTTTCTTCCATATGAATCTGCAAGTGACTTCTCATGTGGTTTTTTCGTAAAAAAGATTCATTACAAATATCACATTTATATTTATATAACATCTCACGGGGTAGATGAAGTTTTTTGTGTTTGTTTAAATTTGATTGAAGAGTAAAAAATTTATTACAAACCAAACATTCAAATGGTTTCTCTCCCGTATGAGTTCTAACATGTCTTTCCATATCTTGTTTACGTAAACATGATTTTTTACAAACATTGCATTTAAACGGTTTTTCACCCAAATGAATTTTTTTGTGTTTTGTGAGTTCGTGGTTTTTTGAATACAATTTAAAACAAACATCACATTTAAATTTTTTATGAGCATTCGGTTTTATTGGATCATGGGGTATATGAGTCATTTTATGTCTATTTAAATTTGATACATCAGAAAAAGATTTATTACAAATTAGACATAAGTAAGGTTTTTCTCCTGTATGAACCCTAATATGTTTTCTAATACTATGTTTCTGAAAAAATGATTTATTACATATACCACAAATAAATGATTTATAACCTCTATGAATAATTTTGTGTTTACATAAATATGACAACTGAGCAAACGATTTAAAACAAATATGACATCTGTATGGTTTTAATATATCATAGCCAGGTTTATGAATCATTGTATGCCTATTAAATCTTGATGCATTCAAAAATGATTCTTTACAAATATCACATGTGTATGTAATAGTAGTCTCATGAATCTTTAAGTGTCTATTGAGGAGTAATTGCTTTCCAAATGATCTGCTACAAATAGTACATTTGTATGGTTTTTCCTCATTTTTTTTTGACGATTTCACTTCGCGTTTAATAGTAGTTAAGGCTTTTGTGTTGAGATTTGTGTTAGGATTATTTCTAATGTGCAACTTGTCAATTGTATTAGACACAACTGGTGGTATATCACTGTATTCTCTCTTGATAAAAGTTTCATATACATTAATGCCAATTGTATCCAATTCAGTTTTTATCTTACCTTCTAGATTTTTTATTTCACATTTAAAATCTTTTATGTCACTGAAACAAAAATTAATATTTAAAATATACATAGTGTAACCAACTAACAGCTAAAATATAACAAAAAACACTTATAGTATAGTCATAATTAATGGAAACACTAATTATTGTTAAGTTAGCTTGCTCTTTTACATAAATTGGTAGAATAAAATAGTACCTACACAGTTAGTAGACAAGTGTAATAAAAAAAGGATTATAATTAACCTATTAATAAATGTTTAAGGATATTTTTTTTGTATTTTGTAGGTATCTATTGAATTATGTTTAAGAGAATACTTTGTTATTCTTAAATTATACACATTTATGAATTGGGTTTTACACTTCTACCAGTTTAAGAAATACTGGTTTCATATCAGTAAAAATACCTAGCAAAATATTGTTATAGCTAATGTGTTTAGAGATAGTCGACTAAAAATGAAGGTACAATCCTACAATAATAAAATGAAATAATAATATTGACATCAGGTAGGTGTCTCTATAAAGCTAATAGGTAGTAGGTACTTACCATTGATCAGCCGTTTGACAATCATTAGCATCATAATTAACATTGTTTTCTGTCAGTTCATCAATATATTCTTGTTTAATGTATTTATTTAGTCTTAAATTTTGTGGCAAACATATTTTTGGTGAAATCTTGGACATTTTTGGCTTTAGAACTTACAAAACATATCTAAACAAAACAATGGAAAATGTAACCATTTATAACACATTAGTTGTTTCTAATACTAAGTATTTAATATATTAGCCATAAATTAGATTAATAATTTCTTCAATGGAAATCTAAAAATTAATACAAGTTATCATATACAATCGTAATGTGACATTAAATGTTATAATATTTATTCAACATTAGTTTAGGATTTTATAAATAAAATAACATTCTAAGAAACTTTAAGCTATACAGGAAAATAAACATTTAGATATTAGGGATGTTTGAAATTTTAATTAACTAACTAAGTAAACATTTTAGATTCTGAGTGGAACGATGAATGTATTGATTTTACAATGACGTGTGTTCTTTTTTTTTATTTTTTTATTTTATTTGTGTCTAAGTACAAGATAAGAAGTCAAAATAATGCTTCGATTTTCAACTTCATTATCTTGTTTGATTGGAAAGTGAATATCGTTGGTGCATGGGGAGGTCAAAATTTATAATTCCCAGTAATTTTCAAAAGCACCAAGAAAAACAAAAGAAAAATTAAGGAAAAACGGGAATGTGTACTCAAAATCGAATTTGGTTTTTGGTATAACTTTAAAAAAAATGACCATAGATACATGAAAATTTCACTGGTTGTTTATACGATACCATTTTCAAAATATTTTGAACTGTTTAGGGACATTTTCATTTTCCATTTTTTTTTCTATAAATATCAATAAAGTTTTATCTGATGGGCCAAAAAGTATAAAAATTTAATACAAGGCTCCTGATATATTGTTACAATATCAGTTGAAAAATATTAAAAATACATAGGCACAATTTTTTTTTATAAGCATTTAAAGATCAAATTTTGACAAAATTTATTAAATATAAAATTGAATAATTATTTTGTAGTTAAAAATTTATAAAATGTTCAACTTTTATATCTAAGGATTGATAATTTTAAAAAAGATTCCACTTAAGTAGTTAATTCTGTTACCAAAAAATCTAAACAATTCATAGACACAGTTTATTTTTATAGTCATTTTAAGTTGAAATTTGGACGAAATTACATAATAAAAAACCTAGAATAACTATTTTTGTTATATTGTTGTGATTGTATAATATTATTCATGGGTATTTGAAACTTCTAAAGTACACTATTATATATCTATGATAGTATCAGGGTATGTTGTTGATGTATAACGCGTTATAAGTACCTAATGGATATTGTGATATGATTAATTTGGAACTTATTATAGATACCTACTACCTATATTATAGGTCGATTTTTTTTAATACCATAGATAAGTATTTAATATGTCTTAAACCTAGACTGACATACCGTCTCCGCTCAGAATTGTTTTTCTTATACAATGATATTATATCATTGAATTCAAATTTAATACCATTCGTTATACAGTGACCTACTTGTAACCTACTGTACAGCAGAGCGATTTCCACTTACCCGCTTTTTTATTATTTCAATTTAAAATGATAAAATGATTTTAATAATTCAAGATTTTAATATTATTGAACAATAACTACTTTTAAACAAGAACACCTTTTTTAAATTGTATATATTATTGTTCAGACAATTTAACAATGAAATTATCTTCAGGGTGATTTTTTGAGTATGCCCTTCCCCTATTTTTTGCTTTTATAGTACATTTATTCAAATTTCTGATATTTTTTGTACTACTTAAGGGATGTTATGTGGTGATACAAACTCATAGTTTTCAAACAAGAACCCCCTCTATTTACTGAAAATTATTTAGCAGATGC
This sequence comes from Macrosiphum euphorbiae, assembly GCA_949089665.1. Lineage (NCBI taxonomy): Eukaryota > Metazoa > Arthropoda > Insecta > Hemiptera > Aphididae > Macrosiphum > Macrosiphum euphorbiae. The sequence continues at coordinate 173,518,366 of CARXXK010000001.1, read as the reverse complement.
TTTCTTTCAAACTGTTGATGTATTTAAATCAAAATTCTAATGAGTTATTAAAATGTTTATTCGAAGGATAATAATCCTTAAAAATGGTTTTATGAAAATAAGAACTATTGGTAAGTTATATTAGTAGTGCTATTTATTATATTTGGATAATTTTTAAAAATTATTTATATTGATAAATCAATAGTAATTACTAAGGCTCGGAACCTAATGCACTTTAAAAGTGCTAAAAATACATGCACTTATGAGCTTAAAAAGGTACAAATAATGCTTTAAAAATGTGCACTTATTTTTTTTTTCAACACAACATTTGGTATATACAAATATTTTACTATAATAAACATAATTGCCAGGTATAAATATATAATATAAATAGCTTAAAAAAAGTTATTGAAATAAAATGCATAATTTGAGCAAAAAAAAAATAGGGACAGCATGCTTAAAAAATCATCCCATATATTTATTTTTACTTTGTAATTACTACATAGCCCGGAATCGTATGCACTGATTATCATTCAAATATGCACTTAAAATATGCAAACATAATTGTATTTTAATTAACAATTAATAGTTTTATCACCTATATTACACAATTTTTATCCATATTTAGTGAAAAACACGGATTTTTGCAATGGCTTTTTTGTATATGTCAAATAAATTGTTTTTTTTATGTTTTTTCTTAATGTTGACTCGTCCAAAATAATCCAAAGCCAATGAACAATGGTAAAACAATGGATATGAAACACTTCGGTATTTGTAAAATACAACAATATGCAATATAGATAAAAAAAAATGAGAAAATATTATGCAAAAATTTGTATTCTATCCATTGACTATAATTCAAACTTTGGATTGTTAAAAAAAAAAATTAATTTCCTACAGGGCCGTATTGAAGATTTTTCAGCCTGTAGGCATCAACATTTTGGCACCCCCCCCCCCCCCCCACTTAGCTTATGATTAATTTTTCATATTTCTGTATTTTAAACAATATTTTATTGTCTACCAAAAATCAAAAAAAACTGTCTTATGATTTCTAAATATATGATTATAAATTATACTTAACAAACTTCTATAAAAGACTGAATTATATTACATTATTATTCTCATAATAAATTAATGTGACAATACTCTTTTGCGGACTAAGGACTATTAGGAATATTATTTGGATACAGTGCCGGCTCGTGGGTTTTTAATGAAGTAGTGCACATCCAAAACAAATATAACCAATATTATATATATTATATATTATGAATTGTATTAAATAATTGTTTACAAATTTTAGTTATTCACATTTCACCAATTAGCTATTATTTTGTTTAGATTTTTAAACAGAAACATGATTGTTGTTTTGAATTTTTGCTTATGATCGACTAACATTATTTATCAGCTGATAATCAGAATACAATAAAAGAATGAGAGTAAAAATTATAATGCCTATGCTGAAGCGCAACGGCATCGAAAATAATTCTCTGAAAACAATTTAATTGGTTATGTGCACATCAATTGCATTATAAATTAATAATTAATAAATTTCCATAGTATATTCGAAAACATTGTTTTACTTTTATTTTATAGTCGCCCCATTACATTTATGAGGGTGGGCTATTGCCCTCCCGAACCATCTCTTAAATACTGCCCTGATTTCCTATATCCTTAGCTAATTTATTGTACTATATATACAATATAATATATAATATATATACCTACATATAAACAGCTTTGTTCTGACTGATTGACTGACTTATAGAGAATCATCAAAAAGCCAAAAATATAATAGATAAAAATGTGGAATTTTATATGGGGTTGCCTTTGGTTACAGATTATAACTACATATACAAGTATTGGGTGATTTACGTTGTCAGAGAGAACACACAATACTAGCATATTATTATTATTCATATAAGCAAAACTTAACTATAACAAAATGAATAAAGTTTTAATCATAATATAATAAGAGATGGAATTTGATGTGGGCAACAAAGTGCACAGGGACTGAAATTTGGCAAAGTTAACTTGGTAATATTCACCAATTCACTATGAAGTTAAATGCAATGCAGATATAAAATACCCACTTGTAGAACGTATGTTAACTATACTATTTTATTTGTATTTCTTAATTTTATTTATTATGATTACATTAATATGTATTCTCATAAAAATATCTATATACATGTTGTACTAAGTAGTAATCTGGGTCCAATTGGCAACTCACATGGAGTAGAGTCCACTTTATTATAGTTTATATCTTATTTAATAATGTTGTTTATATATTATACTCATATACAATATATACATATACATATTTGTCTATGATTCAGCCCCTATTTTTCAAAAATATTGGTACTACACATTTTATTTACAATGATATTAAGATACAGTGACAAAGAGAACCAAGAAATTAAATTAAAATTGGTATAGTCTGCAGTCAAATATAGGTATAACTTTTTATAAATTTAAGAAAATTAAAATCATACCACAGAAATAGTTAAAGGTTAGGTTCAACCTTCATAATAATTCAACAGGTCGATCTATTTTACTGATCTGCTGATTTACTGATTTAGGGCCATAGCGATAGCGGCCGTAGCATGGGCAAACAAAGTCCGAGTAACCCGGAGGTGAAAATCGACGGGGCAACCTGGAATTTGGAAGGGGTTTGTATGGGGGTATTATAGTGGCACTTGTGGAGTTTGAACTCATTCGGACTTTGTTTGCCCATGCTACGGCCGCTATGGCCCCAAATCAGTAAATCAGTAGATCAGTAAATTAGGCAGTACCTAATTCAACAGCGTGTTTATAACTTCTTTTATCTTTCAATTGTGGGATACAGCACGTTTTTTAATATGATGTAACGAAATGGATTGGTTAAAATTCTAGACACACCTATCTTATTGTGTCACATTTTTAATTATTAGTCAGAAATTTTATTATTTTAAGTTATTACTTATTAAATAGTTGTAATTAGTTAATAATATTATACTATTTTGTATACATATTATAGATCTTGGCAGTGGCGCCGAAGCCCATGCTGACGTCGGGCCGTGGCCCGACCTCTTTTTTGAAAAATGTGGCCGGCCGGCCATATTTAATTTACATCATAACTTTATTATAAGCATGAGTAAATTTAAACCGTGATTATGAATAAATTTATATTAGGGTACCTCTATATTAAATAATTAAGATTTTGAGGCCGGGAAGTTTTACAATTGCCCGACCACATTTTAAAAACTTCGGCGCCACTGGATATTGGTAATATACGTCATTATACATTTATACATCGATAACTTTTGGAAAAAATATAACAAAAGTGCCTTCACGGTAGTTGTAGGTGAATGTAGGAAAAAAAAGCCACCGAAAAAAAATCCAAGAAAAAAAATCCACGAAAATAATAGTAATGAATGTATTGATTTTACAATGTGTATTTTTTTATTTTTATTATAAATTTAATAAATTTACTTATTTAATATTTTTAACTTCTACTTTTCTGGTGGGAAAATATTTAAATACAAATTTTATTCTATATAACAATATAACTTAATATTGGTTCATATTGCAACATGTACTTTTGAAAAAAATCACCCTGTACAAAGTATATAATAATCAAAAAAAATGTAAAACAAGGTTTATAGAGGTATAGTATAACTTAATATTAATTGTAGTTCATACTGCAACAGTGCGGCATGTAGGTACCTACATTAAAAAAAAATCATATTCCTGTATCAAAGTAACCCCACAATACATTTTAAATTATATCTCGAAAACTATTTGACCAAATTTTAAATGGTTCGAGATTGATAGGTTTCATAACCTTTCCATTAATTTAAAATTAAAAAAAATAGTGGTTTCAAAGTCACCCCGAAGGCGGTATAACTTTGATAGCTATTTTCAAAATATAATTTAAAAAAAACCAATAGTTGAAAAAATTAAATTACAATTTGAGGAAATTGGTAAAAACAAACTTGAGGCAACAACACTATTTTTAGATCTGTGACATAAGTATCAAAGAAATTACAAGTAAAACAACAATAAAAAAAAAATGAACAAAATTTATCAAAGTCACCCCGATCTACGGTATGTTAAACATTTAAAAAAAGATTATTTAAAAATTATTAATTTATAATTATTATAAAATTTGGATTTTTTTTCCGTGGATTTTTTTCCGTGGCTTTTTTTTCTGACTACCGTTGTAGGTATGTATCTACCGACTATTCCGACTACCTGGTGTGTTCACTATTCACATCAAAGTAGAGAAGTAAAGATCAATTTGGTAAAATGTTACTGAAAAAAATTTATTTTTATTACCTATCATAAAAGATTTTCATTTTAAAAAATTCAATAATGTTGTATGCTACATTACTACCTAGTACCTTTAAATTATAATCTTTTATTTTTATAGTCTTATTTACACATTTTAAATTACGGATTACACAGTCTGTAGGGGTTCACTAAAAATAGAGGCTACCAGTGGCGCACACTGGAGGGTTCAAGGGTAGCAGTTGCTACCCCTGATTTTTTTGGTAGGTGGGTGGGTGGACCCCCTGGCTCCAAAATATTTACATCATGAAAATTCTATTACGTATAAAAATATTGAAAATAAACTATTGAATAGCCATTAGTCTATTAGCCAATATCTGGCTCTCTTTTTTATCTGGCCATTACTACATTTTCAAATTACTTCAAATAATTTATCTGTATTTATAAATTACGTTGATCGTAGATAATTAATTCGTACAACTATCCTATGGCTATTTAAATTTTAAAGCAAGATGCTACATTTTAATTAGAATTATGTGAGTTGCAAACAAATCTATTTTTATGATGTTTTAATGATTTTCTATTGTTGCATTGAAAATGTTGTCTATGCTCTGGCCCAATAGATTTTAAAGTTCTAAAAATTGGCCCTCTAGTAACTTTGAGTTGCCCATCTCTGCTATATACTAAAACAGTAAAACGTCCATATAGGTACTATTATACTTACAAGAGTGTTAATACTAAATAATATATAGTATGTGCTCAGTGGGACTGTGGAATACCGTTTAACCAATAAGTATTTACAATTTTAAACAATCGTAATGCAGTCACCGCTTGCGAATGTCGAATATGAGAATCTAACGAGCTATATTGTGCGGATCATGAATCATCATGATATAAACACAGAATAAAAACAATACAAATTATGTAAAGATTATTAAATTGTTATCTGTATAAACACTTGTGTATTAAAAAATAATAACAAACAACACTTCTTTTCGGATGCTACGGTCATTGGGTACGAAAGTTACGACTTACGAAATACGATTGCACGAGTTATAATATTCTGTTATATTAGACAGACACCTGTTGTTACTAATTGTCAACACCAGTTGCACCGTGTCACACTATCAAGCCACGGAGCACGAGACACGTCAGCAAAATATTGTTCTAACCTTAATTTTTTGGTTCAGCGTTGTAGCAGGTGTTTTGGGGTCGCTACTTTTTGTTCCAAAAAATATTTGTTCGATGGGACTTTTGTTCCAATTTTGGAACAAATGTTTTGTGGAACAATTATTACGAGCCCGTTTATAGTTTGTATATACGGTCTACTGATAAGATAAAATTGTATTCAAATAATATAAAGTTAATTTTTTACATTTTTAAACTTTTTATAATTAATATTAATAGGTAATTATAGGGAATATTTCAGTTGTAGACTTACGTGTAATACCCGTGTAAATATAAAATAATGATTTTTCATTCAATATCGTGAATCGTTCATTAAACTTTAAAAATGGCGAACAATGATTTGACTAGAGTAAAGGTAAGATTACTTATGGTTTTTTGTGTAAAATACCTACTTCAAACATAATTTTTTGTCTGTTTTTAGGGAACTTCTATTGTTAAACCAATTATATATGGAAACACTGCCAAATATTTTGGCCAAAAACGACATGAAGATGGTCATACTCACAAATGGTGTGTATATGTAAGGCCATATGTAAGTGAAGACATTGGCACCTGGGTCAAAAAAGTTCATTTTAAATTGCATGACAGCTATGAAAGTCCAACTCGAGTGGTGCAGAAACCTCCATTTGAGGTTTCCGAAACAGGCTGGGGCGAATTCGAATTAGTAATCAAGATATTTTTTCAAGATACGAGTGAAAGACCAGTAATGAAAATTCATGATATAAAAAAATGTATTTAATATGGTATTCACTATAACTTGACTATATTACTTTTTTACTTGGGGATTAATAATCAAAACTCATTCATTATCTTACCTATTTAACAAAAAATATGTATCTATTTAAAAGTTTCTAGTATGTAGTTGAGTTTATGGATAATAGCATATTTTATACAGATTTTGTTCTAATAATGAACATTCTTTATTTAAAAAAGTATACATTTTAATTTAGAAAGTTTGGAATTGCATTCAATTCATCATTTTTTATGTTATTGGATTGTTTACCTTTATATTTTACACTAAACTAATATCTATTTTGTTTTTTTTTTTAATGACAATATTTATATTTAGTATCAGAATTGGATACTTGAATAGTTGTATTAATATATTTTTGGGCATAAATGCAGTTTAGCTCCCAAACAATTTCTTTGAGTTTTTTTTTCAAAAGTGTGTCGCTCAATTCTTTCAAAAATCATGTTTTTGAATTTAAAATACAAAAAATTTAAAATCTTAAAATTTTTTTTTTTAGAAATGTTTGTATTTATATGCTCAGCAATTTGGTAGAATCAGAATTTGACTTTGTCAATAAGCCACATAAAACTGAAATATAAAGTTATTTCAAACATTTACATATTTGAGAAACTCAAAATTGATTTTTTTTATTCGATGAGTAATATCATAAATTACTTACTCATGCAGTCATGTCCCTCCCCCCCATTTTTTGTATTACTTTTGGTCTGATGAATTGCATTTGTTCCCAATAGTTTGACATTGTAATTGTTCTGTTAATTTTAAAACATTTATATTTAAAACACATTATAAATTTAACACGTTCAATTTCATGGTCAACGGGAATTCGACATTGGTAACGTAGCTCGGGTCACCTTTGTTGACCGTACGTAATTTTGACTCGAGCTTTGCGTCGAAAACTCTAACGGAACTCAATGTGTAAACCAATTTTTCCCAAACCAAAAAATATAAGTTAGTTCTGATTTCACCAAAAACTTATTTATGTTATTACTCATCGAATGAAAAAATAAAAAATCAATAAAATCAATTTTGAATTTCTCGAATATGCAAATGTTTGAAATAACTTTATAATTCAGTTTTATGTGGCTTATTAACAATAACGTAAAAAGTAAGTATGATAGGCAAATTCTGATTGCACCAAATTGTTGAGCATATAAATACCAACATTTCTAAAAAAAAAAAAAATTCTAAAATCTTAAATTTTTTGTATTTTAAATTCAAAAACACGATTTTTGAAAAAATTGATCATTTTGAAGTTTTTTGACCATAACTTCCAAAATAAGTTCGATTGGCTTTTTTTGAAAGTACCATTGAATTAGGCATGCAAAAACACACATTTTGAGAAAAAAAAATTCAAAAAAATCGCTTGGGAGCTAAGCTGCATTCGTTCCTATTATTGAATTAAATGAAAAATATAATAGTTTAAAGTTTTTTATATAAGATGCTCTTGTTAAATTAAACTTGCACATAACTATTATTTAATAATTTATGTTTATTATAGTGATTTCTATTAAAATATTTGGGACTCGCGTCGTATGTTATCTACTTTTTGGGTGATATACTGATATCTATGTTGTACAGAGACTGACATTGCCGGTATAATTAACGTACAACTTTAACACTCCACAGTCTACACTTTACACATTCGTCTTCAGTGTTGAGTGTCATATAAAATTATGGATCACGAGTACAGGGTCCATGGGTGTTAGGGACTGTACTGTTAGAGCTCAGTTACTTCCAGGCCCTACGAGAGTGCCCGTAGCCGGGCCATGTCCACCAGGTCTTATTTTGAATATGGCCTGGATTAGTTTGACCCTGGGGCCCTTTTCATCTCTCCATAGCCCTGGTTACTTCCAACTATTAAATGTGAAGTAAAAGTTGGGTTCACAATTCACTTTTATGAATGGAGGAACTTAAGTGACCACAGAGATATGCATGAAACTGTAAATCTCCTGCTTCATTTCATTGATCCGGAAACAGGGGCCAATACTCAATAAATAGAATCTTCATGAAAACATGTCAAAGTCAAATACCTACGGCATACAACACGTGGTGCAACCAACTTATTGCAACGGCAGTTGATGGACTCACAGCTCACACAATGTCTCCAAGAACTTTTCCGAACAATTCTTTGAAGACATGAAAAGAACATCTTTGATGTAGAAATGCTCAGATGACAGACACCTACATATTAAGGGGTGAAAGATTGTAGATAACATATGTTGCGAGTACCAAATATTTGCTTTTTACTTATATTTTACAATGGTATATGGTTTTAAAATTAATTTTTTTTCCATTGTAATCTTTTATTTAAAAATTTAAATTATTTAATTGTATAATTTATAGGTTACACTTTATCATGTACTTAAGCTGTACAGTAATGGACAAGACTCCGAACTAAGTGAAAAACCAGTTTTGTCAGAATTTTATGAGGAAATTATTTTTCAAGATCCATCAACTTTCATGAAATTTATACTCAATGATACATTGAGTAAAAATCCTCCAATTGATGAAAAAAATCTACATTGTATGTACTTTTGTTATCAATTATACCTTAATTTTTTATACATACAATTTTTTTTTAGATGAACGCATAAAGAAGACCACAGTTGAAAAAATGATAAAATCTAGAAAAAGAGTACAAGAACATACAGTTATGTACAAAGAACGACTAAAAAAATTAAGAGAAACGATAAATAAATTTAAAGATGAAATTTGTGCATTGCAATCACAATGTAGTTCATCAACATTGCGATAAATAAAAACTAAATAGAACCATAGCTATAAGTTATAACTGACATCCTTTCTCAAATACACAAATATTAGTCACATACTTATTTATTATATTTAAATCTGTGTTTATTTTTTAAGATTATATTTTTTAAATATTACTCAAGACTTCTTTATGAAATAAAACATTTTACATACAGTGAGGCACATTTTTTCTCAACATGTAACCCACATTTGTACTAAACGTAAACTGGTTGAAGTAGCTTGTCAACTACACAAACTTATAAAAGTGTTTAGACCTCATGTCATCCTTACGACTTACGAGTACAATAAACGAAAAATAAAAATAAAATCTTATCTGACTTTTAATTTAAAACAATATATTATATAATACCACCTGTGTCCTGTTAGTTGTTACATTCATGTTTAATTTTTTGTGAACAACGCCCAGGTTAGAAATAATAATATAGACTAAGGGCCGCTTTCAACAAATACTTTAAACTTCGATTACGCTTAATCGACTGATAACAGATATTTAACCTGGTGAATTCGGCCAATTAAACCCCGGTTTAACTTTAATCGAAGTTTAAAGTAGTGGTGAAAGTGGCCCTTAACAAATTATATATTGTATCACCATTTACTGGTTGTTTTCTTTTATGTATGTCAACTGTCAAGTGATATCACATAATATTTTAATATTGCACTCAATATGATCATTGTAAATATTATATTTGTATATTGTAATAGGTATACGGTATACACTATGTATAAAATAAAGTTAAAAATAATAAATAATATATTTAAGTTTGTATTATTAAAAAAAAAAAATTCAAATATTATGTATGTAAAATACAATTTTGTGAATAGTATTATATTTTGCTGAAAAAATAAAGTTATGAAAATAAATGTATTGCATAACATATTAACATTATATAAAAAGCTACAAATACCTATGCTAAAAAATACAATGTATAGGATTTTCTACCACTGTTGGCCCATGAATATGAATTTTAAGATCAAAAGCTCAACCTGATAATGTTTAGAGTTAGTTTTGAAATTATACGTCTTAAGTCTTTGTTATATTTATCAGTTATTCAGTTATTAACTTGATAATGACTCATAAAGATACACTATTAAAATTAAGAAACAAGTGATTTTTGTTAGTATAAAGTAAATTATTAATAAATTAATAACAACGATAATTAAAGTAGTTTTTCCACATTTGGGAAAATCTTTATAAATATACGAATTAAGATTTAATATATAATTACAATAATGGAAGGTTTATTTGTAGCTAACAAATTAATTTCCCAATTAGTGCAAAATGTTTTATATATTATATTTATATAACTATACAAGGTGATTCTTTTATCATGAAACACTCATTATTTCAAAAAGGATTAATGTTTTGAAAAATATTTTTTTTTACATAGTTTCAAGTTGTTAAAAAAATAAAGTTTTTTATAAAGAATCATATTTTGAAATACCTATCCTTTTACATTTTTAAGTTTTTTACTTTTTTGAATGACATGTTTTTGTTTCATATTCCAAAGCAGAATATTTTCTAAGTATTTTTATACATTAAAATCAAATTTAAGACGAGTAGTTTATGAGTTATAACTTAGAAGTATTTAAAGTTTTGACAAGCGGAGTAGTGGACAAACATTTTAGGGGGGAACCCTGTAGTCCGTACCACTCCTCACCAACAATCAAATATAGTTATTAGCACGATTAAAGATATATCTATTTAAGATAGTTATTAGTAATAAATCTGTGAGCAGAAGCATGTAAATAAACATTAATTATTATCAATGCCGCCGTGATTACACATTGATTGTCCTTATCAATACATTATGACACAGACACCATTGCTGATAATAGATATCTTTATTATCTATGACAGACAGAATAATAATAATTGGTACGGTTTTAGCAGTTTTAGATAACATTCACTATTCAGTGTCACAGTGATAATGAACTTTAGTACTATTGTACTTTAATATTGTAAATTATTGTAATATAATTAATAATTAATTAGTTAATAATATATAACAATAACATCAATTAAATATTCAAATTCCAGATTCTCATTCTTTTCGATTTTAAAAAATCTACTTTAACTTTGCTTAAATTAAAACTTAATTTGATACCTATCTAATTTATTATTGTAAAACTTTTTGCAATTTTCTTTATACACACTACCTATTTAAAATGTTTAAAAATACAATAATGTTGACAGTTAAAATCGTTAAATATTGTATGAAGAAAATTGATAATTCTCCAATAAGTCCATCTTTTTGTTTTCTCCAATAAAAGTATGACATCTGCAATGGCATTTCTTTCATGTATAAAATTATGGTATGTATTTAATGAAAAAATAGTTGTGTATTTATATTAATTAGCTTAACTGAGTATATACTGCACCAAAAACCAAGTATTTACCTGGATAAAAAGTACTAATCTATTTGTTAAAGACTATCTGAAAAATTAGATTTTGTCTTAACCTATGTTGTATATCAGCGATTCCCAACCTCGGGTCGCTACCCAAATTAGGGTCTCCGAAGTTTTTATGGTGGGTCGTGAAATCATTACTTACAATTTACATATTATTATATTTTCAAAAAAAAAAAAAGTATATTCTAATATTCCTGAAATATTCTAATAATAAAGCCTATTGAGCCTTGACGCTCAACACGATATAAGATGTGTACTTACAATGAATATAAATCTTAACATTGAAGAACTTGTGGAAAGTGTTCAGCATCAAGGAAGTCATTAAGATTAAGTATAAATTAATTCCAAGTTATATTTGAAACTATTAATAAATTAATTTTTATATAACAAATTGTATTTAAGTATTTCAGAATACATAATAAATATATATAATGAATATACATATTTACCAATTTGATGATAATAATAAATAAATGAATGTTGAGTCTGCTACTATGATTTTTTTTTTTTTTTTGGTCGTCAAAAGTTAAATTTAAAATGTTAGGGTCACGCTTATAAAAGGTTGGGACTCGCTGTTGTATATTGTAAAAAATTATTTATGTAAAATATTTTATGGTTTATAAAACTAAAATAAGACCTAAACTTATTTATTTATTTTAATTTTTGATAATTTTCTAGAATATAATTTGTATATTAATCAATAATTTATTGATATTTGTTTAAAAGCTTATTTTCTTGTAATTATTAATTTGTAAGTGATAAATATTTGAATAAAATAAGTTATTATGTGGTATGTTTTAATGTTTAGAGTTAACTATTATATTTACAACATAAATATTAATTTTATATTATTTTTAGGTTTTCCATTTTGGTGTCTATTATTACAATAATTGTTTTACAAAATGTATTACCAGCATTATCTAATTTTAATCAAAATATATCTTCTTTAAGTACTTTTATTAACAATAGTCTTGGATATTGCTTAATATTAATCCCTGGATATTGGCTTTACAAATTTTCAAAAAAACAAGATTTGGGAGGTAAAGTATTAAAGTTGATTGTTTAAATTAATTTCATGCTCAAATTATTTAAATAATTTAATTTAAAATTGTAATTACTATTTTAATGCAAAACAGACAACCGCTTAACAAGTAAATTGTTAAAAACATTGTTTGGAGATAAGCATGACTTAGAACCAGAACAACCTTTATCGCCCAGTTACAATGGACCAGCTAATTTTAGAAAAGATGTAATAACCTTTGTATACTGTTTTGGAGGCTTGCAAGTATCTTATTTAATTTGGGGTGTAATTCAAGAAAAAATGATGTCTGAGGTAATTAAGCATTATTATATAATAATTTAAGGTAATCATCATTGATTAAATTTTCTTCTTCTATAATTATTTGTTTTTTTTATTAGTCCTATGGTATAACTGAAGCATCAAAGTTCCGTGATTCTCAAATGTTGGTGTTTTTGAATAGAGGTTTATCTACAGTTTTATCTGGTATATTTTTATTTATGAACGAGGGCATACGATCCAAGAAATCACCACCTTTATATAAATACAGCTATTGTACTGTGTCCAACATTATAAGTTCTTGGTGTCAATATGAGTCACTCAAATATGTCAGTTTTCCTACGCAGGTATGCAGAACTTATCTTAAGGATGTTTACTATACCATTTTATATTCTAAATATTATCAAGGTATTAGCAAAAACTTGTAAAATTATACCAGTTATGTTAATGGGAAAATTAATGTCTGGTAAAAAGTACCAATACTACGAGTATGTCACAGCAATAGGAATTTGGATTGGTATGGCTATTTTTCAATTTTTTACAGAAAACAAACATTCTGGTAAATACTGTAATCGTTTTTGATTTTTAATTGGGGTTAGCTTATTCATATGAACATTTTGAATGTATACCCCGTATTTTTTTTTTTCTTTAGACATCACAACTTGTGCGGCTGGAGTTATCTTGCTTGTAGGATACTTAGCAACAGACAGCTTCACATCAACGTGGCAAGGGAAAATGTTCACACAATACCAAGTTACGTCAATGCAAATGGTGTTTGCTAATTCATTATTATCATCACTTCTTACAACAATACCACTGTATCAAGTGGGCTCGTTCAAAAAAACATATGAATTTATTAAAGAGGTGTTTTATTGACATTGATTTTAATTATTGTATGCACAAAAAAAGTAACACATTTTCTATTTTAGTATCCAGCATTTTTAACTGATTGTATAGTTTTGTCTGTAAGCTCTGCATGTGGGCAACTATTCATATATAAAACTATTTCTAAGTTTGGACCAATCGTGTTGACTATAATAATGACCATAAGACAAGTAAAAGGAACAATTATTTAATAATAATAAAGTATATTTTACCAAACTTAATTTTATGTACATATAATTAATATTTTCCTAAATATCAATCACATATTTGTACTTGTAATGTCATGACTATATTTTATATTTCGTTTTGGTAATTTTGCCAACTATTTTTATGCTAAAAATTAACTAAACAATCGATATAAAAATATTTTGTATTATTTTTCAGGGTCTATCAATAGTAATTTCCTGTATAAGATACCATCACCCTATTGGTATAATGGCTGCACTCGGAATCGTTTTTGTTTTCGTTTCAGTATTTGTACGTTGCTATTGTCATTTCCGTATCAAATCAAAAAAAGTTCCTAATCATACAACATTTAAAGTATAAATGAAGGTAATAACTAGTTGATGATTTTTTATAAAAAATATCTTGTGTTTATGTACAAATAAAAAGTAACAAATAATTATTGTTTTAAAATTACAATTTCATGTTGTTGAATCACTGCTTTTGAATGTCAGTAATGATACAATGCCAAAGAACACCTGAGTTGCTTGAAGCATGAGTTGTATGCATCCTAGGATATTTTCCAGCCGGAAAGTTCTTTGTTGCCACAACAAAAAATACAGTACTCCTATGGCTGATGGCACAGTTAGAATGAGTGACAGGACGACACATATTGCCTTGTCGGCCGCATTTTCCCGGCGTGATAGAAACGTGCGGAACACCTCGATGAGACAAAGAAACACAAATACTGTCATATTAGTCCCGAGTTCGTTTAGAGAGACTGACTTTTTTTGAGCATCATCTATTGATTTGGCGCATATAAGTGAGAACTCAAACATAGAGAACATGCCAAAGTAATAGGAATTAAGGTACATTAACACTTCGAACATCAGAGGTGCTTCCATTTTGCATTACAAAATTATTTTTACACGAACAAGAAACGTTAGCCGTGACACGCAGTCTGCAGAGTTACTAACTTACTACGCTCAAATACTGTATTGCTATCTGGCTATTTTCGTCCACATGGACTGACCCTGGTAATCAATAAACTACAATGTTGCCTGGGTTGTATCACAAAATGTTACAATTCGAAACAAGGGAATTATTTTTTAACTTCATATACATTTTTTCGTTTCTTAACCCTAAATATAATACACGTTTTCGTGTATTTTCGAATTAAGTGTTTAAGGCACAACGTATATTAATGATTAAAACGCAAGGGATTCTTACGTTCGTTATTTATTACGGTTTATTCGTTTCTTGTTGCGCATCGAATTTTGAGTACCCCTGAACTTTCGTTGCGTAGGTATATTACGATACAGGGCGTTTGAAAACCCATTTTTAAAATGACGTGATTTTTAACTTTTTTTTTATTAAACTAGTAATTTATTGTATATTTTAATTTTAAAAATAGTAGGTAAACCTTTATCCATGGGTAGTATAAACTAGGTGAAATTGTGTAAAATATTAAAATTATCGTTTTTATTTAGAAAAAAATATCTAAAATAAATAATAATTAAAGATTATTTATAACAAATCTAATAAAATAGATACGGAGGACAAAAAAAAATAAAAAAAATATGATTAGCTTTCTAATTTTTGACACTCTTCTGCCCATTCTTCGGAGAAATTCTTTTCCAAAAGATTTTTAAAGTCCTTAAATGTACATGGGTTACCGCAAATAGGTATTGAGACTTCTTTTCCTTCTTCATTGTCCCAACGGTCGTAATAGAACATCTATAATAGAGTTTAAAATTATAGGTAAGTACTTATGCCTGCACATTCAGTTGCAGTTAGGTACACTGTAATCAGTGGCGTATTTAGGATTTTGCTGCCCTGGGTAAACATTTTTTTTTAATGCCCTTTTCCCCCACCGGTTTCTTTTATAGTGGCAATTTTTCTCACCCATAAAAAAAACGTACAACACTATATGTGTCATGTGATGTAATGTTAATATAGTATCATGCATGTTATCGTAAGTACTCTCAGTAGCAACCACGATTTAAGATAAATGATATATATAGTAAGTAAGTATATCTTTAATCGTGGGTAGCAACAGGTTACGAAATAATCAAAACGAGTTGTAAAATGTATTAATTAATTTTTATCTATTTTTAAAACAGTGAACGTATTAAATATGTATATTTCATGAAAAAGACATCGAAAAGGGCCGCATTATGAAATGTGGCCTTATTGCATTCAAATCATGGTTAAAATTAATATACATTTTTATAGAAAACGACCGAACCGTCCAATGATAATAATTTATTTATAATTAAAAAAAATATTACATTAACACGTATCTACAAATTATTATAAATTTATAAAATTATTATTAATAAATACTATTTCTGGCAAGTTTAAGTTTTTAAAAAGTACCTACAATATCAAACTACAAGATATTTTCAAATACAAATTGTTGTACTTGTATGTGGCTAATGATAACTTGCAAAATTACTGTAGCCTATAATGGCTATTAAATATTAAAAACGCTCTCCTGTTCCTGTATAATCTAGGTAGGTATCATGTTTGATACACAGCCCTCTTGGCCTCTTGTAGTTTGTACTGACAGTACGATATTACCAACATCATATCCCTCAACTCGCAAGACATTTTTAGTTTAGGCCACATATATAGATAGTATCTATATCCGTGGTTTAGGGCGTTTAGGCACAGAACCATAGGTTTAGGTATTCTATGACAAACCAATAATATGCGCGCATATTATTAGATGTAGATAATATTGATTGCACAGAATAGCTTTGTTTAGGTATATTAAGGTATTAATTGAACATTTTGCTGACATTGATTTACTTGATTGCCTAAATCATTTATATCCGTTTTTGAAAAATAGTTCCCACAAAAATTTGCTCCCCAAAAAAGTAGTGCCCGGGGAAATTTCCCGCTCCCCCTAAATACGCCACTGGTTGTAATTATAAAATGTTGCTGCTAATATTACTAATGTATTATAGTCTAGTACGACATAGGTGAATTATAATTTATAATAGGTATCATACTTTGATAGTGTGTTCATTCATTTCGTCGTGATGATACAAATGGAAATGCAACGAAGCACCAAAATCGGGCAAATTAATAGTATTTCCTAGAAAGCTCATTGCCATTTCTACACTAATATCGTGTCCTGAATAAAGATGCATTTTTCTAGTTCCATTATAATTATTTGAACTCGATTCCATGCTCAAACCAATTTCATTTAGCAGAGGCCCTTCGACATAATAAACAAATTTCCAAATTATTATTTCGAACCTAAAAATTCGTTATACATAGGTACATGTATTTAAAAAAAAATTATATTGGGAAGATTCCAATTTCCAAATTATACTTTTTAAGAAACCTTGAAGAAATTTTAAGAAACTGCAGTCTGCAAGCAGTTACATTTTTTGTATTATTCTTCTTTATAAATTAAATTTATACAAAGATTATCTACCCTTTTAAGATAAATTTGTGGTGGGGAATTAGGGGTAGCTAGGGTATTAGATATTAGTTATTACAAACAGAATTATTATAAACGAACATTTAGAAGTAATAATTGTATAAAATAAAACAAACTTGTAGCATAGGTACGGTCATTGATTTTATAATATATAGTATAGGTATTACAAAACCAATTTTACGACTGATCATATACAGGGGCAGCTCCAGAGATATGGTTAGGGGGGGGGGGCAAGTAATAATTTTTTCAGACTATTTCGATGATTTTTTTGGTAATTTTGTTTTTAACAGCATACAATTGTTTAGAAATACAGCTGTGGGGAGGGGGCGGCCCCTAGAGCCACTACTGACATATACCACTATACCTCATCTATTTTAAGTTAACATAGGCTATGAAAATCGAGCCTCACGATGATCATTGCGCATGCGCAATTTTGCTTATTTATAAGTCGCTTACTCGCGTGCATTCTCGTACATGCACTTGTGTGTGCACTCAGCAGTAGCGTATACAAGGGATGACGTACGTTAGATCCCCCCCCCATTTACTTTGAAGTGATAATCTTCCATATTGTGTTTGATACTTTGTAGTGAATTTGAACCAATTCAAATTATATTCATTGTTCCTTATTGTTAAATATTTTTCTACCTACGTAAGAAGTTTTGAGGAGGTGGGGGATTTTTCAATTTCCCCTCCCATTTAGCTATGTTGTTTTCTTTTTTTGATCCCCCCGCTTTCAGAAATCATGTCTACGCCATTGCATGTGAGTAATTTATGTAACAAGTACTGAAGTATTAAATCAAAGGCGACGTGTGACGGTGCTTATATTTTGACGTCATCGGAACATTGCCCCCGGGTGAAATAGGTACCAGCCTTTGTTTACGTAATAATTATCTCGTGCATTTCTTATCGGTTTATCGCTATTTTTGGTAATAATTGATAAACACGAAATGATATACAATATAATAATTATTAATAAATGATAATTCATAATTCAATATTCATATTGTTAAACTTCGTAATGAAGAATTTTTTCTCAAATAAAATCATAAATACATTAAAAATTATTATTGAAATATGTGCTATAGGCGAGCTAAGAAGTATGCTTTTTGAGTATTATTTATTTCAACACTTAAGGCTAGGCGCTGCCTCACTGGGCGCTCACGAATTGCCTCACTTGCCTAACCTCCAAAAAGCCAAAACCGCTACTGCTACTAAAGTATTAAATGGACAATAACAACTTTACTTTGCAGAACACAACAATTTAATTTTTAGTATAAAGTGGAACCTCGATTATCCGGGGTAATAGTGGGGAGGGGGTCACACGGATAAATGAAAACCACGGTTAATCGAGACTTTTTATAATAATACAATTTTTTATTTTATTATAGGTAATTAGAAATTCGTTAGTCGCGCTAGTTCGTCGCGGTCGCACGCGTCTTTTTGACCGCGTTATAATTTTTTTTTTTTTTTTAATGAGTAAAAAGACAATCTACAATCTATACAACATATATGCACATTAATTAGATGAGATAAAAGAGTACAAAACAAACAACAATGAATATTATGATTTAAATAATTTTTAAGAATATAATTGTGATATCTCGGCGATGAGTCCGAAATTGTTTGATTAAATATTATGATATTTTTATTTTTATTATTGACTGCTGCTGTTATTATCGTGATTATAAAGTAAACGAAAGCAATATTACCACTGGGGATGGCAAAAAATGGCAAAATATCGATATATCGAAAAAACAAAATTAAAATAATTAATTAAAAAAAATAATAAAATTAAGGCAAATGGTCCCTGTCAATGAAGCGGGTTGAATTTAGTTAAATTTGTGATTGATGTAGCAACGCATATGATGGGCCACCAAACCTAGGACTTTGGAGAGATTTAAAACTATATTGTGCGGCGATGGAAATCACGACAATCAGGCACTGATGGCGTTGCAGGTAACTGCGATCGTGGACGACAATTTCGATGATTGTTTAATCACTATTATAGTCCTCGTACAAATTTCGAATTCACGTGTCAAGTGAAATACGAGTTTATTCAAAATATATATCCGTGTCACGGATACACGGGTGCAAAAAAACACTTGTTCCATTGAGACATCTAATATATCTACAGTCCATACTTATTTTTAAATTTTCGGAAGAGTGAGCACGGTTAATCGCGAATACGTATAACCGAGTCACGGATAATCGAGGTTCTACTGTATTCTAATTTTAACGGTCTTAAGACTTAATATAAGTAAGAAGACAATAGTAATAAAACTTAAGTGTATTTTAAGATGTTGTGTACATTGTACCTTTACATTTTTATTAATTCATCACTATATAGATAAATAAAATTTTAATATTAATCATTAAGTAGCTATAAGTAGGTACTTTGTACTTAACTTCATTCCTATATCGGAATGTATATTTATGAGTTAATTACGGAAATTACGGTTTAAATTTGAAATATATTAGATTGTTGCAATAAAACATTTTGCTTACCTATAACAATTTTCTGAAATCCATAATTTTCAAAAAACCTTTTTGAACTTTGTTCATTTATAACAATTGGTTTTATTGTTTCAATGTGGTAAGGTTCTATCCATTCCAGTTGTGGTAAACCATCAGCTTTCTTTAGGAATAACGCAATAATATAAATATAATATATATATAATAGGTATACAATATAAAATTAATCTATATACCTATTTAATATTTAAATGTTTGTTTAATATACATACCCGACATATCAATAGGTCATAAAGTTTCATTATATTCTTATGAGTAATCGGTTGTCCGCATTTTTCAGACAAATACGACATTAATGCTGTTATATTTTTGTCAGTAAGGTTGTCTGATTCATTACGTAACTTGATGACCATAGAATCAAAAGCCGGACATTTTCCTCGCTCATTAAATAACTGCAGAAAAAGGTAAGAATGAATCATTATAGTTTACTGAAATGAGAGGCTTATTATTATACGAACAAGGCTTGGTGTACAAGTTTAATTTATTTATAAGCTTTTAATACTATGAGAGTCAATTTTTTATTTTTGAACTAATTACTAATTACTATCGTTTACTAATTTAAGGGTTATTTTTATAATAAGAAAGAGGAGGGCTTACAATTTACTAGATTTATAGTTAACAACCATATAAGTACCTATATACTATAATATAATATATTATCAAGCGTGTTATTAATCTCAATTTGATATTCAAATATTATTTTTATTATACAATGTACTTCAACTTGCAAGTTGCACCCCTGGAGTTAAGGGAATATTGAGCGGGTCAATAAAGACACTGAAAAAATGCGTTAAACAAATTTGTTTTCTCTCACAGATCCATATGCAACATAGTTCATACGCATTCAGGTAAAACCAGTTTTTATGATTTTTGAGTAATCTTAGAGTAAAATTCCAAAAATCATAGAACATAATATTTTTGAGGGTGTGACATATTAGTTTTAGATTTTATGGTTATTTGACTTTATATTCAATTTTATAAAAATAAATATTGCAGATTTAAATGAATGTTAAAGTGTTTTGAAACAGTATTTTAGACGAATCGGTATGTCGTACTCAAATTTTATAATAGGCGATTTTACTCTGAGATAACTCAAAAACATAAAAAAAAATATTTTGAGCGAACGCGTTTTGTCTATGTTGCACGTGGGCAAGAGAGAAAATAAACAAAGCCCTGAACAAAACATCCTTATAAGAGCATGGATCCAATAAGACAAGTCCCAAAGATGATAATTGGTCAATTAGTCTGTAGATTTTTTAATGCCAATACTTCATTTTACAAGTTAGTATAAATAACACAGTAGAAATACATACTATTTCTGAAAAAATACTTATGTTCATGGTTCATCAAAAATATAAGTTAATACCTACCATCTCATTTTTAGGTACACCTGCGCCCCACTGTCACTTCATCTATTATTTTTATAATATGTGTAAAATATATTCAAATAGTATTTAAAGTAAATACATACTGTTCCGTGATCTGGCGAATCGCCGTAAATAGGAATAGGTTGCCACACAGTTTCTGAGTTCGACCATTTTTGATAACCTTTTGGAGGATACATTCCAGCTAAAACCATTGCTGCTGACATGAACGTCCGACTTGTGTTGGTAGTTTTGACTAAAATCTCACTTTCCAAGTATAAATCACTTAAGAAACCATTGTATAAGCGTCGAAATATTTGTCCTTTTTTGTACATATTTTGCTTTCCTTTCTGTTGATTAACATTTAACACTGGTTAATAATACCATACACATAGCTTTATAATCTACACTTTAGTTACGAATTCGGAATTCGTACATCATATAGATAGGTATTTTGTTTTTTTTTTTTATTGTGATCGAAAAGAATGGGTAGATAACCGAATATGTATTGGTTTTTTTATTTTTTTTTTTTTAATTGATTCTAGTAGAAAGAGAGTTTCGAAATATTTTTGTTACCTTATTTATCGATTGATAATTAATTAATTTAGTACTTGTTACATTTAATAGATAGGTGCTTTTTTGATTCTTTCATAAATTCAAAACAATGGAAACATTGGAAACAAAATACAAATAAAAAATAACCTTTATGCCATTGTACCCGATTTTATATGAAATACATTTTGATTATTTTATGGACAGTTGAGTATGAGTCAACAGAGCTTTACCAATAGTTATTAATATTTACCAAAGTTATAAATATATCTAATAAATTACAATCATTCTTTTCAATCGATTTAAGTTATTAAAATCTACACTGTTATATAAAATAAATACTTTATTGTTTCTATTCAGCATGCTCTTATTATTTAAAGAATCATAAAAAAAATGTAAAAAAAAAATGTTTAACTATTTCTCAATTCGTTCAGAATCTGAATCGTAAATTGTTGTTGACGTACTATGATAAAAAAATGTATTTAAGTTTCTATTAATGATTGTAAATATTTTATAACATTGCAAAGATTAATTTATACGTACTTTAGTTAGTTCCAGTTTTCCTTCGGGAAAAGTATTCTTGTGTGGGTCGGTGTTGCATTTGAACTCTGGCGCTCTGTTTCCATGGCGGAATAGCTGCAGTAAACATTTATTAGAGAAGTATGTACATTTTAAATAGTTTTTTTTGAACTGCAGTAAGTAGTAAGTACCTATACCTAACGTTTAATTCTTAATACAGTCAAACTTCCATGTAACGAACTTGAAAATTGTCTGTTTAACGAAGTACTTTTGAGAATCAAACCAAATTAGAAACAAATTTATTCAATTCTATTTAATTAAATTCTCTATAGAACGATTTTTTTTATGGTCCATGTAACTTCTTAAAATGGAAGTTTCACAGTACCTATCTTGATTCGTCTATATTGAACTAAATATAATTTTTATAGGATCTATTTTAAATAGTTAGGTGAAGTAGGTACATTATTGACATTTCTAAGAATTTAAATATTTTTGCTTTTGAAACATGATTTTGACTATTTTACTATAAAATATAAATACATACTATGGCGACGAATTTGAGTGAAGGATCTGAAAATCGTCCTGGTTCAACGACGTCGTTACTTTGTTGTTTCCATCGTACAGTGAACACGTACTGGACACTGCAGACGACAATAATGACAGTTAAAGACACACCAACGACGAAGGCAACCTTTTTGAGATCGAATGCCATCCCGTGAACGTACTAAAAGTTATAACATACGACGTTCGTTGCCGATTCGCGTATTGAATTGGTTATAGTTTTTATTTTTATAAAAACCGGCATGCACCAATTACGCGTTGTTTATATAATAGTGTAGACCGTTGAGTGTTTGTTCAAATCTTAGAAGAAAATAGGTAGTATATTTTCACAATTTAAAAAGATAAATTTATTACACAATAGATATGTTGTATTAGGTACTATATGGACCAAATAGAGTCTAGTAAATTGGATCCGAATACATTTTTCTTTTTATAACTCGGAACAGGTGATGGAGGTTATCTACTGTATCTAAAATCTAAATACAGATAACATAATATAGGTAGGTGACTAGACAAGCAATTATTGTTAATGATTAATGGTACTGTTTATACGTCAACTTCATCTTAGATTTTCATCGATTTTACGTTTTTAATCGTTTAAAATTGTTAGATAATTAATATTTTATTTGAAATAAATTATTATAAAATCAACTCCAATATTGTAGAAAAGGGGTATTGACTTCTAAAATTTTTTCGGTGAAAGGCCTTTTCTTATTTTTATATAACCCATTAACTCCCCTTAATTTCTCACATCAAAAGTTAACATTTACGTAGTCAAATACATTATAGTTATAATAATTTATTTTTGAACTTATTCACCAGAGAAAAATGCATATTATTACAACTATAGGTATTATTATAATTTATAACCTATTATTATCTCGCCGACTTACAATAAAAAGCCGCATATAAGTAACCACTGTGCTGTTAGCTTACCTCGTCAACAAATATTTTTTACTGTAAAACATATACCTATCGCTCCACTCAGAATCTAAAATATTTGTTTAATCTAATGTTTAATTTACAAATATTAAAAATAAACGCTTTTTGCCACCACAATTATTTTGAAATCTCATTAAAAATACGACTTTCGTTCAAGTTGTTTTATTTGATAACAATTTGTACCTAGTATCGACCTTCATCAATACGAAAGTGAACACAATCTAAACGCGTGCTTTCCGAACACTTGAGTACTGAAAACTGGAATTAATATATTTTGTATGCATATGATTTGGATGGCCTTATTTTTTACTTTATTATTTCTTACCCCAACGTTTTATAATATCATCTATGTACAGAGGTTTTATTTTAAATGATTTAAACTGGTGGAAAATATTCGTAGTATTTAAAATGTCATGAGATAAAAAATTATCGTTGATCATTAAATAAGTAAAATTAAATCATAATAGACCAAACCTTCTTGAGTCTCCGTCACTGACTAATAATATTACATTATCCAAATATCCAATTACATATCATAATCTAAATTGTTTTCAGCATTAATTAATCTCCTCATCGCGGTATTACGAACAATAGTATAACCTAACCATAGTATTATTATTATTTTTTCATAATCTCATTACCTTTAATTATAATGGCATTATATAATATATCTAAATAGATTATGTTATTAATTGTTCGGTACATTTTAATTGAACTTTTATATACCTATTATAATATATTAATATCGATTATTTTTAAATTATGTCATTATATATTATATTAACTAAGTTTACCTATTATTATGTAGGTATATATTCAAATTTATGTATGCTATACGCTTTAAGTGCTGAGCTATAATAACTGATTTTTAATAGCTATAGTAAAAACATAAAAAAAATAAAGTTTAGAACAATATCAATTCTAACCTCAGCTATAGACTATAGTTGTTCAAGGTACATTATTCGTAAATGATAAAATAGAATAATATTATAACATTAAACATATTATGTTTCGTTTTTACTATTGTTGGATCCCTAATTCGATAATTCATTCAACTTTTCGTAGTTATAGAATAAAAATATATTATTTTTTATAACTAGGGTAGGAAAAAATATTTTTAATTTTCATGATAGTATTTCTTAATAAATAAACAATATACATTGTTTAAAATATTTACTTTTAAAACACAGTGTTTATTACAACAGGATTATTTTTACAATGTTTAATAGCTACTAATTTAATAAAATTTAACTTTGGGCTGCATTGGGTAGACAAAGGAATAAACTAAAATAAGAAAATATTTCATAGGTCGTTGTATATTTTTTGACACTCATCTTCCCATCTTCCAGAGAAATTATTGATCAAAAGTTTTTTGAAGTCCTCAAATTTGCAGGGGTTACCACAAATTGGTATTGAGATTTCTTCACCCTTTTCATTGTCCCATCGATCAAAATAGAATACCTAAAAATTGATAATTATTTCAGTTACTAGGTAGTTAGTAGTTGCTATAAAATTGTCTACCAAACCTAATTTTGTATTAGTTAAAATTTGATCGTCGTCAAATAGTTTATGAATAATATTATGATATTTGATAAAAAATAATAATTAACTATAGATAATAGGTATTTTATCCTAAAAGTAAAGATCTCTTGTTAGAGCTATAGGTATATTAATAACCATACGGTTTATGTCGACACCAATAGTATTTTGAACCTATAGTGAGCTTATAATCTTTGCTGCCGTCCCTGATCATATTATGTGTCATTTTGACTATATTGACTATTGCTCATTGCTTTATTTAATAATTATTTATTAGGCTGCTCTGTTTTTCATGCAGTGTAGTCTTGTAGTCGTAGTCTGTAGAGTAAATGGTTATCCATATTTAAATCAATTAGTGATTTAACCAAAACACTTATTTAATTAGTAATTAAATTTTTTTTATGTTATTAAACATATACATTTATGAATATTTGTGAGAAATATTTTTTGTTCTAGTTCTTAAAGATTGTTGGGATTAAATTACCTCTATTGGTTAAAAATTAAAATATTTTCCCCGACATTCCTAGGTATAAGGAACTTAAGTTGACAAAATTAAAGAATTTAAGACTATTATACCTATTATTTGTCTTATTTTATTGTATTAAAATATTTTATATATCAACCATTAATAAGTTTTTATGATAATACAAAATCAATAACTTAAAAAGGTTATAAATTATTATTTAAAAATGTTGTATGATCAACTGTATCAAATATATGGGTACCCACTTAACAAAAATAAAAAACATCTTAAACATAGCTTTAAACATTCAAAAATATATAATTAATTTATTCTTCGGTGCATTATACCTACCTTAATTGTGTATCCTTTTGTTACGTCGTAATACATATGGAAATGTAACGAAGCACCGAAACCCGGCCATTCAATAGTATTGCCCAAAAAGCGCATTGCCATTCCTAAGCTAATATCGTGTCCCGCATAAAGATGCATTTTTCTCGTTGTATTATAATTATTTGAACTTGATTCCATGTTCAAACCAATTTCATTTAGCAGAGGTCCTTCAACATATTATATTAAACCAATGTACAAGTTTCAACATTAATATTTTGAACCTAAAAGTTCCTTAAGATGTCAATACGTGGCCAAATGGCTTATGAGTTTCATACCTATTACCTATATACATATAGGATTTCAGTGATGTGGTTCCAGGTTCGATAAGCCCGGAAATAATAGTTTTAGGCAAATAATTTATTGAATAGTACCTATATTTTAAGGTTATCTAAAATCCTAAAACCATATGTTATACAAATTATTTTACACACCCTTTTTCTAGATTTTTGAGAGCTATACAATACCTATACAATTAGCCTATACAATTCCATTACAATTTCATGTCAAATGACTCAAATAAGAAACACATTTTTTTCCGTAAAATTTTAATCAGATAATTATTTTGAAAATGTTGACGTATTTAAATCGAAATCTGAATGATTGTTTTTTGAGTTATTTAATTGTGTACGGGTACTAATTACTAAGACTAATCGCTATATTACAGTCTATACGTAATGGGTTTGGATAATATATTATGATGAATTTTGTTATAAATATTAATCTACGTATTAACATTTAATGATTTTTTTTTTTTTTTTATTGGATAACCCGCGGCAACATAGGCCATTGGGTGTTGGGAGGGAACTGTAGGTTTTTAGATTGGGTAGGTTGGTACACGAGTGTGTTTGTGGTGGCAGAATTTTTATTGGGGCACCCGTAGGTTTCTGCCATGCCCCGGGTTGGGGGATGGCGGCACTTGTACTCCGGACACCGTGACTTGCCTGGAGAAAAATGCCGCCCAGTGGTCGAGAGGTGAACCCGCGACTGCCAGCGCCGCAGTCGACGCGTTAGACCGCTCGGCCACCTCGTCCCCCCATTTAATGATTTATAAAATTGTCTGAGTATAATTAAATAATAAATAGGTACTATATTCAATATAACATCTATTTTATTTTTTTGTAAAACCATTTTTAAGGACTATAGTCTTTACTCTTTAGTTTAGTTTTAAATTTAATACTTATGTCTTATATCAATATTTTCAAAACAGTCATCTCATTAACAATTTACTGGAAAAAAGGTTGGTTTTGATTTAAAAAAAAGATGTTTGTGAGACTCCTTATAATTGGTATGCAAAATTTAAAAAAAATCAAATGGAAAACAATGGGGGTAAGCGTGCTTGGTGAATCACCCCACATAGTTAAAATAAAATATGTTGCTTACCTACAAATAATTTCATTAAATTTGTATTTTCAAAAATACTTTCTGAAATTGTTGAAGAAATTGATTTCATTGTTGCAAGGTGGTAAGGTTTAATCCATTCTGGTACTGATAATCCATCAGCTATCTTTAAGAATATTAATAATACTGGTAAATGTCTACATATTATTGGTAAAATTATAATATTGGTATATTATAATTTTATTTATATATAGATGTATGCCATTATAAACTTACTTGACACAAAAAAAGGTCGTACATTAGAAAAACCTTTTCGTCGGTTATCGGTTGTCCACAATTTTCTGACAAAAACGATATCAGTGCTGTTATATTTTTGTCAGTAGAATAACCTATTTTTTGTGGTAAATTTGCGATAAAAGAATCAATAGACGGACATATTCCCATTTTACCGAATAACTGTGTAAAACAGAATAAATTATACATAGTGATTAGAAATTAGTAATTAGGTAGGTACTAGGTACGTCTATTATATTTTAAACAGGGTTTTTGCTCTCATACAAAGTAGTTCAGGGCTTAAGGTTTTACCTAACTTAGGTATATTTTATATATATATGATAATATATCTAATTATACAATGCAAAATATTACCGAGGACATTTTCTACTGTGTGTTTATATTTATTCTTTTTCGAATACTATTCTCAATTATGCACAGTGGGGTACCTATACCTATAAATAACACACATTTTTAAGTACTCTGTCGGCCTACAGTCATGAGTATTGACTACTATTGAGTGCACTCCAACACTTTTTAATTTTTAAAGTGTTAAACATGTTTAATAAGTATTTAGTAGATACATACATTTCCGAGATCTGGTGAATTGCTGTAAATGGGAATAGGCTGCCACACAGTTTCTGAGTTTGACCATTTTTGATAATTCTTTGGTGGATACATTCCTGCCAAAACCATTGCCGCTGACATGAACGTCCGACTAGAGTTGGTAGTTTTGGTTAAAATCTCACGGTCCAAATATAAGTCACTTAAGAAACCATTATATAAACGTCGAAACAACTGTCCTTTTTTGTACATATTGTGCTTTCCTTTCTGTTAGTTAACACCGAAAAAAAAATAATATCTGTTTCAATCCTTTCTTATAGAAAAATTATTTCAAAAGTTTTATGTTACCTTATTTATTGTTGGTAAGTTTTATTTATTACCTATTAGTTCATATTACGTACTTCAAATTGTTACTTTTTTGATTCTTTCATACATTAAATAAAAATGTACGGCATCACTCAGTTTTAAACTAAATAAATCATTTTAGGTACTCTATATAAGTATATAACTCTATGTCTGAAAACTCCTACCTTTACCAATAATTACATTTAATTGTAACTATATTTATATAAATTTAAAATTTAGTCTTATACATTTCAATTGATTTAAATAAAAACTTTGAACTTGAAATTTGTGTCTTTTTAAAATAAATACAATATTATTGCTGTATGGCATATTTAGATAATGTGTAAGTATATAACAAAAAAGTGACAAAAAAAATTATAAAATTAATTCAGTCCTAGAATTTGCTCAAAATGTAAAATGTAACGTTTCGTTGACAATATAATTATGATATACCTACCTAAGATTGTATTTTCATTTATTAGTTTATATTGATAGTAGATACATTATAAATATTTTTGTAACGTTTTAATGATTAATTTATTCATACTTTCGTTAATTCCATTAATCCTTCTGGAAAAGCATTCTTGTGTGGGTCTGTCTTGTATTTTAACATTGGTGCTCGATTTCCATGACGGAACAGCTGTAAACATAATATTATATTTGAAAAGAAAAAGCATGTACATTCATTTAAGTAGTTTTTTTTTAAAGTGTAACGTATAATTCATTAGGTATCTTATTTAGTCTATAGCCATCGCCATCATAAGAGGAACTACACCCTTGGGCAACTGGGCCTTGGCCCATACTCATCAGTTATCGCGCCCCGTATTATTGTATACAGTACCTATACCTATAATTACCTATTACGTAATATATTGAATGAACATATACAACTAAATATAGTTGAAATTTAAAATAAGTAAAAATGTAGATCAATGATCATTTTTACTTAGCCGAAATTATTATGAGAAGTATCTGAAATTCTGACCATTGGATTTATTTTTAGAAAATTTAAATTAAAGAACAAATATTATTGTACTTTATTTATATTTTTTTATCGCTTTCGCCCATCTTAAATGACCTCGATTATGATAATACATTTTAATTTTTAAGTACTATATAGGTAACTATTCCAGTATTTTTACATACATTGCACATTGAATTAGATTTTTTAATTTCTGAAAGTCTTGGTAAACGGAGTTTAACATTCAAGTAGTTAGATATCGTACATTAAGGGGCCTCCCATCACCCCCCTCCCTTCCTTAATTTCACAATCATATGCAATCTCAAAGCACTTACAAAATGCAATGTTAAATCATTTATTTTTATGTAATAACTTAAATTCTAGATCCACGGCGGGATCCCCTTCAGTACCTTACAATGCCCCCCCCCATCTAAAAAATATACTATGACATATGTCACATATAAATTAGGTGATCGGCGCCACTGGTCATTTCATACACTTGTCTGTATTTGATAAAATAAACATAATTATTGTCAACATGAACTGAAAATTATATAATATGATATCTATCTATATATATAAAACTGAAATCAAGCAAAATACTTGAAAATAGGAAATCTTTGTTACGGTTTGGCTTCGAAACTTCTTATCCAATTGACATGTATTTTTTTTTTAAATGAAAGAGGATATCACGGAGCAGGCTTTAGGCATAAATAAAGTCCGATAATGTTAGTCAATAATTAGTTATCTATACATATAAAATTCAAATACCACTGACTCACTGATCGCTGTATCTCAAAAACTACTCAACGTACGGACTTGAAATTTGGAATAGAGGTTCTTCTCATATTTTCACCGTGCATTAAGAAAGGATTTTCAAAAATGTTGCGTTTTAGTGGAGTAATTAACGATTATAATTATCACTGCCAATATGTATTGTGCGGCACGTCGTCGTGTAGATAAGAATAATGATTTCGAAAATAAAATTGTTCCGGAGAAGTTTATTGATAAAAATAATCCCATTCATCGCGCGACTGCCTACACCAATACTCCAATTATATTTTAAACGATAAAATACACACCGATAACATACATTTTTCACAAAGCTAGGTATAGCCGGTTTGTCCATAAAAATAAATAAAATAAGTAATAACCCCCCAAAATATATTTATATATAAATATTAAATACTCCTAAACATGCGGGATGATCGACTATGACTTCAATACTATTTTAGGTACACTGTATACACATTTTTTTTCAACTACAAAGCTGTACTAATATAGGCTACCTATATATTTTATCTCCCTCCTCAATGTGTCCGCCATCTACCCCAAGTAGATTGCCTACCTGATAATGTACTGCTGCGATTCAGAATTTTTATTCCGGGCAACGGAAAAGATAAGATAAATGTTGAACACCGTACACCGAATATTAAATAACGAATTGAACAAAGTTCGAGTCATATAGAGTTGATACATTTAACGGGCAACGAAGTGCACGGGATCAGCTAGTAGTTATATGATTGTTACTTAAATTTTTAAATAAAAATCATACTATTAATATTTAATACAGACAGTGGCGTCCGCAGGATTTTTCAATGGGGGGGGGGGGGGGGTTGCTTGAAAATTAGTTACATTTTTATTTTGTCCAGTCTAATAATTTCAGACGTTTATTTGAGGTATTTTAAAATGTTTGTAACTTATCAACTTTTCTGGTAGAAAAAATGCTCTGATCATAAGCTTCGATGCCCTGCAGTGTATGTTTTTGGAAGCAAATTGGATCTATAGTTGGTACTTTTAGGAGTTCAAAATTGAAAATGCTAAGTGCTTTTAAAAATAAATGGAGAAAAAAAATGTATTTAAATGTTTGGTTATACCGTCTTCATTTTTATCC
This sequence comes from Macrosiphum euphorbiae, assembly GCA_949089665.1. Lineage (NCBI taxonomy): Eukaryota > Metazoa > Arthropoda > Insecta > Hemiptera > Aphididae > Macrosiphum > Macrosiphum euphorbiae. Next base: position 173,486,963 of record CARXXK010000001.1, on the reverse strand, counting down.
GGTCAAAAACCTTAAAAATGTAATACATAAGTTATTTTATTATAGCTAAAATATTAACGATACATAGGCATAGTGTTTGAAAATTTCATGGAATTTAAAAAAATGAAATATTTCAGTACTTTGATATATTTTGTTTTATTTTTAAATAAGTTTTATATTTACAAATAATTGTCATAAATTACCTTCATAAGGCTGCAATACGATTGCGCGTGGTCCTTATCAGCGGTACCTTTTTAGGCGTACGATTGCGCGTGCTAAATTATTTTTACTTCTAAGCAACGTTACCAAATTTACTTAAGTATTTAGCCATAATTGGAAATAGGTATCAGGGATTTAAAATTTAAATTATTTTATTTATATTATTTTATTATAACGATTTTTTTTTTCAATATCTATTCGAATATTTAATATTATTTTATTATACCGATTTTTTTTAATGAATATTTTTTCGAAATTTTTTTTGATACCTATTCAAATATTTAATATTATTTTATTATAACTATTTTTTATTATTTGTATATAATGTGATTTTGTATCGAAATTGATGATTTTCAACCGTGTACCAATTATTATTGTTTTTTTTTTAAATTTTTTGACCTAAAAAATTGAATTTAGAAGATATCACTGGGCTAGTCGAAAATTTGTTAGGTTTTTATAATAATTATAATTTTATATTTAAATAATAATTTGGCAACTTCGCATCCAATTTCACGCGCAATCGTACGCTTTTGATTAGTCAAAAGCATGAATGCATGATTATTTGTTATTCCGGCACCGAGCGCAATCGTATGCCTAAAAAGGTAAAACGTGCGCAATCGTACTCCACCGCCTTCATAACTATATGGTACCTGTATATTGTATACCTTTGGTATTATACATTTAAAATGGTATTCAAAATTTTTAAATTTTTTAATGATTAAATGATACAAGTAGGTATACAATATTATACATGTATATTGTATAAATACTGAATTCTGACATTAGAATTTAGAACACTGAACATTGTGTTAAAAAAATAAATAAATTGTGTTTTTATTTGTGTAAAAAAATTTCAATGTGTCACGTTTTTGTGAAATATTTCGTACTTCAAATACCTACTACATAGGCACCATGGTTATTTTTTATAAGCATTTAAAGGTCAAATTTCGTCAAAATGACAGTTAATTTGTAGTTCAAAACTTATAAAATATAAAATATATATAGCTAAGGCTAGAAAATTTAATACAAGGTCTTCCATACAAGTAGTTCATACTTTTACCTAAAAATTACAGATAATTTATGAAAATTGGTATGCAAATACAATGTTCTTTCAAAAATGAATTCATTCTGGTAAGACATATATGAAATTTACTTCTTGCTTACTATAGTTGACAGTTTAACTTGATTAATATTTTTTTGAAAAAGTAACAATAATAAGGGCAATGGGGGGGCTTCAGCCCTTTAGCCCCCCCCCCTGCGGACGCCACTGAATACAGACATGCAAAAGTACATAGAATAATATTATAGAATGCATTTATACAAATCTGTTAAAAAAAAATGGTATCAATTAATTTCCCAGCCCCTCCTCTCCACCATTTATAAGTTGGTACATGTCTGAACTTATTAGGAGAACTGGGCAAGTCTAATAAAAATGTGAGGTTCTACCTATGATCACCATAATCATTGTGAATTGATTATAATAAATACCTTATGTGTGGCATGTTATTGTAAAAAATAAGTGACTATACCTACAACTTTCAAGAAACACTTGTTTAAATTTTTACACATTGTTTTTTGTTTGATTAATCTAAACGTAATCCAGATTTAAAATACCTATGTACCTATTTAGATTTTTATTTTGAGCTGAATTTAGTTAGGTAGGTAGTCACCTAAATATTACTATAATATATTAGATTTAATGTACTTATTTTTACTTTTTATAAATTAATTGTTTTGTTAGTCATCTGTATTCATCACCTTTTGGAGCACTATACATTTTTTAAAAGTCAAAAATGGCCAAGGTTTTTCAGAAGTAGTTCTTACAGTAAAAAAAAAAAAAAAACAATAACAAATAGTGTGTGTGTGTGTGTGTGTGTGTGTGTGCACTGTGCAAGCACGCACGTATGAAGTGAAACTTCTTTAGTAGTTTTTACTTTTTAGTGATATCTGATCTTTTCTGAAAACGATCAATCTAGCTGGATGGGCTTGCATGAACTGATAGGATTTTAGGTTCAAGTTCGTGTCATAAAAAATAATTTATTTGTTTGATTCTTTTTATTTATTCAATTTATTTTATTTACTCTATTTATTTTAAATATTAACAGATTTTACTTAATAAATTATATGGTTTAGCATTAATTTTAATCATAGTACAACTGCAATCGTTTTGATATTTATAATTATTAATTTTATCATTACATAATTATTAAATATCTAAATAGATAACAATATTAATAATACATGCAATAATAATAATAATAATAATAATAATAATAAAATAATACTAATAATATATGTATATAAATTCAATTAACTTCTGTAAAACAATCTGTAATGTTTTTTTGTACGATAAGTAAATTACAGAATTTCTTGCAATAATATTTTTAATTTTACAGTTTAATATTTATGTAAAATATAAAAAACACAAATACCTATACATGAGAATTACCAGTATGGGAACTCTTTAATTGGATACGAAAATTAACGATTTCCCCTATGTTAGATATAATTTTAATTCTAAAAAGGTGGGCAAGAGGATGTCGCTCTGCTGTACAGTAGGTTACAAGTGGGGCACTGTATAATGGATGGTATTAAATTTGAATTCAATGATATAATATCATTGTATAAGAAAAACGATTCTGAGCGGTGAC